>CAJHZI010000183.1:410000-797500 GCA_905160935.1 Enchytraeus crypticus
CAATACTGAAAGTAACCAGAAGGCAAAAGCATTTATTTGTTATAGTTCGGTTACCACGAGGACCCAGGATTCACTGTCTCTCTGGTCGACTTTAGGACTCCGTCTTATTTACACTTTAGGATCTCTTCTCTTAAATCTCTTTAGAGCCTAAAGGCAGTAATGGTCCATCTGTAAACGGAGGAATTCAAGATGTCCCGGTTAATAACCATTTCATCTATCTTCCTCGTTCAACTGCTCTTTTCTTCATTGATCTCATTATGAGCCGCTATTGTTAAGTCTTAAATGTAGCCGAGATTTTTCCATTAATCAAAACATCCATTTATTCAACAGCTGTCTAATTAATTCATCACTTTTATTAACATAAACAAAATTAAGACGAAAATGTAGATTGAATTTTTTATAAATAGTTTTATTCAATGGAAGAGAAATCCTTGGGTGCCTATAACATAACATGTATTATTGTATATCTACATGTATAGGACTTTGCATGTACAAAATATGAAACAGTATTTTGCTAAACAAATAATAAATAGTTGAATACTAAGAGGCTTTGATATTTACTATATGTATTGTTCTATGTCTGATAATAACATGACTGATAATTAAAATTCTCATTCTACACAAATATTAATGATCATAACATAGGCCCTAATATTACAACAATTAGAGTGCTACAGTCATCAATGTCAACAAAGAGCACTATTAAAACAAAAACCAAAAGAGCTAGCAAAAAGAAGGTCCAAAAACGGTGCAAATTACAAAATCCGGAAAATCAGTCAAAAGACCAATAATATTAAATAAGTACTTGAACGTAATATTATTACTCACCAGACTAACATACAGACTAGGATCCTGATATATAAGTTATATAATTCAAATGTTAAATGTCCCTCAAAATACTAGAAACATTTTATATTCTCTTACTGGCTTCAAATATCCACACATGGTTAATCCACACATTTCACTCTCATTCCTTACAAGATAAGACCAAAATATAAAAGCAGTGACTCCTTAAGAAGCTAATATATCATTCGTGATTTAAAACTGACTCCAACCTTCACTCAAGTTATAGATATAGGTTGATTGATTGACTAATTGCTGGTTAATTCGCCACTGCCAGTCGGTAAGACACTCGACCGCGGATCAGTATGTGCGGGGTTCAAATCCTGGGCTCGCCCGTCACTGACATCGTTTTCGAGTGAGGAAACTGACGTTACCCTTAGCTTAGCTTTATTGATTGATTGATTGATTGATTTACTGATTGACTGATTGACTGATTAATTGACGGATTGATTGATTGATATGACTCCGGCGCCTGGGTGCTATCGGTTGAATGGATCAGCGGGCTAATTGTTACTCAATTGCTTTCCAGCGACTCGCGCTTGAATGGAGAATATCGTCTCGCCTCAGTGACTAAATCTACTGACTGCACGAGACTGGTTTAGACCCGAGCCATGGATGACTGAGCGATGCCATGATGTCCAGACCGAGTCCAACACAGGAAGTAGATTTCCAGGCAAATGAGTGTGTTTAAGAGATGGCTAAAATATTCTAGAGTTTTTGATATTCATAGACCGCTCAAGCTGACTAAGAATTACGAATACTGGAATCTGTAGTTGCTACCATATATATTATTCATCATGATTGCAGAATTAAAGTATGAAATGAAACGTTAGACTTTTTTCCTTTATATCGATATTTGATGATGAACAGGGCGTAAAAGTCTCTTACTGAATTATATCTTTTTATGGCAGTTTGAAACCACCTCTGAAGCCTTATTTTTTCTAAGTTACATTCTACATATTTTGTGAATGGATTAACTTGTTGATCTATGGAATGGTCTTTATGTGCAACTTATGGAGCGTGAAAGCAGACTCTGAGTATGCACTTGGAAGAACAATAGTGAACAAATGACAGTATGCTTAATAATTATTGTTTCAATGTCTATATAGAACAACAAATCTTTTTCTTATAGCGGCTAGGTCAATAATTTATGGCTTGGAATGTCAATAAAAAATTCTATCTTATTCGCTTTTGTAAGATTGCTAAGAATGAAATATTTAGCTCATATGATTAATGAGAATTTCAGCATCTATGCTGCTAAGTCTTTCTTCAATTAGAATGGCGCTTGACACTTAGTTAAAACCAATATTAGCAATAGGAATAAAAGATTAGTTTTTAAATTGAAAACTGCTACTGACGCAAGTCTTCTATTGAAAGTCTGAATTGGAATCACTCATTGCTGATGATTCTTTTAGCCGCCATCGAACGACACTTAACCTGATGGAGGCCTTTTCTGTAACGGGAGTCACAAATGACATCCGGTTTTAGATGACATGGAAAGATATCTCTTCCTGTATTTCCTGTATTTCAGTTTCCGATGGCAAGCCAGTTACACGATAGAAATCACATGTGGAGAAATGACGGTGTTCTGGAAGAAATAATGTGAAATATTAAACTTATCACATCAATGTTACAATCTAGTTCTGCTGGTGTAATTGTCAAATACCAGTCTCATGTCCTACTATTCAACTAATGTGCTCTCAACTTATGACGATGTGTTTTCAACTCATGACATTGTGTTACAAACTCATGACAATGTGCTCCCAACTCATGACAATGTGCTTTCAACTCATGACAATGTGCTCCCAACTCATACATATATGTGCACCTAACTCATGTCTATGTGCACCTAACTCATGACAGTATGCTCATCATGACAATGTACTCTTCATAACAATATATGTGCTCCCAATTCATGACATGCGCTCAACTTATGACAACTTGTTCTCAACTCATAACAGCTAATTCTCAAGTTATAAATTCATGACAATTTGCTCCTATATTATATATGACACCTTGCTGCTACTTTTCAAAACATATATAGGCCTAAAATAGAAATTTGTTATCTTTCACTGTTTAGGGCCCTCTATAGTCTAGACCTATAATAGAAATTTCCATCAATTGTGAACACTAAAATATTTGAATTAGCATATTACTAAATCTGCAAAAGTATATATTTATTAGAACAAAGTTTCACGACGGTGAAAGTTTTTTTGCCAACAAATTACAAAATAAATTACAATGCCATATCACTAATGATCATAACAGCAAATATGCACAGGCCAAATTTATGCCTTTGCAACTTTCATTCGTCTTTGAACCTAATTGTTTTAAGATGTGAATGATCAATAATTAAGAAAAAATGCAAAATCATTTCATAAGAAACTTTTTCCAAAGGCGTAAACACATTAATTCCAAACACTTGGATTAAAGAATTAAAGCGAGGCCTTTGTGATGAGCTCAATTTGTTGGTCGAATAAGTGCTCTTCAATGAGAATGATCGAGTTAAATATGTTTCTTAGTTCTGCTATTAAGCAGATCAATAAAGATAGAGATAGAGATAGCGATATATATATATATTATATATATATATATATATATATATATATATATATATATATATATACATATATATATATATATATATATATAGAGAGAGAGAGAGAGAGAGAGAGAGAGATAGATAGAGATAGATAGATAGATAGAGAGGGAGAGAGAGAGAGAGAGAGAGAGAGATAGAGAAAGAAAGAGAGACACACACAAAGAGATAATCAATAAGTAAGTCTATTTGTAATTTTTCTTTAAAGCAACATGTAATCAACAGTCATATATTTTTCAGCAATAATCGTAAGTCTATTAATAGACGTCTTCTTAAAGTTAATTAACAATTTTTAATATTGCGTTTTTATCATGTAGCTTTCAACTTATGGTTTTATATTATTGCTTAAATTAACTAAGCAAAATTAAGCAGAAGAAATGCTTTTATCTTTTAAGAAAACATTTCACCAAAGCTTAGCATTACACTAGAAACGAAACATACACATAGTTGTTCAGTACATTACAACAATATTACACATTTCAAAACTTTTGCAATTATCAATAGTCATGTTAATCTGAATTTATAACTTTATATATCTTGCGATATATTTGTAGTTAAATTTCATAATTTTTAAGCTACTATTACTGATGAATAACAGTGAGTCAAGTGATGCTATAACTGAATTATTTTACTTGCCTTGTCACTGCTCTCATGCCCATTTGCAGAATCTTTTCCACTTGTCAGGACAACGAAACTCTAAGGTTCCAATTAAAATTCTTAATCAATCCACTGGCTCGGTGCGAATAGCCAAAACAATTAACGCTAACCAAGTCCAGATATCTTGTGCAGACGTGGAATGAGAATGCCTGGAAGCTATCTGACTGAGGTAGTGACTGTAGTCTAAGTGAAATTGAAATTGGCAGCCATATTTGAAGCATGATGTGATGGATGAACCTTTAATACGTTATTTAGGCAAAAGCAAAGCTGGCAAAGTGAAGGTTAACGTCAGTTTCTTCACTCGAAAGCGATGTCAGTGACAGGCGAGCCCAGGATATGAATCCCGCACCATCTGATCCGCGGTCGAGTATCTTACCTTACTTCGCCACTGGCTCCAGCCATATAGGAATCATTGTAATCGGTGCATTCTTTCTAATAGACCACAAGAGAGATGCTAATAATGGGCCCATTTTTATGTGCAGTTGTTGTTCTAGAATGATTTACAAATCATACAATGAATGGTGATAATAATAAGCAAAAATAAATACTGATATTTGATTTTCTATTACAGATTATTAAGTAATTCTTAAACACAATGTGAAGAAATATAGTGAAATAGCGGATTTCTTGAAGATAAAAACTTAAAATATATTTCTTAAACAATTCATGTGTTTGAATTTATCTTAAACAGAGTCTAATATACTATGATGGTACTCCGTACTGGAAATAGTATTGTTTAATATTCAATGCCGGGCTGAGCAGCTGGCATGTTGGCACAAAGTTCGACTGTGGATCAGTATGTGCAAGATTCAAAACTAGTACTGGCTAAGTCGCTGAGAAGCTTTCGAAACCGGAAAAAATTAAACTGATTAGGCTCTAGAATTTAATGATTATTTAGAGTCCGGTTTATGAAGGAATGTAGGAAAGTCTATAAGTCTTAAATGTTTTAGCAATAGGAAGAAGAGTTGGACTGGACACATCCCAAGGGGTGTAGGTCTAATAATAGAGGTCATATAGGGTAGAATGGAAGGGAAAAGCGACAGGAGCAGGCCGAGATTAGATATGTTAGATGATTTAAAGACCCATGCATATGTGGAAATGAAGAGGAGAGCGGAAGACAGAGACGAGTGGAGGCGTTATATACCATGGACCTGCCAATAGCAATGCACTAAGAGAGACAGAGAGAGAGAGAGAGAGATAGATAGATAGATAGAGAGAGAGAGAGAGAGAGAGAGAGAGAGATAGGAAAGTCAGGTAAATATAATATCCTGGGAGACATACTCATCAGCCAGATAACTGGTTGAATCGTCTCAGCGGGGATTTGGGGATTTAGGGTTCTGGGTGCGCAAAGGAAACCAATGAGCGTTGAAAGAAGTCGATAATGAACCGATAGGATATCTCACTGACACCCGCCGCCTAAATTAATGAGCGTTTAACTAGCGCACCCGTCTAGTATTACCGCTAACTGATAAGTATCTCAAGAGCATTAATTGTTAAGTGCTTCTAGTTATCATTTCTAGCTTAGATTTACCGTCGGTTTTACCGCTAAACGCATATAATGTAAGAGTGCATTTTTATAATAAAAGATTGACGTCAGTATTTTTCATAGACAATGCATAGTATGTTATACAATCTATAGTCTTCATTTCAAAAGATAATTGCCCAATTCTTATTCTGTCTCAATGTCTTACCTCTAGATTAGAAACGTAATTCCATTTCCTGGATTGTATAAAGTTTTATTAAAGCCAAAAGCCAAGTTTAACATCAGTTTTACGATAGACAGCATGTCAAGGACTGGAAGAACACTGGTTACTCTGGTTAAAAACTTAATAAATAACTTATTACATGTATAGAGCATTATATATATATATATATATATATATATATATATATATATATACATGTTATATATATATATTTATATATGTTATATATATATATATATATATATATATATATATATACATGTTATATACATGTATAGAGCATTAGAGACCATACCCTAATAATGTATAATGGCACAACGGCCCATTAGTATAAGGGTCTGATTACTCTATTTTCCAAATTTAATGTCAGACTAGAGAACTACAGGCCGTCTCAGAAGCGAGTTGACTTGGATTCGAACAGAATACCACTGTAACACAGAACGAACGCTGAACTAAAGCGCCATGCCACTTTGCCAGTTCATGACAATAAATTTCAATTATTTTCTGATTTGTTCACAAGCAATTTGAGACAATAATCAACACTGTATAAACACCCATTTAGAAGATATATAATACTGTATATAGTTAACATTCACGTACAAAATACTAACAACTGTTTACAGCTTTTCCAGACATCTGGAATTGGTCAGAAGTTCTCTAAGAATACGCCATGTTTGTTTGGCAGCTGCATCCATAGACGAGGCTGATTTACCTCTGAAAAGATCGAGATTTGGGAGAAAATAGTGAGGACATCTTCGATTCTGAAGACAAGAGATGAGCTGGAGAAGGATGCCGTTGATTCTATCTCCAAGACAAGCCTCGTCCCATTCCATCTCTCGAGGGTGCTTCTCACACTCGTAGAGGAGCAACGTCTTCAGGTGATAATTCTCTATCGGCTTGCCTTTTAGATGTAAAACAAAACAAAAGTAATCATATTAACAACAATTAGAGTGCTACAGTCATCAATTACAACATCGAGTACTATTAAGACAAAATCAAGCCGGCGAGCAAAAAGATGGTCCAGAAACAGCAAAAAGAAGGTTCAAAAGCAAATAGTATAAAAGTAATACTAAAATATACACCTTTTATTAGTAAAACAAATAAGGAACCTTTTTGAAACAGAACAAATAAAATTATATGAAATAATATACGTTTATGAAATAAATAAAAAATAATTTGAAAAATATACCTTTTCCAGCTATTAATGTTAATCCCTTCGTAAAAGGCTATAACTTAGGCCCATTCACATGCACCTTAATGTTGGCTGTAGCTTGGAAATAATATGGCTTCTGAGGTGGCTTCCCATTGCCTTTCTCAGTTCGTGTACAGTCGCCTCTTAGGACACGTGCGGTGTACGGTTGGTCCATCTGCGTCTCTGACACAGCACAGGAACTATTTATAGCCTACTTATAAATATTTCTTAGTAAATAGTTTTAAATTCCACTATATACTGTACATTATATGAATGAGACCGGTCATTAACGAATTGCAATAGAAAATATATCCACAGTATTTAATCATTTCATACCAGGTAAATCGAGGTGTTTATCTCTGAGTGTTTTTAGAATACTGAGACATTTTCTCCTGCAGCCGCCCAACAACAACATCATCTCAGACTGTCTGTATGATATGACCCAGGCATCTCCCTCTGCGGCTGACTGCTTGTCCTTCATGTATATGCTCTCCCGGGATAACAAGTCAAAACCTGCAGAGCAATGTAATTTCGTAATGTAATGATGATAATGACAATAATGATTCGTGGATTCGAATCCCAGCCGCGCTGATCTGAGAGTAAAATATCGGCCATTCTATGGACTGGTTAACAGAAAATGTACTAAACTTCCTGACGGTTTAAACGTGATATTAAAAATTATAGATATCAACATAGTTGATCATTTCACTATAATGCGTGTTTATTTTTACTTCTTACTTTGTTAATGATAATGTAGTTAATAATATAATTAATAATTATTCAAGCAAATGATTAGACAATCGATAAATTATCTAATCAATTAATCAGCTAATTGATGATCTACGTAATTCAACGGGTTCAAATAATAGGCCTATAGGCTACAATTAATTATAATATAACTAATAATAATTATAGTATAATTACGATTTATCATTGTAATTCCATTAAGTAACATAAATGAGTCTAAGAAATCCCTGCTTAAGTACAGACTATACCATACTATATACTATACTATATACTCTAGTAGGCCTATAGTATATGCATAACTCAAATGTTGTAATTAGTTAAATTGTCAAAATTCAACCTAATCTATCAAAGATATAACTCACCCATATAACCAGGCCTGCAACTAAGAGAAACTGCAACTTAACTCACAGTCTAAAAATGCATTTACGTGTAGAATAGTTAATTATCAGTATTATAGTTTCCTTTCGTTAAGCAACACTAATGGTAGGCCCTAACTCGTCTTTATGAAAGGTTCAAGGTACACATTTCTATGCAACGTCTTTTCTTGAAATTAAGAGAACTAAGCCAACCAATTAGATGGTAGCAAGCATTAAGTGCCTCTGCTAACTTCGTCGTAGCAATCTCGTCGTCGAAGAATACGATTCTTAGCAAAATCTAAATCATATGCAATTCATTATTTGCAGTTGTAAGATATGGAAACATTTAATACAGTTCATATTATACTTTAGAAATTCTGAATTTCTCCGGTTAAATAATTACCTTCAGTTTTAACTTCAGCGACAAGATTTGGGTTGGGCCACGGAATGTGGGGTATGGGCCAATGGGCGGCACTCCGGGGCCAGATCCCCGCGCATCTGAACGCTGGGATTATCTGGACGATGTACCTGTCCCGAATGCGGATCTTCACCTCCGAGGAGTCAGAGATGATCTTAACGGTTTCCCTGTAGCTGCACTTGTCCACGGCCTGTGCCACGAGCGTCTGAAACCTGGTGAAACAAAATCAAAAATGCAATTACAGTGCTCTCGTCGTCCTTGACAACATTTAAAGTTATGGAATTAAATTCAAGCTGCGGTTTTCACATCGCAAAGATTCTGAAATTAGCAATGTTGTCAAGCAAATTGCCATATAATCTGTAATATCAGGCCTATTATCATTATTATTAGTAATAATATCACAAATATTACCAACGTCAGAAAGAGCATTCGTTTGTGAGCGCCAAGGCTCCAGAAAAATTAAATTTAAATTTAAACGAATGGAAAAGTCTCAAATAGAGGTTTGGCTGGTGTAAGACAGAGAGGATTTGAGACAGTCTATTTGTATCTCGACCCTAGTTAAACTGGGATTCAAGGGGATGATGATGATGATGATTAGTAATATTATCCTATTTACAAGCAACATCAACATCCATTTGACCTCTGACATAATTCAGTTTATAACTTGCAACTAAAATTAAAGCAGCTTAACTTTTCATGTCACTAGAAAGCGAATAAACTTTTAAGACAGTACTCTTTAATAAACTTTGCCCTTACCTATCATCGGTGATATAATATAAAAATGAAAGAACTGAGTCAAAAAGCACTTCTACAATATATACACGTTTACTTTAAGACCCAATTATAGAGAGCTTTATCGTTTCTGACAGGTTAATATCAAAGTATCATTCATTTGCATGATTAATCATATCTTTGCTATTGATAGCTCTAACTATATTGCAGTAGTATACTATACATACATGATTAATCTTTCATATGCCTATATAAGTGGATATCCATCTTATGCTGATTAACCTGGGCTTTGAACTCAGGCCACTTGCACCCGATACAAATACTCTAAACGCTAAGCCATATCTTTCCTCATCTCTCTAAGTGCACTGCCTACTGTCAGGTCCATGGTATATAACGCCTCCACTCTTTTCTCTCCCCCATATATATTTTTAATATCAACATTATACTTAAACAGTTGCGCAACTTATAGTCCATTATCCACATTATCAAATTAATTAATTAATTATTAATTATTTACAAATAATGTCTTCGATTTTAGTTCACTATAGAGGTTGTCATGGGTTCGGTTGACACATAGCTTGGGTTGGATTGGATTTGGTTGGGTCGGATAGGGTCAAATTTTTGTCGAAATGTGTGGGTTGGGTTGGTATGGGTTCAGTTACTTCAACTTAAAGGTATAAAGAAAAATTGATTAAATTAAGAATAATAATTGATATAAAAGCTGTGCCTTTTCAATGGGATTCACAACACAGTTTGTAAAAGAACGTGGTAATACTGATAATAGTTCATTTGAAAACGTTTATTGCATTATATTGTCCATATCAAATGTATTACTGTCCATTTGAGAGCTGGTTTTGGAAATAATCCATAAAAATGTGTTCGTTTAGTTAATACGAGGTCCCATAACGCCACGGGTTGGGTTGGGCTAGGATTTGAACTCTTAATTATGAGTTTTGATGGGTCCAGAAGGTTATGGATTGGGTTGGATTGTGGTTGGTTGCAACATTAGACGCATGTCAACTTCTGGTTCAACAGGGAATTGATCCTACGAACCTATAGGAGCAGCCAAGTGGAGTTTACAACTTTACAATGACTGTTCACGTCAAGCTATTTTAAATGTTGAAATTAAACGGTCAACATGAAATGGAATCTTACCATTTGGTAATAAACTTAGCAACTATTCTTGCCATGCAATTTAATATTTTATATGCGATTTTATCCTTTTATATCTTTATTTCTTTTCATTACATTTTATTTGTGAATTTTTTATTTTCAATGAAAAATTGCACCTCTGTTAGTTTTTACGCCGGCAATTTTATAAATTGAAATTTACAAATTTTTTATTAATAACTGCATGCGATTAATGGATTGACTGAATCAAATGCCTAATAATTGCTAATTCTAAAATTGATATGCAAATTGACTGGTAACATGTTGTACTAAAAATAAAATAAAATATAAAATGTAAAAAAGTGGGCTTAAATATTGTGAGAATATATTAAGATAATGATCTGACTGAGAAACTTAATTTAGAATAAATCTTAATATAACACATTAGCAAAGGAATATATAGCATCATAAGATACAATATTAATACATATATTATATATACTGTATATAATAACTTTATATATAGGCCCTATACATATATACAGTATTATATATATAATATTGTGATAGATTGTAATGTATAGGCCCTACCTGTAATAATTATGTATAGAGTGTATATATATAGTACATAATATGAGGTACGTAGGCTATATGTTAAATAAGTATATAAACATGTGCATATATAGTATGTTTATAAATAAAAATAATTACATGTACAATATGTACAATGTGGTATTAACCTGGATCGAATCTTCCTGGCAGAAAGATAACCAGAAGCAGTAATAAACTCAACCCACAAGGACATGGACCTCTTGCGTCCATCGCTCAGCTTCAACACGGCGCATCCCGGAATGGCTCCGTCATCCACGAAGTTGAACACACCCATCTGATTGAGGTACAGAACGACCTCGAACTCTGTGGGCGATATTACGTGAATTCCTTCGTAGTGACCGTTGATATCCGTGAGAGAGCTGACGAATCGCGGCTCCTGAACCTCCACTTCCTTGAGCACATCTTGGACGATCTTGCAGACCTCGCGCAGGGTCTTGCAGATGGAGAGTTTTCTAGTGTGGACGCGCTCGTTGTAGAACTTGTTGAGCTGAAAGATGAGCTTACTCTGTGCGGCCATCATCTTGAAGGAGTCTTATCGCAACGAATTCTTCAACTTATCCGGATAAGATTTTAATAATTAAAAAGGTTATCCCGAATTACTTAGGTGATATTAAATTTTACTTTTACACAAGAAATGATTGATAGCAGTATTGAACTACGATAATCTAAGTTTTGAAGATTTTATCTGATAATTTAATTCAATATGGCGACTTATTTTTTGGAAGTCTATATTCAATATCTACAACATAAACAAAATTTTATTATTGTAAAAATTCTTTATTCCAGGCATCTAATCCACTCAGCTACGCTAATCTGTGCCTGAAGCAACCTAATAGATCAGGTTTCCCGGACTCTGACGGGCCCTACGGGATGGATTTGGTTATCTAGTAATCCCTGAGTCCGCTAAGAACCCGAGGGATGCAGTGGGCGGTGTCAGCTTGTAAGGATAATTACAGTGTGTCACTTAGCTCCAGCCTGCTCCATCCAATGGCATCAAAGCCCGGCCTGGAATCTGCTTCAGTCACAGCTGCTGTCTCCGCAGCAGAAGCTGTAGCTGTGGCTTAGCCGGTAAATATATCACAGGTGCCAATTTCACCCGGTTTTATCGGCTACTAGATACTGTCTGCCGCATTCAATTAGACCAGGAAAGTTTTGGTAAATTGTACGAGATACACACACAAACACACTTATATATATATATATATATATATATATATATATATATATATATATATATATATATATATATAGACACACACACACACATGTATATATCTAGGCCCCTATAATAAGGTAAACTCTTGTATATACAAAATAAGGTATTATATATAATAATAATAAGGAATATATATATATATATATATATATATACATATATATATATATATATATATATATATATATATATATATATATATATATGTATGTATATAATAAGGTATATGTATAATAAGGTGATTGTAGGAAAAAGGATATTTTAATATATAATATAAAATTAACCATTAAATAAATATAATCTTACATTGATAACGTATAAAAAATTTCTAGGAGGTAAGGTTTACATCTTGAAAACTTTTCTCATGTCTTTCTACGTTTATTAATTTTAAGTTCACTAAATTTTATATAAAGCATGTCACATAATTCACCGATTGCTATTTACATGTAAATATAATCGAACCCAATATTATAGACCAAATGGAGCTTCAGATCACTTCGCGTTATTGCTTGTAGCTTAAAATTCCAATTGAAATGATTCTTCAATCGCATAGGAAACAATAGCTACGGTATTCGAAATAATTGACTCTTATTTTATATCTTCCAATAAACTGATATAAAATCAACAAAACTAACAATATTGGTTTCGCAATTTTGTCATTGTAATTACCATGCCGGTTACTTTGTCTCATATATTTTTGGGTTTAGCCCGGATATAATGATGCGGTAGAGTTGCTAACGGGAATTAATCGTAGCATTAGTTTTTACTTTATTGAGGAATTTCAGGAAGTCTATAGAAATATAAGAAAATAACTCTTCTATGGCCAATTTGTTGGAGATCGTAATACCACAAAAAAATTAACCGAATATATTAAGCTTGCAGTCCTTTTTTGTTACATTGCACTTGCAGCTCATTTTTTCCAATAATCATATTCTGCAATCCATGTATCAATGCATGCCCATTCGAAACATACCACCAGAGATTCCACCAAAATCATCTTAGAGTCCATTACCATGAAGTATATGCATGAAGGATGAGTGAAATACGGGCTCACATTATATCATTTAATGTGTTATCGTATTTCGCATTGGAGCGTGGAACTCTTGTAGCAGCAGAGACTTAAAAGAGAAGAACTGGAACAAGATCTGGTCGCGACATCTGGTGTCATTAACACGTCACTTTTATTAAAGTACGGGAGTGCAAAATTCTTATCAACACCCTATAATCTCCCTGTCTCTCAGATAACGGCATGGCTTTCTACTCATAAGAAAAACAAATCTAGCGATCAGTCTTAAACAATAAAATTGATGAAGTTTAATTTAGATTTCGATTAAAAAGCTAATGTTAACGTCAGTTTCCTCACTGGAAAGCGATGATAGTGACGGCTAGCCCAGGTTTTGAACCCCGCACATACTGATCCCCGGTCGAATGTCTTACCGACATCGCCATTGGCTACAGCCAATGATGATTGAATGATCCAGTCAGTAATTGCTGAATATACCATTAACAGTATAATTTTACAAGTGAATAAAGGTCATAGCTTCACATAAGCTTATCTTTGCTTCATGCACAAATTCCATGTTGAGCGGATGATAGCCCTTACAATCACATATAGCTTTTTTAAATAGCCCAAGATTTCTTGATAAAGGCTAAATTATCTATAAACCATTAGTAAGTCTATACAACTTTAATGAATATTTATCTTCATTTATTTTAGACTTGAGTCAATAAGTTCCCCATATTATGACCGGGTTGTTTGAAGAATTGACCAGCCGGTGACTGCACGTGTCGTAGAAGTCGACTAACACTAAGATCCATATCAACTTCAGAAAGGGCATTCGGTTGGTGAGCGCCTAGGCTCCCAAATTTACTACAAAAATTTAAACGAATGGAAAAGTCTCAAATAGGGGATTGACTGATGACATGATGTAGGACAGAGAGGATTTGAGACAGTCTATTCGTATCCCGACCATAGTTAAACTGGGATTCAAGGGAAGATGCTAATGATTATAATGACTTGAGTCAATAAGCATCAGTGATGATACACTCAATTCCTTCATATGTGTTATCTAAAATTCAATTCTCAATATTTAAGCGAAAAAATTACATTGATTGGTACTATAAAGTTACAAAATCAACGTGTTATTTAATTGCTTAACGTCTGTTGCTTCGGATAAAGCTGCAGCAGTGTATTACAACTGTATTTATCGATTTGTTTCTCGCTGCAGCTAACAGTCTGCAGAAACAGAGCAGTCAGTTTAATGCATCCAGGAAGTGCCACTCGGCGTGTCAGCCTGACTCTACTGAGGTGATGGGTGAACGACTGACCAATGGGATCTCAGCCTTACATGTCACAGCTTCTCATTGGCTGAAGTGCGTCAATTACTGCATTTGATATTCCCAGAGTTATTACGGTGTTGTGTCCGGACCACTACAGAATAGACTATCAGTAAAATCGACGTGTTTCAAGATGCGACTAAGCAAACAAATGAAACCATCACATACCTATATAAAGGCTAGATTAGGGCTTGGATTTTGTAACTGGACCAACTTCTTGATCTGTGGAGTGCTTTATTTAGAGCGTGAAAGCAGACTATGAGTGAGAATACATACCATATAACTTCCACTTGATAAGACACAAGAGGAGGAGCTGTAATAGCATAAAGTAAGCAGCCTAAATAAAAATCAATCTACCAGTCAATTTATACACGTAGATAGAAATACAAGACATGAAAAGTTTTTAACTTCAGCAGTAAATCACCAAATTTTAGAGTGTTTCGGACGCCACTACTTTGCTCAAACTCATGTAAAAATCTGATTGCCTCAATGTACTTCAGCATTAGGCCTGTACATGTAGGCCTATATAAACTGCGTTTCAAAGTAACCTTTAATACCCTGAGTCACTGAGTACACTTTTGTCTTTAATTGTTTGCAGTAATTTCACAACAATTTCTGCATCAATTCATTTCAATTTCAATTTTTTTCATTTGAATTTTTTTCATTTCATTTCATTTTTCATTTTTTTCATTTCAATTTTTGTCATTTCATTTCATTTTTAATTTTTTTCATTTCAATTTTTGTCATTTCATTTCAATTCTTCATTTCTGCATTACTACAATAATTTTCAATTTTAAATAGTAATTTTATTGCATTTTTATATAATTTTGTACATGCAATTCTCAACAATTCTATAAAATACTGCAAAAACATGGAAAAATGTTAGGAAAATTTTACCCTAAGCCACTGATCCAGACGTTCCACCACGTATTTATTTAGGACTACATCGCGGCAGGTGAGGAACGCACCGATAAACTATCTGAGAAAAGAATTTCTTTCAAGCTAATGCTACTATATTCGATTTTATCAATCAAAAATTATTACGACAATACTAAGTATATGCCGATTCAGTTTAGCACGTGAAAGTAAACTCAGGTTGTCAAAAATAGCAACGTTTATCTTAGAATTTTCATTCTGTAGAACACATGATACACGCATGTACATGTTAATAAATGCTAGCTAACGTTGACCTGCATTGCATTGCGGCAGTGCATTAGTAAAGGTCAGTGCTGGAGTCTAGTGCTTTCCACCTCACGGCCATTCTGTTGCTTTAACTACAGTAATCCACGAAACTCAATTACACGGAAGTGACGTAGCGAGCTAATGCATTGCGACACTTGAACGGATTGCCGAGAAAGCATCGCCACCTTTCCACGTTCATTCTACGACGCGTGGATGACTGGAAAGCTTACCTCCAGCTAGTGATGAAGTCCTTGTTGTTGAAATATATTTGGCTTAGAAGCATCTCTCTCTAGAGTTTCTGATGCATAATGAAGCAGGTTTAACAAAAAAGATTTTGTTTCGAAATCTATGATCCTCTCTCACTCTCTCTTCCTCTCTCTCTCTCTCTCTCTCTCTCGCTGTCCATCTGCTTCTGTTTAGCCAACATTCTCTATATGTACACTCAACCTCTACACCTGAAAAATCTGTCAATGACAAAATTATGCTTAATGCTTCAATAAAAGAAATTTTAGTGACCTCAAATCAGTTTTTGCATCCAAAATACATGTATATGCTTCGTGATGTTCCAAATAGCAGATAAAACTAAGCAGATATTATGATTATCCATTAATCTCTCTCTTTCCTCTAATTTCTCCCTTTCCCTAATTCTCTTCTCTCTCTTCCTCTCTCTCTCTCTCTCTCTCTCTCTCTCTCTCTCTGTGTGTTTCTTTCTCTCTCTCTTTCTCTCTTTCTCTCTCTCTCTGATGGGAATCGAGTTCGGTGAGTTATAAAGTTAACATTCGAGGTATTTATAAAATATAACGTAACGAATTAAAAAAATTTAGTGAAAATATTGTTCTTTAAAAATATGAGTTAATATATGGCTATAAAATGTCACATCACGAATTTGATGTTATTAAACAATTGTTAAATTTTCAATACGACAATTGCTTGTTACATTGTGAATCTTAATGTAGCCACTTTCATCAAGCGATGTACTTTATACATATTTGATAAGTTTTATTTTAGGCAGAATAAAGTTTATTTATTTAATAAAGTAAGTTATTTAATAATACAGAATAATAAAGTCCTGTACTATATGGGAGCGAATTTAATGACTATTATGAAATTCAATCAGATTTCAATTTTTGTTATCTTTGCTCATAGGCATTGCTTAAAACTGATTTTTACAAATATGTTATTTCTTTAATGGTAAGTATATTCTACCCTTGTATATATTCTAAGTTGCTTTTAAAATCGAAAAGATTTCATTGTTTCACAGTATTTTGCTAGCATAACTTTTTATTTAGCTACTTGTCCATAGTTTATACAATTTTTAAATATAAATTTAAGAATTATATTTCGACTCAAGTAGACAAATTAATATAGATATTTAAAAACACCACTTTTAACAAAAATTTGTAGCCTAACACAAAATTGGGTTATACATGTACATAGATGTACATGTATAACCCAAGATAATCTCACATACTATGGGTAAGACATGCAGAGTCAGTCAGTATGAAAATAAAAAGCAAGCGAACGAAGAGAATCGACGAGAGAGAGAGAGAGAGAGAGGGTGGGAAATAAAGAAACTCATAGGGAAAGGACATTGAGAGACAGAGTGACACAAGGAAAAGGATGGACATTTGGCAATTACACGCTGTCTACATTCTGCACTGTCCAAGCATGACTCTATCGCCGTCACTGAAGATAAATCTAGGCCGACAGTTTCTTCAGCTGCTTCGCTTAGCTGCTGCAGCTACCTGCAGATGCTAAACTATCTGCTGCAGGGCGACATCCAGCAGCTACACGCAGCTGCTGTTGATGTTGTAGATGATATCACAGCTAAGCAGAGTAAGGTATGCAGTATGGTCTCCATGAACTCAGAGCTTGAAAATGAACGAAAATTAAATCCAAGTTTGTCTGCAGACTTGAAATCCAGTTGACTACGGTGTTTTAATCCAGGTAGAATTAATCGTCGTATTACATAGCATACGCGTTCTTCAACAGGCAAGACACTGTGAATCGTTGATCAGAGAGCAGACAAACTACTAGTTACTGTAGATTTTTGTAAACATGTTCATATGTAGATTCAGAAAATTTAGAAACTTTGTAGCGCCTCTGCTTAGAGATACAGAGTTAATGAGAGATTATGAAGAGAAAAATGTTATCAAAGAATTTTCCCTCTCTCTCTCTATCGCTCTTGTTATATATATATATATATATATATATATATATATATATATATATATATATATATATATATATATATATATATATATATATATATCCCTCTCTCTATTTTCTCAATCCAGATCAATATCTCTAGATATAGTTCAGATCTATATCTCTAGATATTTTATTTATTTTTTTATTTATATTCTGTATAGTTACACACATGACATACCGCATGTGTTTACAATGTTTCCTTTCTTAAGTTTCTGTTTTTGTAGTTTTCGTTATTTCCTCCATTCCTTTCCATGGTTATTAGTAATCGTTGCCTTTTGTTGGCGCTCCAATATCAGCCGGTGCGGATTTAAGAATAACCTCCAACACCCTGGGGATTGTTTACTTTCAAATCTGTCTACACGCGGTCTTCCAAAGTGGTCGCCCACAATTTACTAACCGCGTGCAGCGTGGCTTTACTTCGTTCAACTGACGCGCAGCTTAACAGAGTGCGCTAAATCCCCCCCCCCCGATATAGTTCCAGATTCTCTAGATTTACATGTAGTTCCAGATTCTCAAGATATAGTTCCAGATCTATATCTCTAGATGTAGTCGATGCTGGTCTAGGATCTCTAGATGTAGTCGATGCTGGTCTAGGATCTCTAGATGTAGTCGATGCAGGTTTCACAGCGAAGTCGCGAGGCTTAAGATTCGCGCGCGCACATGCGTGACGCCCGACCATGCGTGACGTAATAACCGACTGAACAGTCCAGTCTCTGCAAGCATCAATCTTTATCCATCTCCCAGTCCTCCATCTGTCGTCCTAACACCGCTCTATTTGTTCCATCAAACCACTGGCGTGCTTAATCATAGCTCACTGGAATCCGTAAATGATGATGATGCTCTTATTGTAATTTATCGCTTTCGATTTATGCAGGTCTGTTTAAAAAAGGTCAAGTGAAATTGCTATTAGTTATAGCATATTGAAAATCCTGAAATAAATAAATATGTAATTAAAATAAAACAAATAATTCATTACAATAATAACAATAATTCATTACAATAATAATAATAATAATAATTATTATTATTATTATTATTAGTTCTGTACCTTTCAATGAACCTAACTAATTTAGTGATTTCATTTGTAGTAAACTATAATTGTTTAATAGTTCAACTAAATTAAACTATTAAATTATTATAGTTGCCAGAATGTCGTTGATAGAGTATTTGGGCCAGGTGATGGACGTGCTGTTGAAAGGATCTGGAACTGTAGTCGGGATGGGGTTGCCGTATTTGGCAAAGTTCGACCAACCACAAGGTCTGCACGAAATCAGCATAGACCATGTCCTCTGGCACCCAGCCCACGATGTCGAAGAAGATCTGGGTATTCTCTCGCACAGCCTCGGTGATGAGAAGATATCCGTAGCCCCAGACATAGGGCAGTTCTCCATTGTGTAGCACTCCGTGCCATTCAGCTTACTTTTATCCTCCCAGACCGTGACCCCGCCCTTCTCCTCGTCGTCTGTTCATATGTACGACTCCTGATCTGTCTCGATGTATGACTGTATGTCTGTGTGTCTTCCTTTCGTTTTCTTCTCCGCGGCTCGATCTTCCTCGGGCTGCCTGACGCTGAACTCGTTTCAATACTCAGACTGATCCTACGTTTATCAGTGATTTCTGCCACACTATAGATTTGTGTCAGATTCTGGAATCTGTCACAAGCTTTAGTGCACTCCTCCCCGAAGGATCGAGTGTGAGGGAAGGACCCCTCTACAGGGAACTCTAGGCCAGATCCGACCAGGAAGTAGCCGGGCTGGCAGGAGGAAGACTGATCGGCGTAGGACGCGGTGGACGACATGTCCTCAACGTCGAGGCTCAGTGAGAGGAAGGCTGGATCATTAGACAGGTCAAGGTCAGCGGTCATAACTAAACGATCGGGGATATGATGGTCGTCTGCCTCGATCTGAATGTGAGAAATAACTACCGCCAGATTTGTAGACACGGTTGTTGAGCTGCTCTTGAGCATCTGGTTACCACATTCGGGCGGTCTTAGATCCACTTGCGATCTCTCACACTGAAAGATAAACTGGCTCTCAAGGGTGGATGGAAAACCAGTGGCGACGTCACGACTATAAGCGGCGTGCTGATCACGTGATTGCAGTCTCGCTTAGTCATGGGATGATCACTACTGAGAGCAGAGGCTCCGCCCTCTCGCGCGGA
The DNA here is from genome assembly GCA_905160935.1 of Enchytraeus crypticus. Classification (NCBI taxonomy): domain Eukaryota; kingdom Metazoa; phylum Annelida; class Clitellata; order Enchytraeida; family Enchytraeidae; genus Enchytraeus; species Enchytraeus crypticus. The sequence continues at coordinate 430,079 of CAJHZI010000183.1, forward strand.
AAATCTGTGGCAGAAATTCCTACGAGATCTTGAACGGCGAGGCTTTACATCCGCAGATGATCTCGGACTGAGTGGAGGTACTCTGTAGGACGTGGACAACCAGGTGTGTCCCGGATCTATATTAGATAGACAGGACGCAGAGGCAGAGCGAAGGAGTGGAGTGGTGGTGTAGGGATGTCTTCCTTCAACCGGTATGCCATTATCAATCGCTAGAAGTGTCTACTTCAGACGCTTCTTTCTGGCGATAAACGTTTTGCTGGCTGGATGTTTGGCAGCTATGATTCGCGTCATGCGCGCAGTCGTTTGATTGGACGCCAGTTGACTTTCCTTTGCTGTGAGATGAGCAGTAGCTGACAAAGATGACTCGTTGACATCTTGTACAAAGCCTGTTCCACGTCAAGGACTTTACGTGCAGCTTGATTTGGCCGAGGATAGTTTGACCTTAAAAATTCTGCCTCCGCTGATTTTCTCTCTTTTCTCTTAAATGCCAGCAGCTTATCGCTTTGTTCTATGCAAAACTTCGTACTTCCCTTGATCTTCTCGTCAGATACACTTACCGCGGACCCTGGAGTTTGATACGTGAGGTTACTACCCTGACTCTCTCCCAGAACTGACTAGATACAGGTAACAGCCGCCTGTGAGGCCGTCGAGTTGTCCATGAAAGGATATATTATGCAATCACTAGTAGACTGGTTGACTGGGATAGAACCGGAAAATCCAGACTTTCTCTTGTCGGACTCGAATTCCTGTTGGATTAGTGGATTGAACTGATGTTTTGAAGACCGACTAGGGGAGTCCACCTCCAGGTCAGCTTTAGATACGAACGTAAGAGCTGCGTTGACTACCACAGAAGCCTGGACTACGTAACATATTTCAGAGTCCTTGACAAATAATTTTTTGGAATAATCTTCCTGGTAGGATTCAGTTTTCGGTATGTTTGTGGAATCTTCAGCGGCCCCATTTGAGGATTCTCTAGACCAACCAGAGGTTCTGCTGCCAGGTGGCGTCTGATTCTGCACTATCTCCCGACTTGGGGACTTTTCTGTATCAACACTCTGAACTACTAGATGAAGCTTCTTCCTCGACTCTGCATCCTCCTCATCCAGAGGATGCAGAGTCAGAGTCCCAGATTCATTTCCTCAATCCCCCCCCCCCATCATCCTTGAGCTGTCCCATACAACCTGCAGTCCTTCTGATCCAGACTCCTCGTTCTGAGCTTTCCTCAGTCCCCCCATCACCCTTGAGTTGTCCCCTACAACCTTCAGTCCTTCTGATCCAGACTCCTCGTTCTGAGCTTTCCTCAGAAAGCAATAGCAAAACAGAGATGCAATTAAATGAATTAATACGGCCTCATCTAATAGCGGCCCCAAATGGGTAGTCTTCTATAATATCTTATATCGTAAATTTAATTTTTTAAACGAATAATCGATTTCGTTTATATCACCAAACTTAGTCTGGTAATGGAAAATAACTTATAGATTTCGTCAATTTATCTCAAAAATTAAGGCCCTGGAACCGAATCCTGATATCGCATTGAAATTGACAGCAGTTTTCAGCAGGCATAATACGAAATGTTATTTTTATCTTAGTCTACTATAATTTCGGAACAACTCTGTGTTTTGAGATTATGAAGGTTGGGTTTAGCGCACTTAGTTTAGTATAAATGCATATCAGTAACCGAAGCTAAGCAAAGTCGGGCTAAGTTACTACTTGGATGGGCGACCACATTCAAAGACCGAGTGTCGACAATTTTTATGAATAAAACCCCAGCCTCCCTGCCCCTAGAAGACTTTCAGCCACATCACTTATTCTACTCGAGCTGTTTTTATTCTGCTTTTATTTTCAATTTTTGATAAAACTTCCTTAAGAATTGCATCGCCCAAATCCACCGTGTGCATAGAAGAAATACATGTAATTGCACTAATTGTCTTGAATTCTCTATCTTTGAAAAGGTTTTCTGGATATTTCACCTTTTGTACCTTTTTGTTTTTTCTCGTTGGCTTGGATAGGGTTCAATACTGCTCGATGTTGCCATTGGCAATGATAGCACTCTAAATGTTATTATTGTAGAGAACAAATAAAAACTTATCATAGATTTGTAACGTTGTTAAAATTTACGTCCAATATTTTAAAATCCCTTCGATTCTTTCGATATCTAATGATATCTAAATGGTATCACTGACTTTCTAAATAGCGAAGAAACGCCAGTAGATTTTTTAAAATCAGATTTTAAAAAATATCAAGATTGGGATGCAAAACGAACATAAAGCAAGCATATAACATTTAATATTATAATTCTTACTCAAATCCGGCACATATAATTTACATAAACACCGGATTATTAATTTTTAATAGACTTTCTTATTCCTGCCACAATGTAAACAAGACAGTATTCCGCATTGTACATTAATATAACAATAATAGAGAATACGGTATCCATCTATCGACTAATCTGATAGTAAAATAGTAGTAGTAATATGAATAATTATAATAACAATACTAATTCTAAAGGTTAAATTTCTGTTTTCTCCTCTACAGATGATGTCAGAGACATAATGATGTAAGGATAATATTATTGCAAAAACTTTAAACATCTTTCCACAGATGAACTGTAGCCTCAAGTTTGAAGGCTTAGCTGTTAAGCAAGCTGTTTATAGTCTTTTCATCAGTGACTGATTTGATCGACTCTAATAAGCGCACGCAGGCTTCTGTTTTATTGTTCTTAACACACTCAACTACCCACTTGTGATAAAGTAGTTAAATATTGGTCAAGTAATCTTTGAGAAGCCCTCAGTAAACGTTTACATCATCATCATCATCTTCTTCTTCTTCCTTTACATCCCAGTTTAACCAGGGTCAGGATACGAATAGACCTTCTCCAATCCTCTATGTCCCGCACCATATCATCAGTCAATCCTCTATTTTTCATATCCTTTTACTTTCGAGTAAAAGTTTACATCACAATACGATAAACATAATAGCACAAAAATAAAATATAAATAAATAAATCAAAACAGCATAACACAGTAAAAATACAAATTGTATAATAATAATAAAATATTAAAAAGTAAAATAGTAAAAATCGTAGTTTAAAATAGTATTTTTAAACTACGAATTAGCCAATTGTTAATTCGTCTAAATTTCTGATCATCGTTCTAAGAAAATACCATCTCAATTATATGATTATGTCCAACTACTGGCTGTTACATGAACATATTTGATTGTAGTTTTAAAAAGTTACATGATCACAGGAACATTTATCGTTCAATACATGCCATGTACTACGACCAGTTTGAAAAGACTACAAAGTAATGCCATGATGAACTAATCTTTTCATAGACACTGTTCTTGGTTTAGATGTAGTTTTTGATAGGGTAGCGTCTCTGCTCGTCACCGCCGGTCTCTCAGCGACATCTGGTGAACAACTATTTAATCAGACGTGAGCACTGAAACATTAGGCCTGCTAATCACAGTTACTCTAATCACAGTTACTCTACTTCTACAGTAGGCTGACGATTATTAACACATCACACACTTTTAACGAAACGTCTTCTCGTATTATTAATGTTATTTTGTACCATAGACGATTTTCCTAATTAATTATATAGTGTGAACCTAAATATGTAATCTGAGCGCAAAATTTATATCTTTGTCCAAAAGGTTATACAAGTACAAACATAGGCCTATACATGCACGTTTCTTAAAGAGCAATAACTTAAGGGATTTAAGCCCTTCGCTCATGTCGGATATTGCAATAAAGAAATAACTAAGTGAACATTTTCATACCAGATACACGATATTAGCGTACTGATCAGCGTTAGAGTAAGTATGATAAATATTATAAAAAGTTAACGTAGGCATTGCACACAATTACTAAGTATCATCTTTATGATCAGCTTCATTAAACATTTCTTACCTTATAAAGTATTATAACTACCTGTTACAGTTTACATAGATTCAACTTAACAGAAATATTATTAAAACAAATTCTTGTAGCCTATATTATACATTTATCTAAACAATATAGATTACATATGCATGTCTGATTAGTTATTTCTTGAAGAAGTAAAACATTGCTTAAACGTTTAGCTTTTTCATGATTGAAAAACAAGCAAACATACAATACGAATCCACTATTAAAGACAACTGAACATAATATTGAATCGATTTAATTCAACAAAGTTTTACCAATTCAATTTATAAGAACAGAAAGCTCAATTCCATTTGCTACACATTTTTAATCACATTCAACTGTCCGCCGATATGAAAGCAATGTGAATTAATGAATCATGCAATGCATGTAAATTACAGCTTACATGGTCTGGTAGTGGGCGTGTCTAGGGCCTAACCCTCAGCCAAACCCTAACAACATTCTAACCCCCTGTAAACCTTCACTGTAAAGCCTGGTGCTAGTCAATTATAGCAAACTGAAAGTTGCACAAAGTACGTCTAGGATATCGCATCTGAATAAAAACTATGAAATCAATCTGTAATATTTAAAAATTCAATCAATCAATCAATAAGAATTTAACGTCCGTTTACTAGCCATAAGGCAATGTCAAGGACGTATTCACATACTTACATAGCTTATCATAATTAAAATGAAGGTAACAGTTAAGCACTCGATTTTTTCTCCAAATTGAAATTAGATTATTTTTTCACAGACAGATTTTCTTATGCTCAGCGCTTCATTGCATAAATAAGTTAATATAGCTTACAAGACAAGCAGAACATAATGGTTCATAGATTATTATCTCTGTGTAGGTGTCGAATCCAAGACTAGTACTAATGCCAACCAGTGGAAATCTATCTTGAAACAAACTTTAAATAAATACTTATAAATATTTTTGATCCGTAGAATTTTGAAATTTTTATTTTAATATCAACTCACAAAAGCTCAACGATAACCTCCAGATTCCTCTACAGATTGTGAATAAATTCTTTCTGAAGTTTTAAATGTTATCTGACAGTAAATTTCAATCTTGGCAACAATTAATCCTCTGCAAGGTAACAAGTCAGCGAATATAATTATTAAATTCTTCATTTTTAAATTTTCATAATTATCCATATTGTAAGATGTTACAAATGCTCTTGATATTGGGATTTGGGTTTCGCAATGTAACTCTGAGAACATGATTATTATTTCACTTATTACACGCATATCGCAATTGGCATACCCAATAAGAAGTTAGTAGGCCCACAAGTGGCACTTGCAATTCCAAATTAAAAAATTCAAACATTTGCATTCATTATTTATTATATTCAATAAAATCCTTAGTATACACTACACTAAGATATTGATATTGCAGTTTTTGGTAAGTCTATTCCTGATCTACCAATCACTAATGAAGTAAATAAGAATAATTATCATACATGAATCAGAAGTAAACACAGCAAAATTAAAGTAAAAATTGTAGACATAAATAACTTATCCTTTAACAGTTTAATTGTAATTATTTCACCACAAAAAATAATAATTCTAAGCACTGGAAAATGTAAAATATTTGTAGTGCGAACAGCTTTTTAACTGATAATTTTAGCGAAGAGCAATAGACATTGCAGAACATCTCTAAAAGCCATCGATATACAGCCGGCAAATAATTATGTAATTAGAGCATACAAGTGGTCTAATATATCGCAAATAACAAATATCGACTTTCAAAAAGTTTAGTTTTGCAAAAATGGCTATTTAATTTTCCAGAGGCGAACACAATTTTATAAAAGGCCATGAAATAACATGGCTAATTGTTTCATATGTTAACACTTAGAAAACATGCAAAGCAAAGCAACATAGTCTCTAACTAAAATATAACAACACTCGGAATTTAGCTACAGCGCATGAATTCTTGCACAAAGTATGAAGTACAAAACTTTAATCAGAAAAACAATTAGCGCAAAACAAACATATAGGCATGATCAAAAATCTAATAAATGACTGAGTATACATGTAATTAATCAACTGATAAAATTATCAAAAAAAGGGATATGGGATGCATAAAGAAATTCTGATCATAGTCATGTCTATTCGCCATTAGTTTCCGCTACGGTACCATCATACATGTACTAAATTATTACTAAATGCTTGTAACCGAACAAACACTGGCTACCATTAATACACTGTAATCCTTTTACATTCTTCTCTCTAGTGTTCTGCCACGATAAAAATTCAAATTACTTTCATTCATAGTCTTCTTTCATTCTTAGTCTTATGTAACTCTTCTTCACAATCATTACCGTCCTCTATTAGTAGTAGAACTCCGATGACCAACTACTGATCCATCACAAGCCTAAAAACTTTATCAAAACATCATGTGACCTTTAGTTTGAGAAAAATAGATTCTGAGTTAGTTTCACATTTATTTCTTCATTTCTGGCTTCATACCCATTTATGACATTTGTGATTTAAGGTTGGTCTATTTTGTAGTGACCCAACAAAACAAAACAATTTGCCATACAATGAAATTCATAAGCATAATGTTTAAATACCACACATTTACCAATAAGGATTTTGATGTACACATTATGGCATAGGAACTTCTTGACTAAATATTATTTCACCGTCTACATATTTCCAGACTCCCAGAGTTGAGACTTCGTACAGAGCTGTAATAGCAATTGACTGATAGACAGAAAGAGTTCTATGGATTCTGATCCAGTCCAACACTTGTCAGTATAGTGTCCCAGCGAGCAGGCTTTACCTTCTCTAGATATATGTCTACTATATTCTTTCTTACCTACAAACAACAATCAGTCAATCAATTTATTAAAAATTAGATAAACAACTGAAATTATATTTCAATATATATCTCTGATTTTCTCACCAAGTGGCATTGTGAATCTGCAGTAATCAGCATTGGCAATCAGTAACCGCAATTGGTAATCGACAATCAGCAGCAGAATCTTTTAAAAATCGCAGCTAAATCTTTAAAATGAAAACATGGGATTAGTCTTCAGGAACATTCAATAAATTAAACTTATCAAATATCAAATTCAAAATGTTAAATTATCGTCTAAATTAATCGTATAAGTTGTACTTCAAATTTTATTTAGTAACAATTTTATACAGTTGAAGTCATTTTTTTGGGATAAAATATGGAAAGCAGATATCAAAACACATATATTTTTGCTATAGCTGATGGGTGCAAACATCTTGATGCTTCCTAATCCAGCACTGTTACGTTGTATAACAGCAGTAATAATAAGGTAGGATAGCCAAGCTTGGTAATCAGAAATCTTGCCCCTTGCGATTCACAATATAACTGCTTCCAGCGGCGGATCCAGAAGGGCATTTTCATTGTGGTTGTTCTTCTAAATTGACAGGATTAGCCCAAGATGCCAAATAATTAACTAATATAAGGGATGCACGCCTAAAAAAGTAGTCACTTTATTTAAAAAGAAAAATTTGAAAAAGTACAGAAAAATTCTGAGCCGGCATGTCCCTTAACATATGGTCTTCTCTTCTTCAGTGAGCTGCCAAGTGGCAGGTTCAAGGTACATATTCATACTCAAAGTCTGCTTTCTCGTTCCATAAGAGCACTCCTTAGATCAACAAGTTAATCCCTTCACAAAGTCAATGCCTTATGTAGCCTATAGCTTGGGAAAAGTATGGCTTCTGAGGTGGTTTCTCGTTGCCTTCCTCAGTTAGATGAATTAATTACCATTTAATCCTGGGGGAAAACATTTCATGGTGAGGGTCACCTCTTACCATCCTCAGTTTCAACTTTAGTCGCCTCTTACGTACATGCGGCAGATTGTTTGCGGTTGCCCTATTCTGCAATGGTCCAACCACACCCGAGCACACGGGGAAAAAGGAACATATGGTGTCAAGTTAAGAAAGTAGACATTGTTAAAGCAAATTTTTTGCCCCCTGCCTTACATTCTTCTGACTCTGATTGGTTCAAAGCTTTTAAGTCTAAAGTCCAATGACTTAATCCAAATGACTTAATGACAATCCAAGCATGTCTAAGTAGGAATGCAAAAGCATACGAACGTCTGCCATTTCTACCTGTTGACGCTTTCCCTCTTAAAATGTTTATATACATTTTCAGGTTTAATTAAAATGTTTCAACCAAATGTCCAAATGCTTTTGGTTACAGTTCAGGATGTACATATAAATAGCAAAGGATATACATTTATAGGAAGAAAACAAACCTGCCAGTAAGTAAGCTTGCGATCAGTATGGATAGGAAAAGGTAACTGATTAACAGTGTACCTATACTTTGTTGAGGTTCCACCCCGCCCTTGTAACACTATGTTCACTGTAAAAGATCTGCAACATTATCAAAACGATATGTGGTGATATCTAGAAAAGAAAAGAGTTCTAAAAAAACTAAACTAAAACAAGTAAATAACAGCAGTAAATTAACATTAACATTCTAAAGTAAATATATGGGAATGCGTGACTACACACATTATACACACATTTGTGATCCCTTAGGAACAATGTAGTGTGTTGACAGGAGATACCTTAGAGCTATAAAGTATATTGAATCTGAGTGATCCAAAGTTGCATCAGATGTAACATATTTCAGCAACAGCATTGTGTGTTGAAGATACTACATGGTATTGTAATTAACAAGTGTTAGATTATTCAAGTAAGCAAACAGAAAGTACAAAGAGTGATTTGGATTTGCTATATTCAACTGAGCTAGAAGGACTTCTAAAAGAACTAATCTTTACTTTATCTTTATTTTAACTTAATACAGATTAGTACAAATACAGTGCAGACAAATTTGTGCTTTGGGCTGCTGCATTTAATTGAGCTACAGGGAGATACTTACAAAGGGAAATATGTTCAACTTTTATCTGCACTTGCTACAACTATATCATGATTCAGGAATATTAAAATATCGGTACAGATCAATCTTGCAAACTAGTATACATATAAAAACTCATCATTATCACAGAGTTATAATCATATAACTGTAGAATATTTAAGTGGTTACTAACTATAAATAGCAATCACCTAAATCTCCTTACAGTCTGCAATTCTTTCTTGCATTTCTGAATCAAAATATATAGCCCTGAACTCTCTAAGCAGTGTTTGTTCAAGAGAAGTTCAAGTCCAGAATAAAACTCAATATCTCAGGAAGCAATCAATAACCCCAAGCAGATATTAATACCACACAAAGATTTTCTTAACTACACTGAGAAATAAATATCATACTTACAAATAATTAGCTTCAAACAGTAATTTATTTCAGAAGGAAACAATGCTTAGCTATGTTATAATGATTAACAAAATTCTGCAGAGTATAACAGCTCACTACTGTTCTAAGTTTGATCAACAAGCACCGTTTTGCCTAAGTAAGCATTTCTTAAAATATTGCATGAAGCATCTCAACATAAAAAAATAGTCTAACTGAATTTCCCCAATACTTTTTTATACAAGCAACAATCTGCTACACGAAAATTTGTGAAAATACCTGGTGAAATTAGATAGAGGGTAGCAGAGAACGTAACGGTACTAACGTTTCTTTTGTCTCGAGAACGACCACAGCATTAGAAGCTTTACTACCCACCATACTTTTCTTTATCCCAGGTACGAGCAGCTCTACATGCACGTACGTGTCTGCTCGCCTCGGATCATCTCTGTAACTAGCTGTACATGTAACAATACATAGTATCTTCAATTCATATATAGTGGAACAGTTAAAACTGGCCTTGTGATTCAATACAGATTGAGTTGTATATATAAAAAAGTCAAAAAACCTCTACGAAGTTTTTTCTGTCTATTAAAATTTTCTCTATTTCATACATATACATCTTGGCAGGAGCCAGTGGCGAAATAGGTAAGATACTCGACCGCGGATCAGTAGGTGCGGGGTTCAAATCCTGGGCTCGCCCGTCACTGACATAGCTTTCGAGTGAGGAAACTGATGTTAACCTTAGATTTACCTGCTTTACATATGAGATTAATAGATGGCGGCCATGCTAGGATCACTGATAACAATAAAGGACAACATCATGCAAAATCTGTAATAAACATTGACTAGATGTACCTGTGTGCAATTTTAAGTACAAATCTCTAGGAAAATGGGAGCTTTTAACTGAATCTTGATGTGAACCACAACCTCTCAATTCTAAGGCAGACGTTCTACCACTGTACCAAGTGGCAGAACTGTAATTAGCGTTCGTAATTATAAATCTTAAAAATGATGCTGTGGTTATATTAATACGCAGATCAGGAGTGGAGCAGTAGTGGCACATCTACTAGGTTAAGGAATGCAGTAATTATGAATGATTCTACAGCCAAAGAAATGCTTATATATGCCATTCGACATAAAGAGCAAAAGAGAGAGAGAGAACTATGTTTAATGACATTATCATCAAAGCACGAAATATAAAAGAGCGAAAGAGAGAGAGAGAGGAGAGAGAGAGAGAGAGAGAGGAGAGAGGTTAACAAATAAATCATACCAGTAGGTAGTCTGCAGTCTTCTTCTTCTGCCATTGATGCACTTTAACTTCTTCAACAATTAACAGAGTGGGCTACAATTCAGTGCACAGATATTGTTCACAGCTCAATTGAATAGTAGTGTATGATTCCACATTAAGGTAAATGCATCAAATAGCTTCCAGCACAATTGTTATATTCCTCTACAATTAAATTCTAAAAGTAAAACAGAAATTTCAGGAATAAGATTCCATAAATTTAAATTCTGTTAAAGCAACTCCATGCAGGTTTTTAATACTACTGATATATTCATAAATTCTTGCATAAGTATAAAAGTTAAAAAAATTTATATTGAATTAGAAAAATGTTGATAATATACTTCCTTTTCAAACAACAGTTGCGTTATTAAACATACATTTTTCATATATAACAAGTTCTAAGAAATGCTTTACTAGAACTATCACAAGTCATAAAATTTTGCAAGTATCCCCTAAATAATCCCTAGCAAAATTGCGATGGCGTAGTTAATTCTTGATATTTCGCCTTGTAATTCTAATGGTCTGTAGAGGAGGATAATAAATACCGTAAAATCTAACGAAGTCTTATGAGCTAGATTTATCAGTCATTGATTCAGAATAGAAAACATAATTGGAAATTCTCAAGCATTTCAATGCTTTCGCTTAAAGAGAATTGAAATGCAATACGAGCAGATCTTACAAGAGAAGGCGATATAAGCAGATTATCCGCATAGAGGTTGAAAAGTAAGTATATTACAAGCAATCTACTGACAGATTGATATGTAAGGTTCAACATTAAAGAGAAAGCCAGGCAGCAAACGCTTGAAATCAGGGTCAAGTTCTTGAAAAATATAGCCCAGAATTTCTAAAAGATGAGTTGGCTCCTAATTCTCCAGATTTTAATCTACATGATTTCTAATGTATGGGGAGCCATGTTTGGAAAGTATCTAGATTTTGAATCCAAACCCAGAGACACAACAGAATTAAAGGCCATTCTTCAAGAGATCTGGAAGGACCTATCACAGCAGTCCATCGTCATTGCACTCCTTTAGCTTTCTGACCAGCATCAAATCTCAGTTCTCTCCTTTTGAGAACACAATGTACACAGTAGCAGAGTCATCATCATCTAAAGTCCCTTTTCAGGCGAACAAATTTTCAAACTGATTTCCTATGCTGGTTATTAAAAGTCAAACTGTTTTGTAACACTTGGATAACTTCAGTCAAATTAAACATATTTCTACAAAATTTGATGAACGAATGGCAACATTCTTCCTCTACTGGCCTTTAAAGTATCAAGGCCAAATATCAAAAATTGACAAGCTATCGCAATTTTGCTAGAGGATAATTTTTAAGACTCACCCTACCCTATATAAATCACACAAACATATAACTATACTGTGGGGACGTCCCTGACACCATCCTTGGATGAGGAATCGGACATTAAACCTTTATTATTTTATTATTATTATTACATGGTAAGGAAGCTTCAACATTAGCATTAAATCTTTGTGTCTAAAAATCTTTGACAGGTTCTTTGGATTTTCACAGTTTTAGACCTTCCTTTTGCTCACAAGCTTGAATTTGTCTCAATGATGCTCGATTTTGCCTTGAACAAAAGTAACACTCTAACAGAACTTTACGTTATATTACAACAATTGCGCACTAAAGTTGTATGCTCGTAATATATATTGTTCATTCTCGTAATAAAAATAAATAGTCCAGTAGAATGCTAAAAAAGCAGGACAAAATTAGGTACTAGATGATATTGGTATCATTGGATGCGGAATTTTTCATAGATTAAGCTGTTAAAATTCCCCTACAATTCATCTTCGGAGAAAAAAAATTATTTTAAAAATATGTTACGTAATAGGATCATTCCCTGTCAAACGGCCTATTTTTCTCAGGTGACCCTCTCAGATCTAAAAGATATTTTAACAGTATAAAGTAAACTATGTCTCTGGGCTAGATTTAAAATTTCAGGCTAATCGGTTAATTGGTTGCAGATATATGGCAGTTATTTTGACCCCACTGTATGATCCTTTCAATGCAAAAATTTAAAGGCGTCTTTTTTCTCCAATTTTAACTGTAATTTTTTGTTTATGGTCCTATCTAGAGGAAACTTCACAAAAATACTATCTTTGATGTGTAAATTCAGAATATGCAATCATAATTCAAGTGGCATGCATATCTTGGCTGCTGCAGCAACTCAAACTTGATGTTTTGCGACAGTAAGAATTTGTGAAAAGCCATCTTAGTCTCAATAATTCTCAAAATTGACAAAACAGATCAGATGAAAGGAAGCCATATAATATAGTAATTTGGCCCTATCTTAATAAATGAAAATGCTTATCAATTTCACAAGCAGATTGGAGTTAGCAACTCATCGGCTCAAACTTTAAAAAAATTGAATACAACCCAATTTTCGGTCCACTTTACGGCCATGGTTAGACATGTCACAAGGTGACCATAACGTTCAAACTGCTGCTATTTACAGGTTGAGACGTTACTAACTTACTGCACAAATATTTACTTCTTAACTCAATTCTAACCAAAAACTCTGAGATCAAGACCAAGGTTAGATATCTCGAGACCAGGACCAGATCCCCCAAGACCAAGATCATGACCAGATCCCTCGAGATCAACACCAAGACCGGATCTTCGGCACCGAGACGAAGACCAAGACCAATGAATGAAAACCGTCTCCGAGCCGCGATTAAATGAGGTGGTATGCCTTAGCTACGTCAATAGGACGAATCGATGGGGAATTTGAAATACAGCACAAACGCTATCACTACTTTCGATTAGTCATATTATTATCTAGTACCTAATTTGTCCCGGTTTGACAAAATTGAATTTTATCCTACTGGACTAAAAATTATAATCACTTAGATATATTTTCCACAATCTGTGGTAAATTTGCGCAGAATACCACTGATTGCCACATCAATGATACAAAAAGCAAATATTAAAAGAAAATTTTATTATATTAAGCAAGGAGGTTATATAACCTTCTTGATATTGGGGCTATATTTAATATTATAGTATTAAATACAAAATATTGTTTTGGGCTCTATTGTTTACAGAACTGAAACAAGATCATTCAATTTACAAGGGCATTCTGCTTTGAGGAAAAACTAACTATGATGGCCAATGCATGATTTCTAGGAGATGAAGGATGTCATCATGTCACTAAATACTAATACATGCTCCGATCTAAAAAACCAGCAATTCGATCAACCTTGAGTTAAGATTTTAATTGCGGTTACTCACTGACCATCAAGCCGACTTCTACGTAGCCCTATAGACGTTAGAAATGTTTAAATTTATGTCCGTCTGACTTTTAGTTGAAGTTTTAGATTTTGAACATTACTGAGACCTTAGATGATGGCCATTGGTAAGTGTATTCTAGTTATGCGCCGTCACAATGCAATTAGTTGTGATCGAACGTGTTCTAAGAATAGATTTGAAAATTCATAATCTAGGCCTATAATATACATGTACATTATAGGCCTAAATCCTACCCAACAAATTTAGCCGTGTCTATATATATATATATATATATATATATATATATATATATATATATATATATATATATATATATATATATAAGAAATCTGGGTTATGTACTTTGAAGCCATTGTAGTGCTATTTTTTATTCAATTGTGATATATTTAAAGTGATTTGAGAAATTAAAATTTTATTCAATATTCATGGCTGGCTCTGTGAGAGCGGGAATATTTATCTTTTGCTGCACTATTACAAGTAGTGGCTTCAATTTATAGCACTTAACAAGTAATCTCGAGTTATATTTACTATTAAAAATTACTGTAAATTGCTCTGAACTGTACCATGGACAAGATGTGTATTATTTCAAATCGCTATTTGTGCATTGAGAGATATTGTAATAAATTGTATATTGTAAACTGATATATAATTTGTAATTTAATCTTAAAGTAAGGTGGGAATAAAAGATGATTTGACGTTTCACTGTAAAGTAGCGCAACTAAATGTGTTACATATTTTATTTCTCACCCATATGTTTGGAATTAATTTTATTTGCACTCATGCTTGTATTTAGATGTTTAAATTAATCTTTTTGCATTGAGATTTGTATTCATTTCAGCGTATGTTCATTAGAATTTATTTTGCGTTAGAGTTGCAAGGTTATGAAACGAGAATATTAAATTAAGTAATGAGTAAATGTAAATTAACATGTAATTAGAAGTTTAACCCTCATATATTGAGATATGATTTTTGATTATTGGTGTATTCATTTAAAAACTGATTCTAAGCTAGATATGATATGACATTCAGTAAAAACTAGCACATTATATAAAGCAATAATACAAAATATATGCATAAGAGACATGCATGCATAGCAAACACTAGTGGAGTTGGGTGGAGAAATGCTTATGAAGAGCTTGATTCTGATTGGCTGTTGAGCATGGCCTCGATCAATGCTATATTACCAGAGAACAGGCCATAGAATTTTAGTTCACTCCTGAACTCTGGCATGTACGGAATTACTAGCTGAAATTGTCTAAATATAATTCTTAATGAATTATTGCGACAAACACATAAACTAGTAGATTTCATACAAGCTTCTGAATTTCTGACTGCATTCGTAGGAAGTACTGCTACTATGCACCTTCTATAGATCGGTGATAGTTAGCACGAAAAATACGAAATCTATATTAGAACGATTGTGCCTCACGGGATTGCAGATATTGTGTGGAATTGTCGTCTAATCCTCTATAAGTCGGTTAATCACGACACCATTTCAATATCTCAATTCATTGAACGTATAAATCCTTGATTGTACAAGAAACGCCGATTACTAGAGTTGAATCTAGATAAAGCGTTGCCTTGTCAATTCAGGTGAATAGCTGCATTTACAACACTTTGTGTTGGCAGTGAAGACAGAAGACAGAAAATTGAAGATTGAAGACAGAAAATAGAAGACTGAAGATTGAAGATAGAAAATTGAAGAGGAAGACAGAATCAGGAAATAGCGAAATTCTACGAAGAACACTAATTTTCTAGTGCCTAATCTAGATAGGTGTTGCTTTCATAGATTTCAGCTAAACGACTACAATCCTGAATTCTACAGAAAGCGCGACTTACTAGTGCCTAATCTAGTTTGTAGCGCCTTTGCCTTAGATTCAGCTAAACGACTGTAAAATAACACCTCTTGTGTTAACAGTCAGAAGAAAGAAAGAAAAGAAGACAGAAGAGAATAATACTGAAGTTCTACGAAGAACGCTAATTTTCTAGTTGTCCACTCTAGATAAGCGTTATCCTTCTCGATCTCAGTCAGGCGATTGCAGGTCCTAAAATCTATGAAAAGCGCAATTTACTAGTTACCTATTCTAGTTACGCGTCTTTTTCACAGATTCAGCTAAACGACTGTAAAATAACACCTCACGTGTTAACAGTCAGATAATAAAGAAGAAAAGAGGGAAAGTATCAAATCATATAAGCGAGGAGTGCCTTGAAGCCAATAACTCGTTTCCCAATTTCTATTTTATATTTTAATTGCAAATACAGACCTTGAGCTAACTGATTAGAAGTAGATTGACTTTATATTTATCGCCTATTTTTAGCATTTTATTAATTGTTGCGTAGTGTTCGTTTAATATTCTATTCTATCTTTATGTTTAATGTTTTAATTCTTTATATTGCTATCATGTTTCTTTGTTACTAATAAATCGTTTAAAATAATAAATCACTAGTGTCTGTTTCAATGTTCTAATTTAGATAGATTTTATAGAGATAATCACACATAATACACTAATACTATAAATTATCATACATTGAACGAATAAACATGAGTTCTGTTCATAGCAGTTCCAGTCTCATTGATTTAGCTTCTAACTGGTTATATGAGCAAGAGATCCTTGCATCCTATAGGTTAATACCGCCGAAGCATGAAGAGTTGGAAAAATCGAACCCACGACTCCATTTCCAAACTCCTATAACGGAGAGAGGATTGGAGAACCCAACACACACACACACACACACACACACACACACACACACACACACACACACACACACACATATACATATATATATATATATATATATATATATATATATATATATATACTGCATATATATATGTATGTATATATATATATATATATATATATATATATATATATATATATATATATATATAGTGTTGTATAGTAACGAAGTAAAAATACTCCGTTACAAGTAAAAAGTACTCAACCGATACTTTTACTTGTAACGAAGTACCCAATTCGCCTGGGTACTCTTTACTTGTAAGGAAGTAATTTTTGTAGTACTTTTTACTTTTACTTTACTTCCGTGGAAGTTATAAAGTCGCGTTACATTTGAAAACTATGGATATGTCAATCGCCAAATTTTTTATACATAACAAAATATCATGGGCCACCTGCTTTTAGTTTGGTTTTGGTTACAACTGTATGGCGTAGATCAAACGTTTTTGATATCGGTCTAGGCTTACCGTAGGACTACATTGGCCAAAGTTATTTCAATAAATAAGCTTTGAAATTTCTTCTCGTAGGTCAGTGGTTCCCAACCTTCTTACCCCAACGACATCTATTTTTTCCTTTCATGTGGCGACCCTTGAAATTTTTTAGCAGTCTTCTATTGAAGAACATCCTAGACCTTATTTGTCATCCATGTTTGAATAGATCAGTTCGGTAATTGAAAACATATTTTGTTGCATGTTAACACTGGTATGTTTATGTTGATATCTGATATATATATTTAATGTAAATGTAATGTAATGGGTCTACATTATAGCTTCGTTATAATGCATGGATATCGTTATAATGGATGTCAGAGTTAAACTATAAGTGTTAAGTTATTCCTTAATTAATATCCGTATAGTAGGTTGTAAAGTAAATCGCATTTCTAAAGAAAGCTTGTATTAGAAATTTTATGAGGAACTAGTACATTTCAATGGAATTCTATGCAGTGTTTACGTTTTGTTGTCCACTGTTAACATTTGGTGTCCCCGATGTTCTATTTATGGCTATTACCGAAAAGATCTATTGATCAAATGTGAAAGGAAAATCTATCGCTTTAAATGTCTAAAATGTAGTAATTCTATCAATTCTATCAGTGCCTTCTGCAGCAGTTCATCAAATTTAAAGAAACATGTTGAGGCATGTTATTTAGCTTTATTTAATCATTAATATTCACACAAGGGGGATCCAGGTAGTTTTTAGGGGGGGGGGTAGACGAAATTCTTTATACAGTGTCAACCTCATCACGAGGAAGTACAAAATTTGTATGTAATTTAAAAAAAATTCTTCAGAAATAAAGCGAGAACCTTTTTGGATGTTCATTTTGGATTGGAACCGATTCAAGTTTAGCCTAAAATTATACTGGAGCAGTGATACATGAATGATCGACGGGATTATTTTATTGATTTATGGATTGATTATTTTTTAATTCTAGAGAAGCATAATATGCATGTGTATCGAACATTGTTTTAGTTCAGAAAATTTAGACTTGAACTTAAATTTTCATTAGGGGTATTTTTCAGTTTCGGTTTTAATTAGAAATAAATCAAGTAATTGAAAACTAATTTGAGATCATTTAAAACGATTCTATCAATGTATATATTTTGTCTTTAAAAATATGAGTACTTTTACTTTTTGCCCAAAATTACTACTTTTTTGTCGAGTACTTTTTACTTTTTACTTAAGTAAAATTCTGATTAAGTATTTTTACTTTTACTTTTACTTTCACGAACCATTTAGGCTACTTTTACTTTTACTGAAAGTAATTTGCCGAGTACTTTTTACAACACTGTATATATATAT
Source organism: Enchytraeus crypticus (assembly GCA_905160935.1). Classification (NCBI taxonomy): domain Eukaryota; kingdom Metazoa; phylum Annelida; class Clitellata; order Enchytraeida; family Enchytraeidae; genus Enchytraeus; species Enchytraeus crypticus. Next base: position 448,315 of record CAJHZI010000183.1, read on the forward strand.
ATATATATATATATATATATATATATATATATATATATATATATATATATACAGACTGGGGAAAAAAATCCAATTGCGAAATCTCAATAACTTTAAGAAAACTCTAAATATCTTTACAAAATTTGTGGAGCTTTTAGGGGAGGAATTTCTGCATATATCCTGCAAATTTGGTGAAAATATTTTAGTAGTTACGAAATTACAGCATTTCTACGACAAAAGTGTTACAATCAACTTTAACAAGTCTTTTGAAATGTCAGTCGTTCCTTTTAAAGAAAATAACGATACTGAACAGGGCCGTTTACGTAAGCGGTGGAGTATAAGCCTGCACTACCTTGTTAGCTACTACAATAAAAGAAATGCGTAAAATTTGTTCTTCTCTTAAAATTAGCCATAAATTTTGAAGAGAATTTCCGGTACTTTTGTTTAAATAAGCCTCGTTAAAATTGATTTTATCATTTTTTCTGACGAAACGATGTATTTTTGTTACTCCTGAATATATTTTCACCAAATTTGCAGGATATATGCAGATATTCCACTTCTAGAAGCTCCGAAAATTTTATAAAACTATTTTGAGTTTTGTCTAAGTTATTAAGAATTTTGGCCAAAAACAATCTTGTAAAATTGATTTTTGCATTTTTTCGTAGAACCACTGTAATTTTTTAACTGCTCAATAGATTTCAAATAAATTGGCAGGTTATATGCAGAAATTCCTCCTCTAGAAGCTCCAAAAATTTTTGTGCACGTATTTTGAGTTTTGATGAAGTTATTAGAATTCGCTAGGGGAATATTTTTTGCCCCAGTCTGTATATATATATATATATATATATATATATATATATATATACATGTATATGCAATGGTTAAAGTGAAGGGGAACGCAGGGGAACTCAGTTCCACTAACTCTATTTTTTCTGATGTGGGTTTCCCCTGCATGGGGCCCATATATCTATATATAATTTCCATTTACAGATAATATTACCTTGAATTTTACATTCTTTCGTTTCTATTTATTATTATACAATATTTGCGTAATGAAAAATATCAATGTTCAAATTATATTGGTAGGCCTAATACATGTATACATGTGTAGGCCTATATTAAGCAATTAGTAGTTCTGTAGACCTGGTCTTGATCTAGAGAATGCTTGATAATGGGTTTTCCCGGTCTTGGTCTTGACGTATTATTTTGGGCCTTCAACAATTAAGCATCTATGCTTCCCAAAGTTAGACCAATGCAATTCTATGTTGCTTCCTGACCCAGTGTGCCGTTTTGTTATGTCTTGGCCTCGAAGGTTTCGGTTTTGATTTTGCATGGTTTTGGTATCGAGCGATAGGTCTCAGATATTGTCGAGATCATTACGTAAGCTTATTATTTTTACTATTTTCAAGAAGCTGTTAATGGTCAATTTGCAAGATCTATATTATACATGTAGGCCTATGATGTGTTGTACAATGAAGTGATTTATTGTCTTTTTTCAGATCGATTGTGGTACCCTTGAATTTAAAGTTGTAGTAAACAGAATGAAAGAGTAAATTGATATTTTAAAACCTGAAGCAACTATGAGAAAATAGCGAAAATCAATTGAATCTAATGTCTAACGGCAATATATAGAATATATCTGCCTATCATATGCAATGATGAAGGAGACAATGGAGGACTTTAAGGAGGGAATAAACGAGGAGGGAAATTGCTACAAGATGTGAGATTTGCAGATGATTAAGGAATGGTATATCAGGAAGTGAAAATGGTCTGCAAAAGAAAATGAATAGTCACAACGATAAGACATTGAAATATGGTATGCGGGTTAACGTAAAAAGACAGAATTGATGAGAGCGCCCCAGGAAAGAGGTGAAGTCAATAGTACAATAAATGGTGCGACCTTGTAACAAGTAAGGAGTTTCAAATATATGGATTGCTGCATAACAATAATCGTCAGTGATATATTTGAGACTGGACTGTGTAGTAGAATTGCATAAGCAAAATGGGCCTCCGGCAATAGGAAAGAACACTAAAGAAAACGTCTAAAGAAAACCACAGAAAACCACAAAGATAAAGATGGTGAAAACGCTGGATGGACCACGCTATAATATGGACGTGAAACAGGGACATTAAGGAAGGAAGATCTCAGGAAACTAGAAGCGGTGAAAATGTGGATATGAGGAAGAATGGAAAAGATTAGCAGAACCAAAAAAGTTACAAATGAAGAAGTCTTGCAGAAAGTTGGTAAAAATAGACAGTTAATAAATGCCAGAATAAATAGGAAGTACAATTGGATAAGACAGATTCTAAGGGTGGATAGTTTATTAAGTGGTCATAGAAATTAGAATGGAAGGAAAGAGAAGCAGAAGAAGACCGAGATTAGGAATGCTAGATGATTTAAAGTTCAACTCATATATATATATATATATATATGGACATGAAGAGTAAACGGAAGACAGACAAGATCAAATTAGGGCTTTATGTACCATGGACCTGCCAGTAGACAGTGTACTAAGAGAGAAAGAGACAGAGGGAGGCCTATAGGCTAGGTACATATTACAAAATAAGATGAAGATTAATTGTTTATTCTATTATAAAACAATTTAAACAAAATCACAAATTTAAATCGCAACAAAATTTGACAATTAGTAAAACTTATTCCAACAATAATTAAATTGAATAAATACTTTACGCTTATAAAACTACAGACTCAAGGGTTAAGAAGGCGCGATACTATTTTATTTAACGAACAAAAGCAAAAAGCCTTAAAACATGGGTAAATATACAAGGGTAGCGAGAAGTAGCTTATTTACTTTTTTACGAGAATTAAGTTTCAAATCATTAAGTTGAATTAATATTTGAAGAAATTGAACTCCAGTAAATTAAAGAAAGTCAAGGGCATGGGGTTCAAGCATACTTTCAGCTTTAATTTATATACTTAGAGAGTACGATTTGCACATTACAACATTACGTTACGAAGCATTCAACATAGAAAATACATGTTGTAGTGCAGACTCAGAATCATAAGTAAAGATTCAGAGAACTTACCAATTCCAGCACATCGAGTTTTAAGTTAAGTTTTAGACTACTTAATTACAGCACGTAAAGTTCTTTAAGCGAAGTATATACACGTACATACTTTTAAGCCTACATATTCATGTAGGCTACTGGAGACTTACCGACACATGTCGATGGTGCCTCCCAAAATTTAAATACTGTGTTCCATGTAGTCAAATGAAAGCATACCCGTTAAAATTGAATTAATTAGAGAGCTAAACTCTTGGACGTCTCAGATAACAGCATACAAAATCTGATTAATTCAAAAGTACGCAACGAAAACTAAACACATACAGAATATTGAAATATACTAGACAGACTTATATTACCCTACCGTATGGTAGGCTTATAGAGCTTTAAGAGCCATCATGAACAAATCACACCAAGAACAAGTCACATAAAGAACAAGTCACATAAAGAACATGTCACATAAAGATGAAGTCACACCAAAAACAAGTCACATAAAGAACAAGTTATATCATGAACAAGTCACATCAAGAACAAGTCGTGTTAAGAACAAGAACTGTAGGTAGTGCAGTTGTGCTAGATTGACACTACAGTCCGATATTTCATACTAATTTACTTCCTAAAGTCTATATTATTTTAGTCTGTACTAGATAGCCGAAGTTAGTCCTCACCTAAGCCATATTTCTCTCTATCTTTCTCTCTATCCCTCTCTCTATCTCACTCTCTCTCTTTCTCTCTCTATGAAACGAAATGTGCTTCTACCGAATACCGCAAAGCTTCTGCTTTCGACACTTAATGTTAAGTTAGGTTACTAATCAGAAGAAGGCATTAAAGATTCTCGGAGACTCTCACACCTCGCTGTCGTTATCGCGCTGTGATGTGGGTGTTGGGGCGTACCTACGGTTGAAGTAGTCCCCGCCGTTACCCTGGTACGGGCTCTGACGTCCAGGCTGGTTCACAGGTTGTTGAGTCTGAACTGTCAACGTGAGCGCGGCCTGCCCTTGCCCTGGATTGGTTGTGTAGGAGACGGTCTTGCTAACAATCTGGGTGGGTGTTCCTACCCTGCTTCCGCTGATGGAAGGAGTTGCTTGATTGGAAGCGTGAGATCGGGACGGTGCCGCCGCCACAGGCACAGTTGAGACTCCAGTGTCCCTCGACATTCTGGACGTGCTGGATGATTGACGACTGATCTTCTCCCTCTCCATGAAACTGTCACTCAGACCCCCGGTCACGATGTTGTTGTAGGCTGGCCTGGCTGCTAGTGGCGCTCCGTACACAACCTCTTCTCTCCTGTGCTCCTCTTCCTCTACCACAGGAGGGATTGCAGACAGGGGGGCCTGCTCGGCGGTCTGCTCGCTAGAGCTGAAAAAAGATATGATTAGTGGGTTATTAGATAAATACACAGCCATACTAATTTACAATACTAATGATGATAATACTAATGGTGACAATACTAACGATGTAACCACTAATGAAGTCAATACTAATTGACAATCCTAATGATGACAATCCTAATGATGACAATCCTAATGATGACAATCCTAATGATGACAATCCTAATGATGACAATACTAACGATGCAACTATTAATTATGACAATACTAAATGGAAATACTAATGATGACAATACTAATGGTGACAATACTAACGATGCAACCAATAAAGACAAATCAAGACAATACTAATTGACAATCCTAATGATGACAATACCAATAATGATAGTACGGAACACCCCATTTAGCGCTTTACTTAAATTTATTGTTTTATTCTTAAGCTATTATTCTCTAATTGTATACATACTTTAAATTATTTTCCGTGACGAATTGCAAAAGAGTGGGTCGACTTACACCTATTTAATAATTGCTCTAAATTATTTACACTGACACAGTACAAAATGTCGACCTTACACGCCACAAAAATATTAAATTTAGAAAATATAAAATTGTAAAATTGAGGAATTAATATACAAAAATAGAAAAAAACAGAACTAAAGGTTACAAAACTGAAACCAACTGTTTGGCCGCTCTCTTTGCCCTCCTTCCCTCCCTCCTTGCCCTCCTCTTCTTACATCTACAGAGGAAGATAATGAGCAGAATGATGCCCAGTGTGCATACTACACAGATAGGCACCGCTATGGCTGCTTGAACCGCGGGCGGCGGCTGACCGTTCAGGTCTGTAACGACAAAGCTGTATTTAAGAGCCACGTCTGATAACGAATTCTTGCATATAACAGTTACCGTTCAAGTCTGTAACGACAAAGTTGTAGGAGCCACATCTGATAACGAATTCTTGCATAATTATGACAATTACCATTCAAGCTTGAGTATTACGAAAATGAAATATCATAATTGGAAGAAAAGCTCAAATTAATAGCTACAAGAATGAACTTCAACGATAACTCAAAATATAAGCCATTTTAATTTAAGTGCTTTCTGATATTGTTGTTTTCTTCAACTGAATCATTGCGCAGATGAAAGAAATCTTTCAAGATCGCCACGGGTTGCGACGAAGAAACGATCAATGAACAGTCTATATTGATCCAGGGCCCAGAGCTATAGGATGTTTAACATTGCCACTTTCTCTCACTGAGTAGTGATGTTCCGCTAATTAATATGAAAGGTGCAATATACATGTAAACGTAACCACACGTAGTCTGCTATCACACACATTACTGAACACTCCTTATGAAACTATGTCTATCATTCTCACAACCATTCCTTAAGCATCCAAAGGCGTTCCCTACTCTTTGAAAAATGACGTCCACCACATTTTCCAATGCCTTTCTAAACACCTGCCTTAGTCTCACTTTCAAGAAACACGTGCGATTTTCAGTTGGCATATTATTAGGCTTCCGGAATTTATCAAGTGAACTAACGATTACACCAGACTAACGTTTATCTCTACCGGACACTAGGGGTCATGGTAGATGCAGAGAAAGTGAGTTTCGCTGGGATATTTGTGATTCGTCGCTTTTTGACTGCGGCCAATCTCAAAACATGAAACATATCGTTGAGGAGTGCCCTCTAACTTGCCTACCGGGTGGACTGTCTACGCTAAGTTTCCTTACAAGTAAAGCAACTATCTGGATTAACGCATCATCATCATCATCATCCTCCCTTAAATCTCAGTTTAATCAGGGTTGGGATACGAAAAGACGATTTATCCATTCGTTTAAGTTTTGTAGGAATTATCGGAGCCTAGGCGCTCACCAACCGAATGCCCTTTCTGACGTTGGTATGGATCTTAGTGCTTTAGTCGCCTTCTACGACACGTGCAGTCACCGGTTGGTCAAATTCTTCAAACGACCCGGACACAACACGGGGAATCTGGATTAACGCATACGCTAAATAAATAATACAGGAGACTTACAGTAGCAGTAAACCGACGGAGTGGACGACCAGACGGCTGTGGTCCCTGACTGCTGGCACGTGAAGGTCTCGATGTAGCCGTTCTCCTCCATGAAGCCGCTGAAGCAGCCGGTGATGGTCACCTGGCTGCCCACCATGTAGCTCACCGGCTCGTTCTTCGTGCTGTCCGGTACGTTGAGCCATCCGCACGACAATTCTAGAAATAGTGCAAGAAGTTAAAAGCATTTTTTTCGAGAAATTGAAAGCCAGTACGCTATTGACAACTACTGACATCTGACAGCTACTGGTAGTTACGGACAGCCATTGACAACTGACAGATACTGACAACTAGTGACAGCTACTGACAGCAAGTGACAGCTACTGACAGCTAGTGACAGCTACAGACAGCTACAGACAGCTACAGACAGCTAGTGACAGCTACTGACAGCTATGACAACCAATGACAGCTACTGACAGCTACTGACATCCAGTTACAGCTACTGACGAATAATAATAATAATAATAACAACAATTAGAGTGCTACTGTCGTCAATGACAACATCGAGCACTATTGAGACAAAATCAAGCCGGCGAGCAAAACGGTTCAAAACGGTGCAAATTCCAAAATCCAGATAATCAGTCCAAAGTGAAGAGAATTAAAGAAAAGGATGAGAGCTACTGACAGCTTCTTACAGATACTGACAGCTTACTGTAGTTTTGCGAATGGGAATCATTACATGCGGGGTTCATTTGAATCAGTGTTTGCGGAGTTCATTTGAATCAGTGTGTGTGCGGGTTCATTTGAATCCGTGTGTACGGGGTTCAATTCTCAGACTTGTCAATTTTAGTTAATAAGTCATTAATAGTCTCGTAGCAGAAACTGACTAATTTTGAATAAAAGTTTTGTAGAGTAACTGTTGGTCAGCTTAACAAATACAGAAATAGACTTGATTATATAATGTAATTTTTACAAATACGTCTCAACTTGGGTGTCTTGCTTAAAAGATCATAAAAGGGAAGCCAATCATAGTCAATTGTCAGTTGCATTAGGGTTTAAGGGTTGGTAGTAAACCGTATATGATAGACTTCATAACCGATGGTAATTGAACATGTTATGGCACCTGTTTTATCTTAAAGACCTATTGTTACATGTATATCGTCAATACAAGCATCGTCAATTGTTAGTCGCTATAGATTTAAACGTTCAGTAATTGTATATGATAGGTTTCTGCTCACTGATACCTTTCATTTTTTATTACATGTTTTATCTTTAAACATTATTGTTATTTCGTCAGTACAAGCATCGTCAATTGCCAGTTGCCCAGGGATTTAAGCATGTTGGATATTATACATTAATAGACTTTCTAATCACTGATACTTTCACATTTTACAGTATAGCACATGTTTTACCTTTAAACATTATTCTTATATCGTTAATACAACAACAACAACAACAACAATAATAATAATAATAATAATAAGCTTCCGAGCTTCTCTAATCCGCGGCTTTTAGACTACGACGAGGCTCTTAGGCAATGCTTGTGCGCCGTTATCAACGCAGATTTGTCTGTTTTGCAGTGGCAGCAAGCCAGTCTACCGGTGAGCCTGGGTGGTCTTGGAATTCGTCTTGTTTCCCATATCGCTCCTTCAGCCTTCTTGGCATCAGCGATGGGAACGAGGCAGTTGCAAGACGCCATCCTTCATAAGTGCTCCTTTCTGCCGATAGTTCCATTGACGTTGCGTTGTCAGTTTGGTCCAAAAGCCTCACCTCCAGTGCTCCACCTTCTACCTAAGTCAGTAGCCAGAAATCATGGGACCGTCCTATAGTGGATCGGATTTATAACAGTCTGTTAGAATCCCAGTCCAAGTGCAGTAGACAGAGCACGACTCCTAGCTGTATCAACCAAAGAAGCAGCGACTGGCTTCACGCTCTCCCTGTTGCTTCTTGTGGGTTATTTTTAGACAATGAGGCGATTCGAGTAGCTGTTAGTTTCCGTTTAGGGGCGAAAACTTGCGAGCCTCACATGTGCCCCTGCGGTCATGAAGTCGACGCTTTAGGTCTCCACGGCCTCTCCTGCAAACGAAGCTCAGGTAGAATGTCTCGCCATCACCATTTAAATGACATAATATGGCGAGCACTTTCGAGAGCAGGCATCCCTTCCTCTAAGGAACCAAGTGGGTTGTCCAGATCAGACGGCAAGCGTCCGGACGGCATGACTTTAGTGCCCTGGTGCAACGGTAAATGTGCCGTTGGGGACGTCACGGTCATTGACACTATGGCAAACTCCTACCTGAATACGACTTCAGTCACAGCCGGTGGTGCTGCTGTTCATGCCGCCTCTAGGAAGTTGGATAAATACCGTGATCTGTCCTTAGGATATGAAGTTGTTCCGGTGGCTATTGAAACCATGGGCCCGATGAATCCCGAAGGAGTTGACTTTATTAATGGCATAGGCAGACTTATTGCAGAGCAAACCAGCGATAAGCGAGCGACATCTTTTCTTTGGCAAAGGCTTTCCAGACTTTGAAAAGATTTAATGCAGTCGCTTCAGCCATTCTTTTAAGCGATTGACGGACCTCGAGTAGCCGGGCGGCCGATTCAGCACGTATGCGTGAATCGTTTTTATCAAACCCAGGTCTTTACAAAGGGGTAAAAAAAAAAAAAAAAAAAAAAAAAAAAAAAAAAAAAAAAAAAAATAATAATAATAATAATAATAATAATAATAATAATAATAAGAAGAAGAAGAAGAAGAAGAAGAAGAAGTAGAAGAAGAGGTTTTTAGTCACGTGGCTCTCCTGTCTGTCTCAGATCTATTGCCACTTGGTTCAGTTTCAGATGATGTATGCATCCGACAAACTTCTCGCTGGTTCCTAGGCCTCGATGTTGTCCTGGTTCACCACAAATAGAGCGGATAATCGTGTCCGTACCGGAATAGACTCCCTCGTCTACGTCAGGCTTAGCCGTTATCCCATTCACCATCAGTGGTACCACGTTCATAGCTTTCGAATCTATGATGGTATGGAGCCAGTGGCGATGTCGGTAAGATGCTCGACAACTATCAGAATGTGTGGGGTACAAATCCTTGGCTCGCCCGTCACTAACATCGTTTTCGAGTGAGGAAACTGACGTTAACACTGGCTTCAACAGATTTATGCCGTAGACCGTTGCAGAGCTTATTTTTGGAAGCCGGAGTATTGGTGGCTCTGATGTCACCTTGCCATTGTCCACACTAAACACCAGGATTCCTTTGTAAGATAATTAATAATGATAGTAAGATAATTGATTCCTTTGAGTTCTGATTGTAAGGAAACAGTTGCTTGATTACCTGAGATTTGACGGAGAAAAGATTGAATTCAATTATTTCTGGGCAGAGAACTCGTGACCTTTTGATTTGCAGGCAAGTGTGTTGCATTTTCGAGTTGGAACTTAGTACCAAGCTGGCTAGGCATCGTGCTATTTGAGGCGCAATAAAAAGCAGATTTATAAAGATTTAATAGATACAGCTATGATTTATTTGATGCACATAAAGTTATAATTTAATGCTCTGCAGCGAGTCTTGCATAATTGTTGTATTGCGGCTATGAAATCGTTTTTGAAAGGCAGTCTATAACAAGTGAAAGCGCCCTTCAGAATTTTATTTGTACATCTGGACGAAAAGTCTGAATACAATAGGCCTAAATATTTTAGTATAATACTGTTTTATGGGCTCCCCCTCCCCTGTCTAGGGTTAGGCGAAACATGATCAGATTTGGCCCAATCAGATTTCTTATTTCTGTTCTCTGTCATATTTCTAGGTCACTAATAAATATGAATTGTAGTCTAAACCTTTAATCTTCTCAACAGATTTTGCATTATTTTGATTACAAAAATATAATTTCTGAACTGAAACATAATTTATGGACTGATTTTTCATAGCAATCCAATTAAAGTTTTCTTTTTGCACTAAACATAAATAGACTTTACAATGTAGATTTAATTATCTAAGTGTTTCAGGTAACAAGTATCGTCAGTTGTTAATTACTTAGTTAGTTGTTAATTACTTAGTTAGATGTTAATTACTTAGTTAGATGTTAATTACTTAGTTAGTTGTTAATTAGGCTACTTATTAGTTATTAATAAAAACAAAATGCAACAACTACTAATAACCATGGAGAAGAAAAAGAGGAAATAACGAAAACTACAAAACAACTAAGAAAGGAAACCAAGAGCACATGCGGTATGACATGTGTGTAACTATACGGAATAATAAACAAATAAAGAAATAAAACAATAATTTCATTCACAAGCATCACTCTACATGAATCATGTATTTTCACTCTGTTTTAAAGCACCGGCCTATCACAAAGTATCACTACGTCCAAAATACCGATCCAATGCTAAATGGAAACGAGAAAGAAGTTGAAATTGTATTTTTAAAAATTCACAAAAAGTGTAAATGTGTAAAATATGTTTCATAATAAATCTACCGGATATTAGATTTCTATTTGTAATTTGAACGAGCTCATAGTCTGCAACAAAGAGGTTACTGCTGCATAGCTGAAACTTCCACAAACACGTTAAAGCTAGATGTATATGTAGAGTAGGCCTAAAGGGGCCTAACTGGACTAAGGACAGTACAAAGCAGTACAATAAAGTGCACTAATTAATAGTGCAATATTTAACATGCGAATTCTTAATGTTCATATATATATATCTATATATCTATAGCTATATATATATATATATATATATATATATATATATATATATATATATATATATATATATATATATATATTCTTGCGCCACTACTAAAATGTTTATTATTCATTTTGATTGTATAAAGCTAAGCCAGCCATTGTGTTAATGTTGATGCGATGATGTCCTATATGATGTAAATCACGCATAGCTTCTGTCCCTTATTGTGTATGGGGTATTTGTCGCCAAAATATTATTCCTAAACTAGACATGAATGACACTATACAAAAACAGTTTTAATTATAACTGGGGAGGCAGGGTAAAAGCAAGTGTCGTCGAGATTTGCAATCTATTTTATTTTAATTTAAATGTAATTTTATTTTAATTTAATTTTTATTTTTATTTAAAAGTAGATTTAACGTCAAGAAAGTAGACCAAAAGGGCTTCTCTTCAAGACGTCAGGTGTACCGGTACATTCTGAAAGGTGAATTGCCGAGATTTTACTTTCTGATCAGCTATACCTGTAATCGACTACACGACCTCAGGAACAGCCATTAAATAACAGCCATGTCTTCATGTCGTTATCTATCGCGCTTACAAACTGAGCTTTTGAGATATTCATAGATTTGGAATCAAATACGAGCATTTCTTATCATAATATAATATTATAATATAATATTAATAATATCATAATTATTATAATAATATTACAATAAATATTATTAAAATATTATTGTAGCAACACCCCTCGCTCCTTCCATCCTCTTATTTGTCCGCGAATTAACAATTTCATTTTCTCCAACCCTTAATTAAAATTAACTCGTTCCAGCTCTGTCTAGGCCTATTAAATAAAATAGACCTATAGGGTTTAGGCCTAATGAGTGTAGGCCTTTAACGTAAACAGAATCCATTATTTTCGAACGTTTATATTGACCACGTGGACCGCAGCGCAGTCAATGTAGGATTATAGTCGACAAAATTAACAATGGGTCCGCAACATTCTGACGAAAGCTCTTGCGAAATATTCTAGTCATGAATATAATATTTTAGTCAAATGGCAGTTACAAATGAATTGTTAAAGTTGCATGTAATTTCATGTATGAAAAACAACTATATTTTTCTATAAATTATTTGCCTTGAAGCGCAATTTTTCTACTGTTATTAAATTAATTTTGTGTTTAATAGCGTCTAATTGAATTAATATCTTTGTATATGCGATTGCTGTTTCTTGCATCAGTTTGGTTATTTGCTATAGATTTAAAGTTAAGTAACTATTTATCTATATACTCTATCAAATGAAGTTTGAACCTGATCTCATTTACTCACTTTGTTCCGAATGTTTCTCATTATGTTTCACTGCATCGGTTGTGATATAATATTATAATAATATTATAATAATTAATTAATGTTTGTTTGTGATTTTATGAATTTCAAAGGAGTTACCGACTTTAATTAATAAATCTAAAACAACCAAATACTGTTAACATGTTTGTGAAAGTTTCAGCTTAATTATTAAACTAAGTTTCACTGAGACTAAACTTGTCTAATCGATGAAAGAACTACAAAGCATTCTATAGAACCCAGAATCTTCTGCTCATTTACAACGGGTTTAGTTAACCTCAATGCACTCGTAGATTTACAATATTTTCAGATATTTGCCTCCAAGTCTTTCGTTCGCATTTCTACGACCACTGATATTTCTCTACTTGTAATTATAATGGTTATGATTATTATCACTTTTAGCGGGTATATTAATTATTGCTATTAGATTTAAATGTTAATTATCGCAATTCTTAAATTATTTGCTATTTTATATGCTGATGTTAAGAGATTTGCTGTAGTGAAGGAACTCTAAACGGTTCCATGTAACGGTTCCATGTAACGGTTCCATGTAACGGTTCCATGTAACAGTTCCATGTAACAGTTCCATGTAACGGTTCCATGTAACGGTTCCATGTAACGGTTCTATGTAACGGTTTCATGTAACGATTCCATGTAACGGTTCCATGTAACGATTCCATCTAAAGGTTCCATGTAACGGTTTCATGTAACGATTCCATGTAACGGTTCCATGTAACGGTTCCATGTAACAGTTCCATGTAATGGTTCCATGTAATGGTTCCATGTAACGGTTCCATGTAACGGTTTCATCTGAACTCATCGATTATTCCAGCTCGTCAAGTTCGGAAGAGACACGCAAGAGTGAAGATGTTACAGCAACACTGCCTAGATCGATGATCGCTGTATGATAGAAGCATTCGTCTGAATCGTTGAATTTTGAGCATGTTTTGAAATTTTCGAGGCGACATTTGCTATAGCCAACGAACGGTAAAGTAAAGTAAACTCGCATTATAGTGAAACAATCAGCTGTGTCGATATCTATCACTTTTAATACTACATGTTTAAACCGTTACACAATTTAATCTATTTTCCGTGCACGTAACCAATCCAGTGAATGTCCGAGTTTTTACTATCAGATCAGCGCGGCCGAGAATCGAACCCACTGGAGTTCAATTCACTTTAGGAACTCACATTTAAAAACTCCAAGACGTTACCACCACGCTATTACGACATTCTATAACGTCTTTATTACGGTGTTCGTGGCGTCTTCCATTAGTGATTGTATCTATCTCTATAGAAATATTATATATATATATATATATATATATATATATATATATATATATATATATATGTATACATATATATATATATATATATATATATATATATATAATGTCTATATAGTATCATTGCTGTTGATTGCGCAGTTGAAAGCACACTCCAACAAATTTTTCGACAGCATTTTTTCTATTTTAATAGCATTCACTCACTGTACAGATGGTAGAAATACAATGAGATTAATTATATACTTTTTGACAAAGCTTGACCTTGAAATAAACATTAGGTCACTGACTCGGGATAATGTAACTGAAAAATTACTCGATGATGATGATGATAATGCTGCGTCTACTGTAATGGTACAGCTTCTTAAAAACTATATTCTTTGAAGTATAACACATATAGACAACAATACGTGTATGTTGTTCTGATTCTATTGGCATTGTATCAAAACTAGCCTAGCTAATGGCTATGCCAACAGTATAAGAAATGGCAGCGTGACATGATGACTTGTCATTTTCTAGCAATTGCAAGGCTTCTGGTAAGTTTAAAGCTTTGATTGAGAGTTAAGTTTAATCCAGTAATATATCTATATAATGTATTATTTTGGTGGCAGATTATATATTTAGCATTTCATTTTAAAGGTCGCAATACAATACTATGGAGGTTTAGCGTCCGGCTCCTAGCACGAATGCGATGCCAGGGGCGTGAAGGTAAGAATAAATGAACTAAGGAAAGAATGATTTTTTAAACGGATACCTGAGTACATCACCGTACATGTAGGCCCAACATATATCCTACATATGTTTATATATATATATATATATATATATATATATATATATACAATTATATCAGAGAGAGTATTATTTTTATTATGAGAAAACACTCAAACATGCAATAACACACATTAACTGTAAATGAGGTTATAAAAACCTATCTAGTTGACCACCCATAATGTATACAATACCTAGTATAAATAATATTATACTATATATATATTATATAGATTTATATATATATACTAGTATAATATAATATATACAGTATATATAAATTATGTATATATGTATACATATATATATATATATATATATATATATATATATATATATATATATATATATATATATATATATATATATATTCAAATTCAAATTTCAATTGAAAGTTGTTACAGTATTAATCCGCAACCAATGTTTCGGTCTCAATAAATAGCGAAACAAACAGTTTTAAGATTAAAGGAAGCCAGATCGAGAAGCGGTTGGGACAAAAGGATTTATGTAGCAATATACTGGATGGCCATTCAATTCTCACCCGTCAGTGCTTTGAATACATACGTAGCGACGCTTTATTTACCTATTAAATAACAATATAATTCAATGCTACACTATATAGTAGCAATCATACAATATATGGTTTGAATATTTAATACATTGCAAGTAGGATACATTGTGTGATACTCAGTATTATAGTATATATATATAGGCCTATAATATGCAGTAGAATATCATTATATGTAGGCCTCTGTACATGTTTATACTTCATTTGGCATAGTAGTTAATTCATGTGTATCGTTATGTTTCAGTATCTGACAGACATGTTGCAAAAATGGCATCTGTAGCTATTACTGTCGAATGTCAAGGAATTCTTTCCCGAATTTGGCAGGCTATTACATAGTGGTGTAAAGTTTGTGTTTGTAAATCACATCATTAAACAAGATTAGGTAGAAAATTGGCATTACAGCTCTGGGCAGTATAAGGCAGTTTCTCTTACTAAAGGCTACAGCAATGACACAAAGGTCGTTGGGATTGGGTTTTGAACCTGCAACAAAGTGTTTTAAAGGCTGCTGCTTTACGACCTAGCCACCCAATGCTGTTCAAGCTAGTTAAATAGGTACATATCATAGCCTGGTTAAAATTTGTATTGTATTACTGAAGTAAAAAATGGGTGTTATATTACTATACCCGGGTTTTTTTTCAAATATCGACCTTTCATAAGCTTGAGTTTCGTTACTGATCTTTCTTAGTTTATTTATTTTCAAAGTGATATCGTTCAATAAAGCTTTTAATTTAGTTATCGTTATGTTATACTAGGCTATTACTAGCCCACTAATCACTAATACAGTCTCGATTATGATACATAGATATCATTTAACTAAGAAAAATTCATAGACAATATCTAAATAAGTTAAATACATTTTGTCAGTTAAGGTCATTTGAATTTGGCAGGCCTCTCTCTCTTAGTGCACTGCCTATTGGCATGTCCATGGTATATAACGCCTCCACTCTTCTATGTCTTCCGCTTTTCTCTTCATGTCCACAAACGAGTGGATCCTTAAATCATCTGCATGTATAACATTCCTTTTGATACAGCATTATTCTTGGGGTATTCTGCTTATGCCAAGGTAAGCCTATATTATTTCAATTTAATTGCTGGAATATAAAAAAATTAATAATGATTTAATTTGTAAATACAAAATACCCTATCTCTCAGTCGAATTACCGAATCTTCGAATATGTATTACTTTTTAAAATGAAACTATTCATCTGTAAGTATTTAAATAAATTAAATATCCTAACTAATTTAGCTGATCACGTACAATTTCTATACAGTTGAATGACTATAGTACAGATTATACTAATACTATACTAATGCTATAGACTATGCTAATGACTTTAGTGAGTGACTATATGCTTTGAAAGAATCTATTTTAGTTATTTTATTTTAAAGATTTAATTTTAACTGAAGCCTTCAGTTGGCACAAATAACACTAAAGTTACTCATGTAAATAGTTTAATGTTAGTATTGTAATTAATTAATTATTCCTATATTATGAGCAAGAGTTTACCAGCATCGTAAAGGTGTGACTAATGCGTGAAGCCAGCTGAGCGCATCCTACGCAGCATAGCGTTAAGTCTAGCTATGCCGATATAACTATTTGTTCATTAGTGGTATAACAGTAAAGTATAGAATACTAGTACTAGTACTAGAGGTGTACCGTTAGTATTAGTAATTTAGTACTGGTATATATAGCGCTGCAAGTATTCTGTTCATGTAGCCAATAATATATAATAGCACATTATATACAGTACTATATACAGGTATATTTATAGGCCTCTACTATATATATATATATATATATATATATATATATATATATATATATATATATATATATATATATATATATATATTATAGACTTAAGACTTAAATATATTAGTTATGAAATTTAATCTCACGGAAAACTGCGCAAGTTCGAGATCAGTGGAGAAAAAAGAGCTGGAGAGACTAGGCCTCTCTAGTGTCCACAAAGTAACGACACATTTGAGCTCGATATAGACTGTAGGCCTATATAATATATATTATAATATATATAAATATAATTATATATATATATACATTATATCATCATCATCATCTCTCCTTGAATCCTAGTTTAACTAGGATCGGGATACGAATAGACTGTCTTAAATCCTCTCTGTCCTACATCATATCATCCATTAGAACAATCCCCTATTTGTGACTTAACCAGTGATGTTATCAGTTCGCATTATCAACATCTTTACACTGTTTTTACAGCCGTCTACAAAAGACTTGAAAGAAATTTTCTCAAATTATTATCGTGCGATTGTTCTAAGAGTCTACCTGTATACATTAGACCCACGTGACGGTTTTTTAAATAAAATTGTGTGAAAATGTATGTTTTCTAGATTACAAGATTTGACTCTACTACAATCTACAAATGATGTGTATTTAATGTTTGAGGAAATCAATATTTGAAAATGAATAAAGTTTCCAAGTTTTTAAACCTAAGGTGACGAAACTACCTACTCTGTGCACAACCGATGTGGCACCAGAAAACAACAACAACAACAGCATCAATACTGACAACGAATCAAGGTAATGCCAATCAGTTAACATGAGTCAGAAGGACAGTTCAGTTAAAGCAGCAGCTGAAGCAGCTGCATCAGCAGCTGACACAGCTGCGTCGACAGCTGAAACAGAAAACGACGATGATATGCTGGCTGCAATGGCAGCAGCTGATTCTATCGATGCAGCTCTTGAGGATGAGGATGATCGAGACGAAGATGACGATGAAATTTTCTCAACAGTCACGATGAATTCTCCAGTACCTTCGTCTTCCTCACAGACAACCACATCCGGAGGTTCACTGGGAAATCACTCAGCCAGACGTAGAACTGTATCAGAAGAAATCTTTTCAAGTACAACTATTCAGGAAGTGGCATCTGCAAGATCCACAGCTGTATCACCGCCAGGAACCATCTCAGCAGCTGCAGCAGCAGCAGCAGCCCAGACCACACCCAAAGCGAGCAGAATGGTTGCTGCGGTAGCTGCAGCAAAGGCCACTCAGGCTGCTACCAGATCCACTAGATCCTCCTCCATTACAGCAGCGTCCAGAAGAAGAAGAAAGACGTATCAGAGGAGCATTAGCTGTGACGATTATCATGATCCTATCGAAGAACCCATAACGTTTCTATCCCTGGAAAACGGAATGCAAACGTCCAACAGCAGTCGTGGGCAGTCCGTAGAGGCGCTTGACGAGCAGGGAAAGATACTCCAGGGGTTCCTGGCCTCCGCCGGGATTCTGTCCTCACCAGGGACGATGAGTCGCCAGCAGTCCGTGGGACCTACGACGGTGAGCTTCGGGAGTCAGCCTAACCGAGCGATACTCGAGGCTCTGAGGGACATAGACCTGCCGGACTACTCCCCCAGGGCCGATACCTGGCCTCGCCGCGCCCGGCTCTCCATCGATAGACAGATTCTGGGCATTAGAGAGGCGGCCGAGCTTAATCAGGTAGAATGCGGAGAAAATGTGTAATAAATTCTGAAAATAAATCGGATTATATATATAAAATATATATAAAATATATATAATATATATAATTATGTATATATATATATATATATATATATATATATATATATATATATATATAAATTATATTATATTATATATATAATAATAATTATATATTATATTATAAATCGGCTAGTTATTGAATTATATATATAATATATATCTATTATATAATATATATATATATATATATATATATATATATATTTAGCTAATATCATCGAGACGAATTTAGTATAAGTTTTCTGCATTCTATGAAGGATTTCGGTATAGGGCAGTAGTTTAGATAATTATCATTATCTAAACTACTGGAGTATGGTTATCTAAATATCTTTGCTATGATTATTTCAAATACTACACTATAATGTTCTACATTACTGTAATATGATGTGTAATATGATGTGTAATATGATGTGTAATATGATGTGTAATATGATGTGTAATATGATGTGTAATATGATGTGTAATATGATGTGTAATATGATGTGTAATATGATGTGTAATATGATGTGTAATATGATGTGTAATATGATGTGTAATGATGTGTAATATGATGTGTAATATGATGTGTAATATGATGTGTAATATGATGTGTAATATGATGTGTAATATGATGTGTAATATGATGTGTAATATGATGTGTAATATGATGTGTAATATGATGTGTAATATGATGTGTAATATGATGTGTAATATGATATATAATGAATACACTTGTGCAGTATGTTTATATAAACTATATGTATATATGTATATAAACTATATGTTTATTTTACTATATGTGTTTATCAAATAATCGCCATAGTATCATCGTAACTAATGCACTTTGTTTATCTAAACAACTCTACTATAAGAATCTCTGCTACTGAACTACAAATTACTAAATTTCTGACTACTGATACGTCGTATTAACAGCTACAGTAATCATAGTTTAGTATTTAATAGTAGTCGATGCTGTGGTACAATGGTAACTGTGCAGTTTCACACAAAACTGAAATAAAACTGAAACACAACTGAATAGTTTTCCATTGTTTTCTTCAGATGATATCAATGAGGAGTCGCAGGAGGAGAAGATACCCGTGTTGCGGCCTATCGTTCACCCAGTGTTGCCTCAAGTGCCTGCTCACCAGCACCAGCATCAGGGGCATCCTGGGTGCTATAGGGATCCTAGGGGCGGGGTGTGTCGTCGGCGGAATAGTTCTGGGCGCTATTAACTTGTCGGGTAATGGCTACGTCGCCGCGTCTGTGATACTAATAGGTGAGTATTCTAGACACATGCTGTGCTATAAAATGCTTTGCTTTGTAGTATACTGTTACAAAGTATGTGTGTTTATTTTAAGAATTTGGAATATGCAGACAGGAATAAGTGTTGCGGGATGGTATTAGTACTGGTCTACATAAGAGTGGTACTACTTCCACTCATATGTAGACATTTTTTACTAGTTTATATATTAATTTAAATATAATTGTTATTTAGCTTATTATTGCTATTGAACTCTTTCTATAAAGTAGTCTCGAAGACCGAGTTCGGCCATGACACTGCTGTATATGTTTTCGTTGTTAATAGTAATAAAAGATCATAATATAAATTTCAAAACAAAAAAATCTGCTATGAACTATTCAACGCTGTTTAATGAAATGTAAAGTAATGCAGTACTACACATTATGGTGCAGTACTTACATTGCAGTGCGGTGTTCGGTGAAGTGCACTGAAGTGCGGTGAAGAGTGGTAAAGTGTGCTGAAGTGCAGTCAAGTGCAGTATAGTGCAGTGAAGTACAGTGTAATTCAGTGAAGTGCAGTGTAGTGAAATTAAGCGAGTGAATTGCGGCGAGTGCGGTTACTCAAGTGTGATTCAGTGTAATTCAGTGGAGTACTGCACAGTGCTGTATAGTTCAGCTACTATGATCAAAGCCAACGTCAGAGAGGGCATTCGGTTGTTGAACGCCTAGGCTACTGAAATGGCTACAAATTTTCTGAAAAGAATGGAAGTGTTTCCATCCCATAGAGAAGAGTGGAGGTCTATTCGTATCCCGATCTTAACTAAACTGTGAGTCAAGGGAAGAAGAAGAAGATGATGATTCTTATGAGGCTAAATAGTACTAAATATTTCAGTAACAACTTGCACTATTTGAACTGTACATTAAACGACATTAATATGTAATGAAAATTTTAGTGAAAAACTAATTTCATTAATTAATGTATTTATTTTGTTTTCAGATTCAACAATTTATTTCATCATAGTTGATTATTATTTTAACATTTTGTTTTCTAACCATTTTATTTTCTTCAATTTTATTTAATTATAGTAGCTTTTGCCGTGTTTTATTTTCTATAAATATAACATTTTAACCTCTTATTTATATATCCTTTTAGTTATTTTCTTCTCTAATTTTTACTTAACTATATTAACGGTTGCCATGGTTTAATTTCTATTTTCTATTGGTTGCATGTTTTAATTTATATTTTAACTTCTTGTTTATAGCTCCTTTTGGTAATTTTCTACTTTAATTTTTACTTAATTGTATGAACGGTTGCAATATTTTAATTTCTATTTTAACTTGATTTTATGTTGATTTTATTATTATTTATTATTTCATTTATTATAATTTATTAGTTATTATTTATATAATAATTATTGTTATTCTTGTCTATATTCTTATTATTTATTTTCTTCTTTATTTTTACTTAATTATATTTACTGATGACGTATTTTAATTTCCATTTTCACTTCATATTGATATCTCCTTGTTTTTATTTTCTTCTTGAATTTTACTTAACTATATTGACTGACGTATTTTAATTTCTATTTTCTGAAAGCTCTTGGCCTCATCTTGATCGTGATGATCTGCGTGGGCTGGAGGTGTGTGCCTGACGGGCAGGAGCCCTGCCACACTCTTTGTAAGCTCAACGATGGGGGAGAGAGGGGCCTGGACGACTCGGGGCCCACTCTGGGAGGCCCCCTCGCCCAGCTCAGTCAGCAGAGGGGCGGCAGTATGTGGTATGGGGGTGAGTGAAATTAGTATACCAGTCAGTCTGTTGTTTTAGATAGTCGGAATTTTCATAGCAAACATTTTACATTTGATCAACAGAAACAGACGTTGAAATTTGTCTCCTTAACTTTCTTTTTATTGGGATAAGTGAAATTAGTTTACCTGTCTGTTATTTTGATAGTCGACATTTTCTTAGCAAGCATTTTATATTTGATCAACAGAAACAGACGTTGAAATTTGCCTCCTTAACTTTTTTTTATTGGGATAAGTGAAATTAGTTTACCTGTCTGTTGTTTTGATAGTCGACATTTTCTTAGCAAGCATTTTATATTTGATCAACAGAAACAGACGTTGAAATTTGCCTCCTTAACTTTTTTTTTATTGGGATAAGTGAAATTAGTTTACCTGTCTGTTGTTTTGATAGTCGACATTTTCTTAGCAAGCATTTTATATTTGATCAACAGAAACAGACGTTGAAATTTGCCTCCTTAACTTTTTTTTTATTGGGATAAGTGAAATTAGTTTACCTGTCTGTTGTTTTGATAGTCGACATTTTCTTAGCAAGCATTTTATATTTGATCAACAGAAACAGACGTTGAAATTTGCCTCCTTAACTTTTCTTTTAAAGGCTTAAATAAAGATATTCGAAGATACTGTCAATTAAGTGATTGAAGCCTGCCAACAATCTTAATATTTGTTTGATTTTGTGCACTTTGCTCCATTTTTCTTCATTTATATATTCTGACTTAGAAGAGCAATATAAAACGGTTGTTAGCCTGAAAGTTAAGTGCTAAGTGCGAAGTGTTGACTTAGATGTCGCTCAGATGATCTCATATCATCATTCGTGACAGAGGTTAATTAGGACGTCTAAATACCTGATTGTGTTTGGTGCGAATAGCAAAACTATTTGTTTGATTATTAATTACCTTCGCTTTACTATTCGCGTATTGGTTGGCTGATCGACTGATTGTTGTCTGATTGATTGATTAATCGATGTCCGGTCTATTGATTGATTTATTGGTAGATTGAATTACTTCTTGAGTGATTGATTGGATTGATTGATTTATTGATTGACTTATTGTTTGATTGATTGACTGTTTGCTTGATTGATTACTTGATTGATTGACTGATTACTTGTTTGATTGACTGATTGCGTGATTGAATGACTGATTGCTCGATTGATTGACTGATTGCTTGATTGTTTGACTGATTGCTTGATTGTTTGACTGATTGCTTGATTGTTTGACTGATTGCTTGATTGATTGACCGATTGCTTGATTGATTGACCGATTGCTTAACTTATTTGTTTTAGGAGTTTTGTATTCTGACTATCAATTCGGACCGCCTCCTCCGGCCTACACGGAGAATGTCAATCAATTACGACGCTCCGCCTCTGTCCTAACTTCAGCCACTGCAGCAGACCTTGACAACGTCAGCACCACGGGCTCGATCCCGCCCACTTACCGGTCACACATCAGTGTACGCCCTACTATCTTTCAGAATCTATTTGGAGGAGGAGGGCCAGGGTCTTCTTATGCTCCGCCTCCTGCCTATGATAGACAGGTAAGTGGGCGTGTCTTCATTTCTCAAGTGTTAGTACATTTCCCAGTTTGTTTTTAATATATAAAACTCCTACATCGTTCCTAATATTGGTGACGTCCCTGCAGTTTCCCCGACCCCATTTTATCCATGACTCAGGCCTTATTCGGCTTTAGTAGCCAACCTCCTAACCTAACCGAGAAGTCCGAGAAGTCCGAGATGTCCCCTTTCCATCTGAGTCTATTATTAAGTTTACTTCCGACGATTTCTTTAATTGGGAATTGGACTTTTCACTTTTTGAACTTCATGTGTTCATACATCGCAAATGGAGTGAGACCTCTTATGTATCAGTTTAATAGGAGCTAAAGCTAGAGCTAAGGTCATTTTAGCTTCAGCTTTTTGTCTCAAAATTTAAATTGAGCTTATAACGTTATCTTTTATATTAGACTAAGTTGCGACTAAAGTATCATAAATTTTATATTATAATAATAATGTGAAACACTCATTAAGAAGCCAAATCGAATGATAGAAAATCAGTATAATTAATGGGTTAAAGGTGCTAATTAAATCAATATCTATAATTCAATTAAATATTACAGTAATATATATATATATATATATATATATATATATATATATATATATATATATATATATATATATATATATATATAAGTACATATGTAATGCATTTTAATCTATGCACATTTAATGAACTTAAGTATTATTAATTAAGTATTATTTACTCGGTATTATTAAAATGTTACAGCAATCTTACAATAAGTATATAATAACAAAATTAATTACCTGATATAATATGCATATTGCCATCATTTAAAAACTGAAATACTACTTTACTAATTAATAGCCAGTCTAATAGTTCTAGGTATCATCCTGAGTACTAGTAACGCTTTGTTCTATCTATCCACAACAGGTATCAAACCTATCCATGCGATCAATGCAAAGCCTGGCCGGAATAGTAAATCCCGCCTTCCTTGATTCCGAATCCGGACCTCCACCCCTGCTCCGGGAGACTTCCGTTCAGGATACACTCCAGGCTTTATTCGAGCAGCCCACGCTGACTCCGGACGGAACGATAATGATCTCCCTCTCGTCGTCCGACGATCCTGAAAAATCTTCCGGGATTGCACCAGCACCTCCTGCCACCCAGTACGTCTCCGTGCCTCCTCCAGCTACCCTGACGACCATCTCAGAAGAGATCTTCCCAGAGAGTCGACGTGGAAGTCTTCAGTCGCCGCATATGACGTTCGAAGATGGAGGAATAATGGTGGTTGATATCGAGACTGGTGAGGAGGATTCTCGGCGAAACGATCTTAGTCCTACGGAAGTCATCGCTTTGGTGGAAATTCACCGGGAACTGGAAAGCGAGACGTCGAGCGAGGCTGGTTCCAGCGTTACTAGATCAAGTGGAACTGGAAAAAGAAGCGGAGAGGATAGAAGTCTCACTGGAAATCAAATGAATGATATCAAGTTGCAGGTTGAGGAGCCGATAGTGACCGATCAATTGCAAGGTAGGACGGATGGCGAAGTTCTCTACAACAGAAAAGAAGAAAAAGAAAAGGAAGACCTTCAAACCTGGTCAAGCAACGAAAATACGATTGTTCCAAATTTTAAGGAAATTCCTCTCAAAAGGACTTCGAGTCATCCTCTTCCGGCTGTCAGCCCAAAATCTTTTCCTCTTGTCGGAGTTCCAGGGACATTAGCCCCTGGTGATTGTGATTGTGAATCCAAGGCTTCAGAAAGGCGGAGTCAAAGTGAGCCGCTTATCACAGGAAATCCTAATTTGAAAGCAAAAATGCTTGTGAGCGATACAGTCGGCTGTAGAAACGAACCCGTGTCGTCTGGATCTAGCAGTTCTGGAATTTCTTCAAGGACGGAAGTTGCTAGAACTTCTTCCAACTCTTCGGCAGAGTCCTTTGCGAAATCTCCATCCACTCCAGCGAAAATCTCTCCGCCAAAGTTTGCATCCCCGCTTGTGTCACAATCCAGTAGAAAATCGTCAGTGGATGATAAGAAGGCATTTGAAACATTTACGAAGAATTTAAATGACTGTCGAAGCTCTAGAGGAAGTTTGAAATCTGGATCACTTACGTCACGATTGCAGAGCGAGACAGTATCAGAGGAGCCTTCAAGTAGACGCAGCAGCTCTGGAAGTCTCGCTGTATTCAGAAAACCTAAATCCGACGTTAAAACTGAGAACTTTAAAATTGAAGAGAACGGCACTAGGCATAACGCTGACGACAAAAACCCAAGACCTCGCTCGCTGGAGGGAATCCCGCATGAATTTAGATTAAGGACCTGGAGTGCAGGTTCTACGGGTGGTCTAAAGAGGACTTCCGAAGGATTTGAGGCAGTTAGGACGAGAGAAGAGCTGATTGGAGATAATTCTCTGGATTTATTCTCTCAGAGTAGCAGAATAAAACCGTTTAACTCTGGGTTTAGCAAAAGTGTAGGCAGACCTTTTATAGGCATTCTCTGCGACAGTATGGCCGATGGAGCGATGGGCACGAGAAGGAAGAGTTCATTGGAGAGCATCAGTCCATCGAGCAGACTTAGGACCTGGAGCGCTGGATCTAGGGATAGGATGGAAAGGCCACTTGCAATTGTTCGCAGGGTAAATCTTGCAGGAAAAGTGGAAAGACCAAAGTCGGATACATTGAAGGAAAGTAATCAGGAATTTAGAGTTAGAGACTTTAGTGTCAGTTCCAGCCAGAGAATGGAGAATCCGGAATCACATTCCAGTATATTTAACAGGTCAGCAGGTGAAGCTGAGATGGAAAAATCTGATTCTCAATACAAGGATGTTCTAGAAACTAAGACAAGTTCATCTAACGTTAAAACACTCATTTCGAAAAATACGCCTTTTCTACATGGCGACTTTGGAGCAGAAATGGAATTCAAAAACGACTTTACGCAAGAATTATTTGAGCCAGCTTCTCAGAGAAATAGAGTTAGAGGAAAGGAAGTTGGTTCTTCAGGCAGCCTTCAAGATCTTCTCCAAGATAGGGTGTTGGCTGCCGTCTCTCCACTTCGAACTCGAAGTTTTCCGATAGATAACAAGGCTACTCAAAATCTAGATAACTCAATAACTCTTATCAACGATGACAACTACCAGCAGTCAATGGTAAATCAAAGAGTTGGAACTGATTTAAGAAAATCACCGACGAAGCAATCTCTTTCCGCTAAAAGTTCTACTAGTTCAAGAAATTCTAATAACAGTAAACCCAGATCGACTGCAGAAAAGGCTCCTGATGAAGTTTTTCTGACAAAAGCTGAACGGTTTCGCAGACTATCTCATGATGAACGTTTTCGTTTTTCCAGCAGTTCTTCATTGCTGACTTTGCGCTCTGCATCCATGCATTTCTCTTCAGTGGAAATGTCTCCTAGCGGAGAACTTCAGGTGGAATCATCGGCAGAGAGATCAGCAACAGATGGAGCTTTGAAGGAATCAGGATCTGTTGCTAATGATCTGAATGTATTAGACAATCTATCTGGCCCGCACACTGATGATTACTCTTCGTTGATGACAGTTCCACCCACCAGAGAAGAACTATTCCTAATGCTCGAGCAGAAGAGCATCAAGCAGGAAAATCTTGGAGACTCCCAACCATTCAAACTTAATGAAAAAGGTGTTCCAAGGTCGAACTCAGCTTTTAGTTTAAGAGACAGAAATTTTACTGAGTCAGAATCGCCTGATGACGACTCAGAATTGACAAAGACACTGGAGGCAGTGTCATTTAATCAAGCGACACCTGAGTTACCCGGAGCAGTTCGTAGATTGTCTGATACTAGGCTGCCTAACCCAGAGCGTCCATCAATGTTCGATTGAACCGAGAGTGCTTCTACTATTTGCTCAAACTTAAACATCTCAAGAACCGGTGCTCTAACTAAACGAATATCTGCATAATATTAAAATCTGTACAATTTCTACAAGTATACTCGTTCGTTACTTCTCATTGTTGAAATATGTTAGATGCATCCAATGTTAGCCCGGTTTTTGTTCGGGTTAATCCGAATCAAACCGAAATAATGAAACGGGATCATCGTGATTCTACTAGAGTTAACTGGGATCATTGTTGTATTATTTCTCATTATATTCGGAGTCGTCTGGATTGCTTCGACACTTTCTTACATTCGAGAAATCTATTTTTATTTAAATAATAATAAATAGCTCATTTTATTGTAAACATTTCGTCAATTTGGTGCTGCACAATTAAACGCTACTATTATGCTTTTATATATCTACCATGAGGAAGGCAACGGGAAACCACCTCAGAAGCCATGCTTTTCCCAAGCTATAGGCTACATAAGGTATGGATAAGGCATAGACTTTATGAAAGGATTAACTTGTTGATCTAAGGAGTGCTCTTATAGAGCGAGAAAGCAGACTTTGAGTATGAATATGTACCTTGAACCTGCCACTTGGCAGTGCACTTAAGAGAGAGAGAGAGAGAGATATCTACCATTTTATTATTCAACTTTATTTTATTTTATTATTTTATTTTTGCTACTAACGTTGACTTTAGCGTAATATTATTATATTCATTTCTTTATTCGTCAAAAACGAAAAGATTAAGATACATCACACATACATACACACACATACAGACATACAGACATACACACACATACCGACATACACACACATACAGACATACACACACATACAGACATACACACACATACAGACATACACACACATACAGACATACACACACATACAGACATACACACACATACAGACATACACACACATACAGACACACACACACATACAGACATACACACACATACAGACATACACACACATACAGACATACACACACATACAGACATACACACACATACAGACATACACACACATACAGACATACACACACATACAGACATACACACACATACAGACATACACACACATACAGACATACACACACATACAGACATATACATACGATTATAGAACAATTAAGATGCATTATAAGAAACTTAAATAGAGTTCCTTCTACTAGCTGGAATTAGTAGGAATTAATAGTGATTTTACTTTTAGAAATAAATTAAAAATAATAAATTAATGTTTTTATTTTTAGAAGTATTATAATAGTTTAATTTAATGTTGATAGTATCAAACGTCCGTGCTGTGTTCGAGTTTCTGAAGAATTTATTAATCTAGACTGTAGACTACTAGTAATGTAATGTAGATGTAATGTAATCGTAATGTAACGTAGATTAATCTAGAATGTAGACTGAACTATTGTAAAAGGCGAAAAAGCGCTAAGATTCAAACAAATGTCAGAAAGGGCATTGCTTAGCGTGCGCCTAGGCTACAGAAATTTCTACATATTTTCTAAAACGAATTAAAAAGTTTAAAAATCATAACAATGGTTAAACTGAGATTGAAAGAAGATTATAATTTTGATGGATAACCAAGGTCATTTGCCTATGTGCTGCAAGAACAGATGTTAAATTAATATAACGGTAATATGAGGAAGTCAATCCATTATTACTTTATTTGCGGCCTGTACCTCATAGGCTATATAGCTGTTGAATTATTATGTGGTCAAGCAAGCAAACACGGCCTACTGACTGCACCATTTTGGACCTTCTTTTGCGCCGGCTAAATTTTGACTCAGTAGTGCTCGATGGTGTCATTGATGACTGTAACACTCTAATTGTTGTTATTACACAAGCATTCTGTATTTCATGAGCCACGAAAAGGGATAATATTTTATCAAAATCTGACTTAAAAACTAGATTACACCAAATGGTTAATATGCTAAAATTGATGCAACGACCAAAAAAGCTAACACAAACCCATCGTTGTTATTATTAATCTGTAAACAATTTACAGTGGAGTGCGATTGCTCTGGAAATTGTCAAATACTAATTGCTCAAGTACCAATTTTGTCGCATTAAAATCGAACTCGGGTCTTTGGCTTCAATGCTTTTTCACTTACTATCTGATTTGCGCGACTGTTTAATACCTTTTCTATTTTAACAATTCAATAAGTTGAATATAAATTATTTAATTAAAAAATTAAATATCCTAATTTAATTTTTTAATTTTATTTTAGAAGAAGTTTATTATTTTAGCAATAGAATAATAATATTAACTTTATTGATGGTTCTAATTGTTGTATAGTCATTGCATTTGAAAAACACGTTTAGCTCGTGTAACGTCATTTTAATCTCTAGAAATGATATCTGTAGGCAACGAGCCCAGGAATTCAACTCTGCACCTACTGATCCGTAGCCAAAAAAGTAGCCAATCGTGATTCTAATTCGGCTCAGCGGATAGCTGGAAGTAGGGGACCAGCAGTGATCTCAAACTGGAGAATTATAATATTCATCCATTAGCATCCATTATCCATTATTCCAGCTTCCATTATCTCGTGCTTCCCATTTTATCATTTTTAACTAATATATTTCTGGATAAAGGTTCCAATTAGGTGTTTGACATATCCACTGCTTATTTTCGTACTAAAATGTCATTTTGATTCATAATTTAAGTAGGTGCGTTTTATTGATATAATATGAAGTGTATTTTATATATTAGATGCTTTGCTTCATCTAGTACATGTTTCTTTTAAGGCCACTTTTGTGAGAGACGTGAATTTTAAATAATGTCAAAACTATTCGTTGACTGTTTCTTTCTAACTTTTAAATAAAGAATTCACAAATAGAATATTTATATTATAAGGCTATAAGTACATGTAGCGTATTCTTAAATTAATCAATAGATTGGTAAAATAATCTATAGTCAGTCTCTTATTTAGTTAATCAATCAATCTATCACTCTATAGAAAATGAGTGATTTAACTTTACTGCGCAGCCATTCTCTTAGTCTCATAACGGTTGTACATGTCTCAGAGATTGAATTTAGTGAATTTAGAAAATACACCATTACCAAATCTCCCATTATCTCCGACAGAGTTAGTTGAATTATATTGTTATATGATTTTTCACCCTACTATATTCCAATACAATGCAGTGAAGCTGATGCCACCTTGACCAGATCATTAAGTAACTGCCTTGAACCAGTTTACTAGGTGAGTTTGTACATGGACACCTTTATATATAGCGTCGTGATACATTATATATTAATTATCTAGAAGTCCATTGTACCATACATGCTCGGTGGCTACTTGTAACTTCTAGATAAATAAAGATTATCTCGGTTACTATGTCATTTGTGATAAATCTATGAATCTAGACACTCCTCTTCTTCTTGGAGTATGTCTCACTCGTTCAACCATCGCTTATTTAGACAGAACTTGACTGCTGACTGCGTTATGAGTTGCTTTTGAAACGCGTACGCCTATGACTGAGATTCTTTAAATTAGCCGTGAAAATCGGCCGACTGGTAGATTTTATTTTGCTGATGATATTCAAGTTGGTGATGTGATATATTTCGGCTGTACAGTGAATATAAAAAACAAACTAATGACAAATGTATCGGAATTATGTCAATCGTGCGAGCAATACAGCAAGTACTAGAATATCATGACATTGATGATCCTGGAGTAGCAATTGAACATACAACACTTGTGTTGTCTCCCCCAGAACACGCACCTGTTTCCATATGAGCCTTCTAACATCAATCAATCCGCCTGTTAGCCGACAAAATAAACATCAAATTGTCACCAGCAGCTCAACAGATTTGACTATCAAACGATTTACGTCCTGAATATACAGGCTAATAATCAATTAAAATTAATTTTAACTAACTCAACAAATTTAACAATAAACGGATTACAGACTCAATATATAGGCCTATGATCAAATAAAATCAAAACTAAGTTTCACCAACTCAAAAAATTGGACTATGAAACGGTTTACCAGACTCAATATACAGCAGATCATATAAATTTAGGCTTCGCAGCTACTATTGTGAGTCGTTATCATTTAAGAAATGAAAAATAACTTTTCTCGAAAAAAACAATTTTAATTAAGATTGCATTATGTACGGATCTTATAAGATGTTTGATTAATTTGTTAAAATTAATTTTTAGCGCACTTGGAAGAAACGGTAGACACTGTAATATGGCAGATAATCGGTGACATTAAAAAAACAATCTTTGACTGCTATTCAGGCACTAAAGTCTTTATTATGTCTGTCTTTGGATGTGGCATCATTTATATCTATTTGACAAAACGTTTATTGCCTGAGTTTTGATTCTGTGTTGGGTCATTCAGAAAAGATGTTATCAAAGCAATTCGCTTCTACAGTTTTCGCATCTACCCATTCCCTTTGTCCGCATTTGTCTATTTTGCCCAGTCTACCCTCAAATGACGACTAATACTGATACTATAGTATTTGGTAGTTGCTGCTCGATAAATCTTTTTCAATATATATATATATATATATATATATATATATATATATATATATATATATATATATATATATATATATATATATATACAGTATATATATACACAGTATATATATATATATATATATATATATATATATATATATACGTATATATATATATACATATATATGTATATGTATTAAAAAATATTTTTCAGTATGTGTGTGTCTATGTGTGTTGGTGTGTGTGTGCGTGCATAGTATATATTGCATGTTATAGATAATATAAAGATACACTCGTATTTGGACTTGAAGATAAAAACGAAGGATAAAGATGAGTGGAGTCTCTATAAACCATAGACCTGCCAGTAGGCAGTAGAGAGAGAGAGAGAGAGAGAGAGAGAGAGAGAGAGAGAGAGAGAGAGAGAGAGAGAGAGCATATACTGTACAAACATATGCATTTATACAGATTATAAGGGTATAAGTAAGTTGTAGGCTCTATCTAGGTATATCTACTTTTCTTCTACGTCCTGTAGAGAACGTTCAGGCATTCTTGCTCTCAGTCCTTTATCAAACAACTCAATGAGAGAGCCCGCCATATATGAACACCTTTCTCAATGAACATTATAACCTCTTTCATTTATTGATGAAAATTTTAATTATTCTGATGTGCTTTTTCAACGTCGCAACAACTACCTCTATTGGACACTACCAACAAAAAGCCAAAAGAAGCTACGTCAGCCTCACATTGAATACTGCTGTTCGTAAATTCCTATGATTGTCCATTTATACTAATAGTTGATTTGCTAAAAGTTTTCCAGAAGTCTTTACGACATTGTTGACTAGATGGCAGGTCAGTACATGCAGTGTTGAGATTTCTTTGTGCGGATATTGACTCCACGAAACAGCTCCAGTCCGGTCATGTAAACATCCGCTTGATCGCCCTCCAGTTGCTCTTACAAATGTATTCATTATTTCCTAACCCATAATTCCCATTATGAATCAATCAAGCCCACAATCAATCAATCAGTTGGATAGCCAGCTAGTCAATCAACGAATCAGTAAATAAGTCCGACAATCAATCAATGAATAATCAATCAATAAGAATTCAATGTCCGATTCCTCGCCATAAGGCAATGTCAGGGACGTCTCATGCTGAGTCTATACAAACAATCTGTCCTTTCAGTCAGTCAGTCAATCTGTCAATCAGACGTTTAGAGAAATCATTCAAATATTCAGACAATCAGTCACTGAATGAATGAATGAATCAATAAATAAGTAATCAATTAATCATTCAATTAATCAACCATTCAATCAATCAATAAATCAAGCAATCAAGAATCAATCACAAGATATCAATCAATCAAAAAATCTACCAATCAAGCAAACAATCAATTAGTCAATCTATCAGTCAATCAATCAATCCATCAATAAATGAATACATAAATCAATCAATCAATTTGTAAAACGTTTTCTCATTCTAAACATATATCAGGGACCTATTCGCTCACTCTGCAAACGTGAATAAAACGTGAACGTTTTTTACGGATGAGCCCTTACGTCGGTCATACTCGCTTGCGCATTAAATTTATGATTTACATGTAGGTACATGTGCATTAAAATCAACGTTGATAAATATAGCGTACGATAGCTGTGCATAAACAGTTTTTAATATCGTACTATATATCAAACTTGACAATTTACTGCAGAAAATTCTTCTTAAAAGGTATAAGGGGCTGTCAATTATTGCTTGTGCAAATTTTGTTAAATAAGTACCTAGTAATAAGTAATAGCAATAGAAGCTTACGTCTGTTTTCTAGTAGAAGGATGATGTCGAGAACAAGCTATGTGGCGTCCTTTAGGCGATCCAGAACTTTGAGGATTGTCTAGTGTAGAATGTTCTAGATGTTTGAAGTTGTGGGGTTTGGGGTTTACGAGAAATGCCAGAGTCTACCACGCTGAAGCAAAGGTTCAAGTCTAATAAAGTATGCACTGTATATCTTTACAATACCATTTAAGAAAATAGTGGTAGGCCTATACAAAATATAAGAATTCAGTTAATCAGAAAAAAGAAATCAATCTTTCAAATACAACTCAAAGCCTTAGCAGTGAAACACTTTCTTCGTTTCTACGCTAAAACTTTATTCTGCTTCTAAATCACAGTTTTAACGTCCGTGACAGTCTTCATTATCTTAATTATCTTCTTAATTATTAGTCTTAATTATCTTAGAGATGAAAGCTAATAGCGGAGTAGCAGATAAATAGTCAGAAACTCTATTAAGTATTGCTAAAAATAAAAAAGGTAAAAGAAACTCTTCTCACGAGCTTGTAATAAGTATGCATGAGACAGGCTGGAGCCAGTGGCGATGTCTGTTAAGTTATTCGACCGCGGATCAGTGTGTGCGGGGTTAAAATCCTGTGCTTGCCCGTCATTGACAAAGCTTTCGAGTTAGGAAACTGACGTTAACATTTGCTTTACCAGCTTTACCAGGTTATGGGTCAGTTCAAAATTACATGAAACGCTCAACACTCATTAATTAATCAATAATTAATAATAATAATAACAACAATTAGAGTGCTACAGTCATCAATGACAACATCGAGCACTATTGAGACAAAATCAAGCCGGCGAGCAAAAAAGGTCAAAAAACGGTGCAAATTCCAAAATCCAGAAATTCAGTCCTTAAGAAATTAATTATTTAGAATAATTAATTAATTAGAAATCAGAAATTTAATTATTTAGAATAATTAATTAATTAGAATACAAAGTAATTAGAATACAAAGGAACTGGAAGTATAGCTACCTTTAATTAATGTGAAATTAGCGCAATAAATATTAATCAGTATAAAATTTACGTAATTTTGTTGAGTCGAATTTTTTATTTAGATTTGGTGTCCGGCCTGTTTAATAAGTCTTACAAATATTTCTTGACGAAACGATTGACACTCGAAAGCCATGACGTATTGTTTATCATCTACGAAAGATGGAGTTTTAATAGCATTTCATTCATATTTTTAAAAACAAAGAGCGCAACAATGCAAAGAAAGAACATCATATACAGGAATGATTATCTTACAATAATAGTAAACATAAGCAAATGGGCAAGTACACAGTTGGTCCACATAGTCGCACAATGACTGTTGTCTGCAGGCCATAAACTGAATGCGGTCTAAGCAGGCTACATGTATATAGACTCCGTGAATTGTTGACATGTCTTTGTATTGTTAAAGACTTGCAAGTATTCACAGTGTGCAGTCGCTCGTTTCATCAACACTATCAAGCAGTGGGTGCTAACTTGGATGGCCTTGCGATTTTATATTCTTATTAGTGTAGATGTTAGTAGAGTTTTATTGAACGTTTATTACAGTGTATTTTATTAATATATTAAGATTTAGGCCTAATCACTTACGTAAGTTGTTGCATTACTTCAGTAAGTCGTTAATTTTAAATATTGGCCTAGAAATGAAATAATTATTGTAAAGGTTTGTATAGATTATTAATGGATGAATATATTGGTAATAGGAAGAATTGGTAAATAGGACTTTTGTATAGCTTGGCTAAAAACCCGTTTAGGGATAGAATTTGAGTGTGAAAAAAAGTAGAGGAATACCGAGATTAGATAGAAAGTTAGGAGATTTGATATCGCAGTGATGATCGTAATTATAAAAGGGAGGCAAAAAATTTATTGATAATGTTTTTAATATTATGTGCTATGGGTCTGATGATAATCAGTACACTAAGAGCATAAGAGAGAGAGAGAGAGAGAGTGAGAGAAAGAGCGAGTGCAAGAGATAGACAGACAGAGAGAGAGAGAGAGAGAGAGACAGAGAGAGAGAGAGAGAGGAGAAGGTAAAAGAAAAAGAAAAGAGAAAACCTTCTGCGTGTCTGCGCATTCTGAAATTTAAATTCTCTATATTTAAAATTATTTGCGTTATCTAAATGAATTGGGGAATAAAATAAAATAAAAATGTAAATGTTTTATGAGTATCACAGGATTACGATTGCAATTTATGATTGACATAAATAGTAAGGAGAAGTTTAGTGTCCGTTTCTGTAACTTCAAGATGTTGTCAGACATAATGCACTTGTGGATTAACTAAAGTTATTGTTATCGTAAAATAACTTATATGATTAAACCTTTAATCATAGTATATAAGGCATAATCATATAACTTGCGATACGATAGAGATATATAGCGATATGGATATATATATATATATATATATATATATATATATATATATATATATATATATTTGCTTATGCTTATGTTTATAAGATGTTATAAATTCTAGCTTATTATCATATTAATTTAGCGTTTCATAAATTGATATGATCAAACGATGTTTGTAAATAGTCTTGTAGAGTTTTCTTTTTTTCGCTTACGAATTTATCGAGTTATCAAAAATAAGTAGGAATTGTATTTCTTATTTAAGTGAATAAGAAATAAAAAATATAAGATAGTCGTATTAAGAGTTATAAATGACAAATTCAATTTGTTACAGTTTATTTATGTTTAATTATTTAAAACACATGAATTTGATTTGAGTTTTATGTGGTATCTAACGAAATTGTGCAATACTGTAGTAATACTGTAGTAATACTGTAGTATGAGATGAAATGACACTTTTGGAAATAATTAAGCATAGCAATTAAACATTATATTTGTTGTTCAACCCAATTTTTCAGAAACTCTGGTAGTGTATCAGACATATTATTTGTATTTTCAAAACTTCTTAATTGGATTATTTGAAAAATTACCGGTTAATTACTGATCGAATTTAATTTTCAGACAATTTGAAGTCGATAAAAGTTTTGAGTGGAGACTATTAACTGACAGGTGTGAAAGCAGCGCCACCTCTGATTGGATAAAAGTGTCTTCAATAACATAAGGGTAAACTGGATAGAACTGGACTGACTTATAAGAGAGCATGAGGGTTGAAGTGGTCAGTTGTTAAAGGTAGAGTAAGTTGTTCAGCCATATCAGATTTGCGAGGGAGTTACTTCAACAAAAACACTTATTTTGCTTGTTCATCTCTCATTCATCAGACCACAGTCATTGTGCAATTCTGGTGCTTCAGATAGCGAGTATAACCAGGGAGATAAAGGAATCATTGTTTTAGATAAGTAGCCGTAGCAGAAGCTGTCAATAAATTGGACTCTGCTACCAGTTAATTGAACTATAACGAAGCGTTTAATCGACGTCGGCAAATCAGCTGTGGCAATATAATAGGTATAGGTAATTGCGGCATTGTTGAGTCAGCAGAAAGAAAAGTCTTTATTTTAACAATCAGAGCGGAAAGAACTGCGGACAACAATAACAACAACGATATTAGCAATCGTTCTAGCAGAAATATTAGGGTTATTTAGGATAACAGTGAAATCTGAGCGATTTAGCCGATTTAAATTTATTTTTAAGAATTTAAAGCATCTTCAAAAAGCTCTCTCTATTATCTTTTCATGATAGAAAAATGTCATGGACTGATTCAATTTCTTCATTTATCAGCAGAAGTAAATCATCTTCTCCAGTTACAACTAATTCATCCGCCTCTAAAGAAATGTTTCCAGGATACAAAAGAACGGACAGTAATTCAAGTTTAGATACAAAACTTGAAGAAGTTATCATAGGCGTCACGGCAACATCTTTAAAAGATATTCCCTTGAGTAGGAAAAACTCCGACGTCCATTCACCACCATATGAGGTTTTCTATAACGATATTAAACTAAATCATCCAGACTCTCAACTAGACATTAATGATGCCAATATTTCTAAGGTCGTGAGAGCTTCAGTTGAAAGCAGAAGTGGATCTGAGATCGACGCGGTATTTGATGAAAGTTTCAATCACCAGGATACATCTGAATCGATCAGGACTCATGAAGGACGAGATACAACATTACCTAGTGCTTCCAGCTATCCACCTCGTCTTGTCCGATTCCACATCGAAGATCCCGAAGAGCTTGAACCGATTACATCGGCAACAGCCGGGTCTAGCACATCTTCGTATGCTTCTGAGTCAAAAAGCTCTTTGAGCGACGCGTCTAACCGGGAAAACGCTTCAACGTCAAATTTGGAAGATAAGCTCAACAAAAATACTTCTCATCCATCCCAAAATCACCAGCCAACTGGAAACACGTCATCTACAGAGATGGCGAATACTGCAGACGAAGCAAAGGCTAAAGTTCGACGAGTTGGACAGTTTGTACCTCCGGTGTTATCGGAATTACAGTTGGATAATTCGGTCAATCTAGAGGCTAAGCCAAGTATCAGGATCGAATCAGAATCATCCTCAGAGTCTGACAGTAGCGAATCATCTCCAATAGATACTATCAAGAAAATTTCCTTGAAATCTTCTGCAGTCAGGCCATTGAACTATTCAAAATTTACTATTTCAAAGAACTATCAACCAAAGGTACCCTCTCCTTTGGCATCTCCGGATAGCCCGATATCTCCATCGGGTTCAAAATTCAAATTACCGGCTGAAATAGAGAAAAGGTTCAAGGAAAGCCAAAGTTTAACATTTGGCTCTAGTGGCAGAGATAACAGCACTCAACCGTATAAGCAAAAAACCTGGAAGTGCATTGTCTCAAAGAAAATTCTTGGGAACCCTTCTCTAGACCTTCGCGGAGCTTGGTTGGACACTGAGAAGGCTATGGCCAAGATGGAACGACTGAAATCCGAGGCTTCAGAAGGGACGTGTCAAACTCAAGGAAAGGAAGTCAATGCTAGGTCGAAGAGTTTGATAGAGAGACCTATCATTGAAAGCAGTGTTAAGGAATCGGCAGGCGAGGAAAATGGGGCTAGAGGAGAATCTCTTGTTGAAATGGAAAATATGATAAGACAACATGGCGTTGATTCCAGGAATCGAATGGAAAAGTCATTCAGTGGAGGATATTTTGATAAGAATTTACGCGAAGATGAAGAACTGCACGGCACTTCACAGAATAGATCAAAGGAAGATGGGATTAAAAGACAC
Organism: Enchytraeus crypticus; assembly: GCA_905160935.1. Taxonomy (NCBI): domain Eukaryota; kingdom Metazoa; phylum Annelida; class Clitellata; order Enchytraeida; family Enchytraeidae; genus Enchytraeus; species Enchytraeus crypticus. Next base: position 486,688 of record CAJHZI010000183.1, read on the forward strand.
AGCTCTGATATCCACAGTAGAACAGAAAAATCATTGGCCGCATGTGATTGCAGTAATCAAGTTGGTCTAGACGAAAAGCCAATGCCACAATCAGTGAAGGCTGTAGTTCAGAGTAGTAGGGTTCGAAAGATTAGTTTTGATTCACTCGTTAAAATAAAGGATCATCTCTTAGACAGTTTCGTCAGTATTTCTCCAATGAAATCCCAAGGCCACCCAGTTGGAGAGAAAAGTCCTGTGAGTCCGGATAATTCAGAAAAAAGTCCAAAATATGACGATGCTGAACAGCCGGAACAAAAACCTCCGCAAACTGAAAATACGACAGAAGTACCGTATCAACCACGCTACAGGAAAATCTCAACTGGTTCCATGCTGTCTTCATCATCATCTTCAAATCAGTCGCGATACAGAAAGATTTCAGTCGGCTCGACTAATAACGGTGCTGGTCTAGGAGCGGGTCAGGTTAAGCCAAAGGAGACCGGTTCAACTCCAGCTGCTGGTGGCAAAAGTTTCCGCAAAGTTTCTCGAGACGAACGAAGAGCTTATGTCCCGCAGATACTGGAGAAGAGATACCGGAAGCTGTCGCAAGACGAACGGGATGCGTTTGTGTCGCAGGTGTTGGAGAAGAGGTACAGAAAGATATCTCGTGACGAGCCCAGTGATCTGGTGAGGCAGTCGTCCATCAAGGCCCTAAGACCAGCTTCGATGCTTCTCCTCTCGAACGAATCAGCTGCATGTGCGGAAACCTCGGGTGAGGAATTGCAGACGTCGCTGTATCCACGGGATGGTATAGAATCAGCGTGTGATGACAGAGAGTCTAGAAATGGATCAGATAAAAGCAAAAGTCTGCGTCGATCAGATAGTAATCATCTACATCAGAGCGGCGAAACTGTTCCTTGGATATCAGTTCAGGAGGCAAGGGAATTCTATAGGATGCTCGATCGACAAAGCTCTAAAGGGAAAGATAATAGTCTACCGCAGTCTTCTCTAAGTGATAAACCGGCGAGTGATTGTCCAACTGCTGCTTCTAAATCAAACTTTCCACTGACCTCGAAGGCGATAGCTGCTCGCGATTCTAAACCTGGGGTAAACAGCTCCAGACGACGAAGACTATCGCAATGAGGCAACGTTCTGAAGAAAGCACTGGAAATCAACCTGAAGGAACCTGAGTCGTGCTTAAAAACAGTATAGAAAGCAGATGATTGAAACTATATGGTTGTGAAAAAGTCGTATCAGATATTTGCTCAAAATAAGTTGCTCAAACTTAAACATTTTCTGTACTCAATGCAAAGCGTGAAACATGCACAATTTAGTGCTGATAGTATCTATGCGTATGTTTTTATTAGTAAAATTATTCTTTTTACTACCTTTAGGTATTCATTTTTATATGATACTTAAGCAATATGTTTATGCTTTCTTTTCTGCAGATATCTCATAGATGGAGTTAGACATACTACATATGTTACGTCTGCAGATTTTGATGATAGATAGAGATAGACATAATTGACATTTTACCGTTTAGTTTAACGTCTGTTTCAGTATCGCAATAGATACTATCAGAGACGGACTGGCTGGAATTCGAACCTCTGTCCTCCTGCCTCTCAGGTAAACTTTCTATCCATTCGGCAATCAAACCGGTGAATTTATGTTAGAGAAAAAATTAGCAAGCTTGTATTCCGGTTTCGGTTTCGTATTCCGGCGAGTAAAGCTAGCTCTATTTTAAATTTGCCTATTTGTAGCCGTTCATGTTTTCATAACATAAGCACTCAAATATATCATGCATGTAGACGAATTAAATTATATTTTGCTAAAATATTTAAGTTGAAACATATATCTTTCAGATACATCGGATGATAATGATTATGATGATGCAGATTTTTCAGATGTACCTTTTTAATATTACAAAGTATGAAGCTTTAAATAACATTTCGCTGATTACGTCTTTGACATTGCTCTTTGCCTCTGACAATAAGATATTTCTCTAACTGATATTATAAAACTTACCTTTCTCTCCTGTGATTTATTTAATTAACATATCGGTCGGTTTTTTAGCTAAATAATCATTAATCGGTACATTAATTTTTTTCACTAAATAATATCACAGAGCCTTTTTGTGATTGAAGTCTAACATATAATTAGTTACTAATATATATTATGTTACATTTATTGTTGTTGCAAAATATATTTGTACTTAAATTACTGATGATATGACAGTAATTTCTAACTTCGTCATTCATACAGTTCATTGACTTTATGAGGAAAGTCTTTTTATACTGAATATATTTCGAATCAAAGATAAAATTGTTATTGAAACACGTCATAAACGTTTGCTGTTTATTATGTCTTTATGTCTTATTTTTATTCTTATTTATGTCTTATTTTTAATGTTAATGAAAACTTAAACTAAATCTTATAAACATACATGTAATTCTCTGAATAACAATAATAATAACACATAATTTAGTGAAATGATCAACTATGCTGATATCTATCACTTTTAATACCGCATGTTAAATCCATTAGGCAATTTTGTCCATTTTCCGTATAGCCAGTCCAGTGAATGTCCGAGATTTTACTCTCAGCTCAGCGCGGCTGGGCTGAGAGTAAAATTGAAATTGCATTATTATTATTATTATTAAAACTGAAATTGTATTCCCAAGAAAATGACCAGTGTTTTTTTCCATGTTTTAGCTAAAAGTCTATGCCCCTTGCACTGCAGTGCTGAAATATTCCACACACCTGAATGCTTTATTTCTGACTGAAGCTTATGCTTTTCTTTGTCTATCCAATTACTCTCTTACAGTTTTAAGTCTGATTGATATACGTGTATACCGCGACACTATTGGGCGATTTAGCCTCTAATCCAGAATTTCACTGCCAGGGCTACAGAGTAGTGAAATAATTAATATAAATTACTATCATTAGTAATTCACTACTAATAATAATTATTATAAAACACTATTATTTTCCTGTGTTGTATCTGGGTTGTTTGAAGAATTGACCAACTAATGACTGACGTCAGAAAGGGCTTGTTGGTGAGCGCCTGGGCTCCAGAAATTGCTACAATAATTTGGAGACTACAAACGAATGGAAAAGTCTCAAACAGGGGGATTGACTGATGATATGATGTAGGACAGGGAGGATTTGAGACAGTCTATTCGTATCCCGACCCTAATTAAACTGGGATTCAAGGGAAGATGGTGATGATTAAATTATTATTACTATTATCATTATTATTATTAAATACTATAGCCTCAACAAATTTTCCAAATCCGCCGCTGATAGCAATTTCAATCTGACCGGTCACTGACGATGTTTTGGAACAGCGACATATATGACTTAACTGCGTTGTTAGCCGTAGATAATTACAATATACACTGTATTACATTAAGCTAATGAATAATTATCGTTCGCCCGACTCTGTTTAACAAGCTTGCTAAACAAAATTATGCAGATTTACTAATTCTGAGTTACAATGCTTTCTGATTTATTTCTATTAGTCTTTCCACTTGCGTATACTTTCACCAACTCATAGATTGTTCTAATGTAGTATAATATCTACTAACGACTACAGGAATTAAGATAATACAGCATCATGCACTGAAAATGGATTCTTTGTCTATTAAAACTGTTGAGTTTTATAATACATTATGGAGATTTGTGATCTATTTTTCCAGTGATGATTTTTTTCATTGCGGAAGATATACATGTATATTGTATTTGTGATCAGTTCACTATAAATTGATCTATTGTCTACAAATTGATTTATTACAGTTTCTCGTCAGATGATTTATTTAGGTTATCTGTTAAACTTTTTATAATGAAACCGATTCTTCAAGATTCAGCGGTCCATCATATGATGCATTAGATGAAATCTACAAATACTGTCTTGTTAAATTTAAAAAAATTGAGTATAAACTGAAATCTGCACTTATGTAATTTTAATTGACTGTCTTATCGTAATTAAAGCAAGGTAAACAATAATTACATGTAATTCCCACCTGTGGGCATTTATTACCGCTTATACGCTGTATCTGTTCATGTATTTACATGAACAGGTATAAGCCATATTTTATTATAAATCCATATTATATTATATGCGTATGATATATTAATAAATAGGTAACAGCAGAAATGTTTTTCTTTTTTTAGTTTCCTATACAAATTGTCAGTTCAATTTTAGAAGTAGTAGGCCTATATAAGTGAATAAAGCTGGTAAAGCTAAGGTTCACTTTAGTTTCCTCACTCGAAAGCGATAGTGACGGGAGAGCCCAGGAAATGAACCCCGCACATACTGATCCGCGGTCTAATATCTTACCGACATGTCGGTATGAAATCTAATGGAAAGTAAAGTAATTATGCAATATAGTGAAATAATCAACTTTGTTGATTTTTGTCACTTTGTAATACCACATGTTTAAACCGTTAGGCAATTTATTCATTTTCCGTGTAACCAGTTCAGTGAATGTCCGAGATTTTACTCTCAGATCAGCGCCGCTGGGAAACGCACAAAGAAAGAAATGTTAGAATGAGCTAAAATGAGCTCACAGAGATTAATCGTTGAACTGCGAGACAACAACCTTTTAATTAAACGCAAATAAAAAATACGCAAGTAATAACATAACACAGTATACTAAAATCTCTTTAAAACTACACTATAGCGATAAATATCAAGCTAATGTTAACGTCAGTTTCCTCACTCGAAGGCGATGTCAGTGACGGGCGAGCCCAGGATTTGAACCTGCACATACTGATATCTCAATCGGTCGACATCGCCACTGGCTCCAGCCAGTATAGAGAGAGTCGTGAATATACAGTCTAAAATCATGCGCCAAATTAAACAATACATTTCTGCTAAAATCTTATAAGTAAAATAGTACTAAAATAACACTATTACAATTTCACTGCATACTATTCAACAATATACGTTACAAAACACAGGAAACTTGATTCCCATGCCACTGCTTTACAATACTGTACAAAGCACTTTCGCTAAACCTGCCTGTACTTCCTGTCATATCACTCCTGTAGCTGCAGATGTACCCAGATTTCAGCAGCCCATTGGCATACTGTATCGCTTTGCCGCGGTCTGCGTATCCCTGAACTGAGTTCTGAATCCAATCAACTAGATCCGATCCCGGGAAAGCTTCTTCCAATTCCGATGAAGCTCTTCCTCCGCTGCTGCCATCCATGTTGATATAGAGCAAAGAGCCTTGGGAATCGTACAGATTGGCGACATTTTCCTGATAATATACATTATTTTTAGACTTTTCTGGAAAGTATCCCTGATTTTGAGATACAGACGGAAAATACTGATTGCTTCTAGAATATTCCTGGAAGTTCACACCTCCACTAGGATCAAATTCATTATTAGCGGAAATTTCCATGAAATTGTCTGAAATCCCATACCCCGAGTTGTACTGCTGAATAGCGATGGATTGTTGCTGTGGGTATAAGCCTGGAATACCATTTATATCTGCGCAGTAATTCTGCAGGCGAATAGGAATATTTTCTCTCTGAGCCGTCACTATCTCCATCTGTTGTCTGATATGCATTTGATTAGCAGACATTCCCGACCCCTCGAGAAATCTCCTATCTCTCAGAGGTGCTCCACTCTGATTGGTCTCTACAGAAGCTCTGGATTGGTTCCGTTGGCTTGAAGGCTGATGGACGCCAGTATTCTGGAACTGGTTTGCTTGTGGTGGCTGCATCTTCAGTTTCTGCTGCTTTAGCTGCTGCATAATTTGCTTATTATTTCGTGACTGCTGCTTTCCCTGCGGCTGGCATGGCGGCTGCAGCTGTTGCAGCAGCTGCAGCTGTTGCAGCTGTTGCATAGGCTGTCGTTGTTGAGAACCGTTGTTATCAACAGGAAAACAAGGAGTGGATGACTTCAGAAAACCCCTGGTGGAAATTTTTGCCGGTAAATCCCTACGAAATTCCCAATCGCTCTGTGCACTTGACTCGGAGGTCACGTCGCTGTTTTCGTCAAAGTTCCAAATAGCGTCAGAGAATATTCCCTCTCTTTTATAGTCCTTGTACTTGGATATCAGCAAAGAAACCATACATCCAGTGAGAGCCTCTCTTCTTAGTGTCTTCAGAGCCTCGTCGTTTGACATCTCTCCCAGGTCGATACCGTTCACCTCTAGGATCCAGTCCCCGGAGCTAATCCGCCCCGTCGATTGGGCCGCTCCACTAGGCTTGACCGCCCCAACAAATATCCCCAAATCCTGACCCCCTTCGCCTTGACCGATAACAGTAATTCCCAAAGATTTGTCTTTGGTTAAATTTATAGTGACTAGTTCGGTGTTGAGGGTAACTGATGAGGTGTAAGAAGAAGATGAGGAAGAGAGACTGCTGCTGCTGAGGATGCTCGGAGGAGGAACTCTCTCTAGTGGATGAGAACGCCTGCGATCACCTTCTGCCTTGGGCCCCGGAGGAGCCTTCATATCCAGCAGGGAGGTGGAGCAGTCGGACATTGGAGCAATCGGAGGCAAAGAACGACGACGATTCTTGTCTTTAGTCGCCTCTTCCTCTTGAATTTTATGAACTGACTCTGAGCTCTTAGAATTCATATCTTGATCTGCTGAATGTAGATTGTTGTAATTTTCTACACGATTAGATTTTACTTCTGACGAATTCCAATTTGGTTGTGATTTGGCATGATGAAGAGGTTGGTTCTGCTCGAAGGCGGAGCACATTTCTCGATTGATAGGTTGTTGGGCGGAGCCTGCTGTCGGCAAAGACCGCCTTTTTGTTGCCTTCTTCTTACCGTCTAACTGAACTTGAGGTTGATTGACATCAGATTGAAAATTATGTCTGAACTCTGACTGGTTATATATCTCTGACATCATTTCAGCTGATCGATGCACAATATAACCATTTGCATCTATGGTAACATTTTTTTTTTTTTTTTTATAAATCGTCTCCATGGAAACCTGATTGACGTCACATTCGGCAACGGTTGGAAGCTCGTTTGACCACTGCTTCGTCCCGTTGCTATGGAGTCCGTTCTTTGCGTTAGCTCTGACGTCACTACTGTGACGTTTACCACCACCACACCCGGCCGTGTCCTTGCTGAAACAGGTCAGCTTAGAGAGACAGGACAACAAGGCCCCGCCCCCTTCCTTAGCTCCTCCCCCTTCCATTTTACAGCCCCTAAGTTCAGATCTTCTTCAGGAACCCTCTACGCAATGCGTGCAATAAAATAATATTATGATATAAAATAAATAATATATTTCTGGATTTAGAAACGTTTTTGGAGCTCATTTTTGCTCGACGGTTCGATTTTAACTCAATAGTGCTCGATGTTGTCATTGATGTTCTAATTGTTATTACTATTATTAATTGTTGTTATTATATCACAATACAGTACGGCACACAATATGATACGCTAAAACCTAGTACGCGACAGTAATTTCGTGGGTAATACAGCATGTATTAATGAGCAAGGGAATGCAGCATTGTTCTGAACTAATACACTGAAGCATTGTTCTATAACAAAGTCATATTGACAATATATATATATATATATATATATATATATATATATATATATATATATATATATATATATATATATATAGTATAGATATTAACAATTAAATATGATGAAAGTGTCAGATATTTGAAATTGGCTATATACATGTAATATCTATACAAGCAACTATACAAGTTGTTCAATTCTAACGAATTTTATTGAAAAATGTATTCCTTTTCATAAAATTTACAATTCATCATAAACAAATAATCTGAAATATTTTAGCATACTGTAAAATTTACTAATTTGCTTAACTGATTGATAAATTATATGTTTATTAATTATTTTTTTGAAAATATTTTTGACTTATTGAACGATTTATTCAAAAACTTAAACGAATGAAATGATAAACTTGAAAGTCTATTCATATCCCGACCCTGGTTAAACTGGGATATAATTAAGGAAAGATGATGATGACGATGATGATGATGATGACGATGATGATGATGATGATGATGATGATGATGCTGATGATGATGATGACGATGATGACGATTACGACGACGACGACGACGATTATGATGATGATGATGATGATGATGACGTTGATGATGACGACGATGATGATGATGATGATGACGACGACGACGACGACGACGACGATGATGATGATGATGATGATGATGATGATGAACGCTTGATTGTAAGTAGAATCATACTTTTTATCTACTAAAATGACTGCAAAAGATATTTTAGATGAATCACAATCCAGCAGTGTATGGGTGTGAGCTCAGCTAATCCACACGAGGCTGGCTGTTCTATTAAATCCAATGAAAATACAAGTTTTTCTTATCTAAAATCCTTCTTTAACTATTTAAAATAATTATTAAAACGTAAGGTTATCTAATTCTGAACTGAAATATTTTTAAAATATTGTCATGGTAAAACCTGCAATAATTCAAAATTCCAAAAGGAGTAATATAGAGTAAATGGCACATATAAGTAAATAAATAAATATATTACTAAATAAACATAACATTAATAACAAAATAAATTATTAAATAAATAAACTGCTAACTAAAGAAATACAAATAAATCAGTAAGTAGGCCTATAGGTGTACAGAGTTGATTTATGTAAATCTCCGCATTAGCTCTAAATGGAATTAACTCTAGAATGGAATAAAATAAGATTTATAATTACCGGAGATACTATTTTTTGCTCGAAATTATTGCAGAATGTAGGCCTAATTTAAACTGCTTGTTTATCAGTTTTTAACTTATGCAAAATGACAATATTTGTAATTCCATACGGCATTATCTTGTATACTGTGCATGCATGCTCTATAAGATTACGTCAATTATATGTAATGTTACATTATTACTACTATTTTAATAGCATAATATTTACATAATATTTGAAAGCAAACTATTATATATTCGAGCTTATCCTACATTGAGCGTCTCAACAATGAATATGCTACGTTTTCTAACTCAATAAGCGTTTCTGTACTGTAAATATATCCAAATTCTAAATCATTACTCTATTTTAGTAAATTTCACAACTAAATCCAACTACATACGTTCAGTGTCTCTCTATTTCGCATGTAATGTAAACGCTAAAACTATCTGACTACTGCAACAGTGACCACAGGAGTGAATCCAATGAATAGCAATTCCCAATTTGATGGAAGCTTTTATACACCCTGTGCTAAAACTCTTCCAGTATTTACGACTGCAGAACAATGCCACGTTTTGTCTTTTACAACCGCCGCATTTCCTTCCATTTATCAACACTCAACACTCATAATCATACCCTAACCACCCATAAGTAAGGATAGATCAATATAATGTTACGAGATCAAAGGAATTCTCTCAATAAAACATCTGCCTGTAATAAAATGTTTATCAGCTTGTGCGGAATATACTCTAATCTGCTCTTTGCGATGTTTAATAGTTTTTAAGGGAAATTAACGAAAAGTCTATGACCATTCTGTGAGACTGAATTAAGGTTGAAATTTTGACTTTATTTGAAATTTACCTTTATAGTTAAATGATACATGTATATATATATATATATATATATATATATATATATATATATATATATATATATATATATATATATATCAGTGTCATTGTATCGATATTTATATAAAGTAAGTAGTCTGAATTATCCCGATCACAACTTTAAGATTTAACTCCAATTACCCTTGCATCATTTACGTACATCATTTACATGCTTCATTAACATGCTACATTAATATACATCATTATATTAACATGCATCATTAACATGCGTCATTGACATGCATCACTGACATGCATCATTAATATGCGTCATTGACATGCATAATTAAAATACATCATTAACATGCATCTTTAACATGACATTGTGTCATTAATAATAATAATAATAAAGGTTTATCGTCCGTTTCCTCATCCAGGGATGATGTCAGGGACGTCCCCAACAGCACACATCACTACAGATCAATTCACCCAGACCAATCTGCAAAAGAAATGTGCTGAGGAGAAGTAGGTCCTAAACCAAAGCCAGTCCGGTGATCAAAAATGGTCAGGGTAGATTGATTATGTCTACGGTGGGAAAAGGTAAGTCTTAAGCTTGCTAGAGAATGTTGAAAGAGAAGAACAAGAGCGAAGATTAGCAGGTAAAGAGTTCCAGATTGTGGGTGCTGCGTAAGAAAAAGAACGTCTGCCCGATGATGTGAGAATATTTGGGACAGAGAGAAGATTGGCATCGGTGGAACGAAGTGAACGTGAGGGACGATAGGGAAGAAGAATTTCAGATAAGTAAGAAGGCTTGCCAAATTATTAGAATGCGTCATTGTCTTGCATCATTAAAATACCTTCCAGACCGGAAATGGTTTTAAAATTACTCTTTAGTCTTTTAACCTTAATTTCTAGTAAATAACAAAGTCACAATTTAATTTCAAGAACACAGTATGGGAAAGAAATTTAATTCTAAATTAATTCCAATAAAAATAACTTAATAATTTAATTTCTTTCTTGTGGCGAATGAGCTAGAACTGAGGAAGGCAACGGGAAACAACCTCGGATGCCATATTATTCCCTGGCTACATTAAGATGGTGACAATTCATAGCATTTTCTTAATGGATTAAATTGTTGATCTATGGAGTGCTGTTTATGGAGTGTGAAAAGCAGCATGTGAGTAGATATATGTACATTGGATCAGCCACTTGCCAAAGCACTAAAGAGATAATGAAAGAATCTAATTTCTAATAGTGATCACTTCTCTAAAAAGCAATGCGTAGAATCGTTCTCACAGCAGAAAGGAGAATAGAAGTTTCTTTCATTAAAAAAATTAACAACTATAGTAATGAGAATAGTCTCAAACTAAAACTGTTCTTAGCAATTATTAACAAACGTTAGCATATCACATAGAATGCTCTATCATGCTCATACAGAGATTTTTCAGTTGATTTCAATGCAATTCTTCTTCACTCGGGAGGATTATTTCAGTAAATTTATGTTGAATTGGTTTAATAACTGGCGAATTTCGCAATCTTTTGCGTCGTTTTAAGTGACAATGGCCATTAGATGTCCTGATAATTATATCTACAGTACAATACACTGTAGAATTTAAGCAACATAAAATGACATAAATGCGTTAAATTTGTCAGTTACAACGTAGTTTATCTCTTATTTTTTATTAATTCCTTATTTCCCGACTGTCATTCAAGCAATGTCAACTATATCGCAGAATTAGAATTTAGTTTAATGTATTACCCGAAACTTTTCAATGATATCAAAATCCAATAGTAAGGAGATTGTAATGTCGGTACTAAGGTTCATATTGCGATGTAAACCTTGACTTAAATACTCTAGCTCCATTACAGTTTCCTCTCTCTCTCTCTCTCTCTCTCTCTCTCTAGTGCCCTGATAAGTGGCGGGTCCACGGTACCTCTTCATAATCAGCGTCAGTTTTCAAGTCCATATAGAGCACTACAAAGATCATTTAGTTACTCCTTTCCCAAAAGGCAATGCTTCATCCATACTCTATCTTGCTTTTATCCGGGAAGTATACGATTTCTGGCGGTTTTTACGGGTTTTCGTTGCCTTCATCAGTTTTTGTCGCTTTCTACAATAGTTGTAGTTAACTGTTGGTCTATTCTTCAATGTCCAGAACACAAACACGGGAACTCTCGCTGTTATTGGGTGTAATTTACTTCCCGGCATTCGAGCAGAATATTACATAAGCAAATAAGAACAAATTATTATATGTATACTCCTCTTACGTAACAACGCAATAATTTACTAGCCTAACCCTTGGAAACCATTACTAATATTTCCTACATACTCTTACTACTATGTAATCCTTTGTAAGCCATCACAACACGTCTTCTAATATAATTTACACAAAGCAATCTCATAATTATAACTTAGATAATAAATGAGTTCAAAGTCTGTGCAAGGTAGGGCTTGGACAAGCAGGAATCAAACAGCCATAACTAAACGGCTTCTGAGAGTTGTGCCATATAAAGGAATACAAAGTCTAAATTCTAATGCCGGCCTATAATTTAAGCCGTTCTAGCCTATAGTTCTGGTTGAATGTTAACGAGGGTAGTTGAGTTAGCCTATAATTAATTAATGTTAAATCAGAGAATAAATCTTAAATAATTTAAATAGTTGAATTTAATTATTTAATAATAATCGAATTAGGTCTGATCTAAATTAATGGATACACTAAGCCATTTTAATTAATTAGTTATAATGCTAATTTTAAAATAAAAAAAGCTAAAGCTAAGGCTAACGTCAGTTTCCTCACTCGAAAGCGATGTCAGTGACGGGCGATCCTAGGATTTGAACCCCACAACTACTGATCCGCGGTCGAGTATCCTACCAACTTCGCCACTGACTCCAGCCAGTAAGTGCTCCATGAAATTAATTGTGCTTATGTAGTTTATATTTTCACAAAATTTACAAATTAATGTTTCTTTTAAATAAATATCCTAGTTAAATAATTAGTTGCAATGGAAGAGAATATATTATTTTTCTTTAACTCATTCAATTTATTTAAATTTGGTAAAAGTAGCTCGGTTGATTATATAGTATAGTAATCGTCGTGTGGAGAAGAATTGAGTAAATCTACTTAGATTGACTCAATTCTTTTTCACACAACGATTTCATTAAAGTTGATTTAAAATCCAACATCAAACATTCACCAAAGCCCAAATTACTTTCACATTCGGGTCTCGAAAATATCTTAGTGAATGGGTGAACATTGAATTTGAAGCCTGCACCTAATGGACCGCAGTCAAATACCTAACCATCTTGTTACCAACGTTGCTCAATTATAATTTGGGCTGAGTAGTAAATTACTAGTAATTTACTAAAGAATTAGTATTATTTAGTACTATTAGTAGTCTAAATAGCGTAGGGGTAACGTCATGAAGTTTTAAATGACAAATCCTGAGGTGAATTGAACCCTCGTGGGTTCGAATGCCGGCCGCGCTGATCTGAGAGTAAAATCTCGGACATTCACTTGACTGGCTATACGGAAAATGGTCTAATTTGCCTAACGGATTAAACATGTAGTATTAAAAAGTGATAGATATCAACATAGTTCACTGTAATACGTGTTTACTTTTTTTAAATTAAAAATATTTGAATTTGACTATTTCAGAAAATATACAGCTGGTTAAAAATGGCTTCAGTTGTTGTACTTTAAGGAATCTAAATCAAAGTACTGCTGTGTTGCAATTGACTTACGCAGATTTATTGAACGTTGTTCTGGAGTACAGTATTCGAGGCTCATTGATGTTTTGTTTCTTATACCAGTAACATTTAAGTTAAGATTAGAGTCTATTTCCGTATTATACGAGTTATTCTCAGATACAGCCCGGCCATGGTTAGAACTAATGGCCTGCTTCCCTGGCAAGCGTGCTATGAACTCGGCCATAAGAATGGGTAAATTCTGAGTAGATAACAGTAAAAGCTTTACATCAAAAATGTCAAAACGCATTTCTAACACTAATAACTGGTATCTGGCATCGTCTTGAGATTATAATGGTTGATGTGTGCCTGACTGACAAAAGGCTTATCTATCATTGACTTGTTGTATTAGTTATTGAATGAGTTATATTTAAAAAGGTTGTACCAACCGTCATCGAATGGCACCGTGATTAGTTTCTACTCGATAGTTCATCTACGGTTCCGAGAAATTATAATCATTGACTTATCAACTTAGAGGCACTTGGGTCAAAGCTAACACGGTCCAGATATAAAAAGAAATTTTCAAACAGCCCTGTGCTGATGATGCTTTAAGGTGAATATTTGCAGATAGCTGTTTCAGAGAAAACTCATAAAAGTGTGGCTATTACTTTAACATCTTAACTCTAACTGGACTTTTCAGTGTGATTGTGTACTTTAAATTTGCTTAAATTTTAAACAATCTTTATTCAATCGCTTTTAGTTTAAAGAAAAAACTAAATCTCCTGTTATTACACGTTACAGCGGTTACAATAGAAGAATCAGTATAAAACAGTCTCTATAATAATCTTTGTAATATTATGTAATATTAAATTTACACCGTGTTGTGCTCGGGAGTGGTTGGACCACTGCAGAATAGGGCAACTGCAGAATAGGGCAACCGCAAGCAATCTGCTGCGTGTACGTAAGAGGCGGCTAAGGCAGGCGCTGAGGATGGCAAGAGAGGATCCACCTCACCATGAGATATTTTCCCAGGATTTAAATGGTAATTAATCCATCTAATCTGAGGAAAGCAACGGGAAATAACTCGGAAGCTATACTTTTACCAAGCCATAGGTTACATAAAGTATGGATAAGGCATAGACTTTGCTTTGTGAATGGATTAACTTGTTGATTTAAGGAGTGCTCTTATGGAGCGAGAAAGCAGATTTTGTGCATGAATATATACCTTGATCCTGCCACTTGGCAGTTCACTTTAAGACAGATGATGTAAAATGCTATTGTTATAGATAGACCGACCCCAATGGCATTTAATGGGGTGGTGAGAGGGGAGAGGAGGGTGTGACCGGGCGGGTAGGAGTGTTATGATGGGGGAATTTCTGATTGGGTGGGGGTTGAGAGATTGTTATCTCGCGCTATCCCCGAAGGGTGAAGGACTGATAACTGGTCAAGCCTGCCTGTGTTACCGGAGATGTGTAGCTTTTATCACTAGCCTATAACATTCGAGGCTTCCCGTCATCTTTTATCAAAACTATCTGACGCTAAAATATTTTATCCTGTGGTTTATTACTTGTTTAGAGGTTTCTTAAACTTCTTTCATAGTAATCTATATCTGCAGTATGGGATCTAGAGCGCAAGACTTCATCTAGTACTAATTATAATTTGGAGCAGGTTATAAATATTGTGAAAGAGTAATAAAAACGGTGTTTTATTGCGAACTGATAAATAATAGTATTTACAAATAAATAAAGATTTTCTACTTCAAAGAAGCCTCTTACATCTGATTTGTTTAAAGATCTCTGTTAATTATACCCAATGGATTTTCAGTATCAACGTCATTCTATGGTTAAGAGCTGAATATAGATTTTCATTCTGGGAGCAAAGAGAAACTGCTTCCCGTTTCCTGACTACTGATACTTTATTATTAAACATTGGCTAACTTGAAGCTATCATCCACTGACATATTTCAATTTTTAGTTACCAATATTTCTTTTACACTTAAGAGGTATAGCAGCTCAACCACTGATATAATTTTAGGCATACACAGGCAACCCGTGTTGTGCTCGGCCTACTGACGTCTAGACCAACCGTAATTGCAAGTGTCTAAAGAAGCGACTAATCAGTATCTGAAGAAGGCAATGAAACATCACTTCAGAAGGCATAATTTCCAAGCCATAGGCTATATTGAATTATGCAAAATGCATAGGCTTTTGTGAAGGGTGGGCCAATCACTAGACAAACATTGGATAGAGAGAGAGAGAAAGAGAGGGGGGGGGGGGGGAGAAGGGAGTAGAGAATACACAATTATCTCAACTTAAAACAGTTATTGGCACTATTTTCCAATCAAATTGAAGATTATTCAAATTTCAAAGCTGTTAATTATAAGGTCAATAAAGGTCAAATTTTAACCAGGAAATGGGCGTTTGATTTCTTACCTTCAGAGATTACCCCAGTCAGGTGAACCAGTACGACAAAATACTGTAAATTTATTCTCCGCTAGATAAAATAACAAACTGTATTTGAAAATGTCAAAGTTAATTGAAGTTCAAAAATTCGAAATATTCGAATATTTAAAGAATATATTCCAATATTCAAAGACTGGCGATTTCGCCGTCGGATTAAACGAAAAATTTTGATCTAATCTCTAAAATATAGGTTGAGAAATGGTCCATATAGGAGAACAATTTTTCTGAGTGTGACATAACATTTTCGCAATTTTAACAAATAGAAGTGTAGGTAGGAGAAATGTAGTTCTTCATTCTTTAAAGCACTTCAATAAATTAGCGATTAATATTCATTAGGTTCAAGTAGCCACTTGGGCGGCTAGAAGGTCTAGGCGTGGCCTGAGCCTAAGAGACTAAAGAAGCCTATAGGCACGTTATCTGGTCGGAGACATGTGTGCCTGATCCCGAGACAAGGCAAAAATAGCACAGAAACCTATTTGTACCAGTTTGTGTTACCGAATATTGTTTTAAACTATGAGTTATATAT
This sequence comes from Enchytraeus crypticus, assembly GCA_905160935.1. NCBI lineage: Eukaryota > Metazoa > Annelida > Clitellata > Enchytraeida > Enchytraeidae > Enchytraeus > Enchytraeus crypticus. The sequence goes on from CAJHZI010000183.1 coordinate 502,842, forward strand.
CAATAACCCATAGATTTATTTAGAAAGCTTTCGATAATGTTAGTTAAGTGTTTGTACATTGTTTATCGGTTCTTGAATAACAATATCGAAGACACAGTAGATTTAAACTGTCAAGAATAGTAGTAGAAATAGTTCGATGTATTCTGTATTTACTGTTAGTTCACTATACGATTAGCTAAGTATTTATGAAAAACTTGCGTATTTTATGATTTCAAGAACAAGAATTATTTGAACTCGTAAATTCTTCTTTATGCCAGGATCGCTTGAGAGAAATTTAGAATAATTAGACATTTACAAGTGGAATCATTATAAAATTATCCTGCCAGTCTTAGCATCCTTGTGGTATACAGAACATCCTTGTGGAATACAGAACAGACGTAAAAATTATTTCTACAACGTTAATAATGTGAACGTAGGAATTCTTTAAATACTAAAATATTTACTTTTTTACCAAACATTTTAAACTAATTAAACTGTAAATTATTGTAGGGTAAATTATTTGTGTAAATGAAGTGATTTACGATTAAAAATATATGCATACTATTTGATTTAAATGTTTAATTTAAAATTTTAATATTATATTAATATAAAAAATTAATTAGCATTTAAACCGAACAACATTCATGTAGTGTAAACATCGTTTATACTACAAATACGTATACATGTCTTTCGTTCAGATATTATAACAAATTAGATGTAGATTGGGGTTAAGGTATATTTGGACCGCTATTTTCCATTCATTGATTGAAAAACAGTTGTATATGTAATTGTGAAAATAAAGAATCTGAACAAAACCTGAGTTTATCGATTAATAACTAATGGCAACTAATATAATCACACTAATAAAATGTTGTCAAAGTTGTTTAAAATCTAAGAAACGATTTAAATATGGCAAAATATTTCCGTAATGTAGTATTAATCAAAGGCGAATACAGAATGAAAACATTGAAAATGAGAGAATATAAAAATATTCATAAAATGTCTCATTGAGATAAGTTAGATATGAATTGTAATAATAGAAATGAAAAATCGCCAAAAATCTGGTGCCCGGATATTCTATAGGCCTGGAGGAATCAGACTGCAGTCAATAATTATGTTTACTATCATGCTAAATCTGTTGGTTATGAATGTCGACAGCAGACAACATGGAAATAAAACAGGAAGAAATATATTCAACAGGTATCTTCCAGGTTGGTAGGTTTCTGCCATTAGTGTGTAGGCCCTACATATTTACAGCAACAATTAGATGCTTATTACCGTCTATGATAATATCGAGAAATAAACTGGATGCACTTGAGCATCTGCAAGAAAAATATGGCAATTATTAAAATATTATATTAGAATATTTATTTAAAATATTTATTAGAATATGGCAATATCCTTTTCGTGATATATCAAGAAGAAAAATAGATAAAGAACTTGTTGTAGAGCTATAGATAATTATGCGCATATGTCACGATTGAAGGCAAGAGGGCAGACGAGTTAATCTAAGTCAGTTATAATTTATACGTAGGCCTGTTTTTCAACTTCATGGAAAACGATTGAATACTAAGGTTACATGAAAAGGTGCGATTCAAGTGAAGCATCACAATCTTACTCTTATTGCAAAAACTGGCTAATGTACTTGTAAAGGTATCTTTACTAAATTAATAAAACACATAAAAATAATGAAAACTTCTGTAATGTCCTAAATTAATAAAATACATAAAAATAATGAAAACTTCTGTAAAGTCCTTACCACTATAAGCAAATTGAAAAATACTCTAGATAAATGTATTGAATCTCAGAATGCAGATGTTTTAAGAAACGCAAAATCCTGTAAATAAATAAAGGAGACAAAGAAGTACGAGCGTTAAATCAAAGATGGCAAGGGGTCAGAATTCCGTAACACAACCCATCAAAACCCTAATCCTAACTCAACACATCACAACTCACCGCTGGCGGCTTTCTGAAAACATAACCCTTCCTAACAGCTTATAAAATAATCAGCGGCACATAACAGACTATTCTGCTGATGATAGCTTCTATTATTTAACAGCAGTTACTGTCACAGTAGTTTCTATGTGTAGTAGGCAACGCATAATGACGCCATTAAGCAAAATAGTTGCTTTACGATATTTTTCATGAAATTTTCAATAATTGTATAGAATTTCCTTTCACATGCATGTATTTTTGACAAATTTTGCTGAAGTAGATAAATTAAAATTTGTTGAAGTACATTGACAAATGATACATAATCATTTCCGGTCACATAAACAATGACCTGCTATTATTCATGTTCGGACCTAGCAGTAAACCCAACACTTCGTCTCCCTATATCAAAGCGCTTCATTGATTGAAATCTCGAAGCCATACCCATGTAGATCATACATGTACAAATCATGAGACAATTGATATCGCCCAATGTTTTTTTGATCTGCATGTATAAAGAATTTTGTATTCCAGAATAAAAATAATCTTTGATATTCTTCGTGAAAGATGTTTTTAGAAAACTCAGAAATTATGTGAAATTTCTGCTACGGTTAATATCTGAAGCAACCTACTCATAAAAAATCAATTCAATTAGACCCAACCCATGGATCAACCCAACCAATTGATCAACCCAACCCGTGGTTCAACCCATCCATTAGATAAATCCATCCATGGATCAATCCAACCCATGGATCAACCCAACCAATGATCATCGCTGCTGGCAATAGAATTTACTGTTAAAAAGTCTTCCTAATTTATTGAATATAGAAGATTATTAGCTGATCATTTAGAATGAAGGAAGATGTCAATATACTTTTATATATATATATATATATATATATATATATATATATATATAGACTGGGGCAAAAAAAATAATCCCCTAGCGAAATCTCAATAACTTTAAGGAAACTTAAAATATCTCTACGAAATTTTAGGAGCTTCCCGGGGAGGAATTTCTGTATATATTCTGAAAATTTGATGAAATTATTTTCATTAGTTACGAAATTACAGCATTTCTACGAGAAAATCAATTTTAACAAGGCTTTTCGAAATGTCAGTCGTTCCTTTTAAAGAAAATAACCAGCCTGAAAAGGGTCGTTTACTTAAGTGGTGGATTTAAGCCTGTACTACCTTGTTAGCTGCTCCAATAAATGATGCTTAAAATTCGTTCTTATGTTAAAATTATTCCTAAATTTTGAAGAAAATATCCGCTACTTTTGTTTAAAATAGCCTTGTTAAAATTGATTTTAACATTTTTTTCTAAGAAACGCTGTATTTTTGCTACTTCTGAATATATTTTCACCAAATTTGCAGGATAAGTGTAGAAATTCCTCCTCTGGAGGCTCTGAAAATTTTGTAAAACTATTTTGAGTTTTGTCCAAGTTATTAAGACTTTTGGCAAAAAAGCCTTGTTAAAACTGATTTTGCAATTTTTTCGTAGAAACGCTGTAATATTTTTCCTGCTCAATAGATTTTCATAAAAATTTCAGGATATACGCATAAATTCCTCTCCTATACGCTCCGCAAATTTCGTGGAGAAATTGTGAGTTTTCTTAAAGTTATTGAGATCTCGCTAGGGGATTATTTTTGCCCCAGTCTGTATATATATATATATATATATATATATATATATATATATATATATATATATATATATATATATATATATGTGTGTGTGTGTGTGTAAGTTGCTATTGCACATTATCGATATATTTTGTCACGCTGTCACATTTGTAAACCTCTATGCTTTCAGTTCTGGGAAGCGAAAAAGAAGACGATGACTCAGAAGAAGTGATTGATCTCTTCTACACTTGTCCTGACTACTGCGATGATGATGGACCCCACCTTGAAGAAATTTGTCTGGGAGATGATTTTTGTTGCGAGGAAAGCTTCGATGAAATCGACGAGGATAAGGGGGATCGAGACGCTGAAGGGGGTTCGGCGCAGACCCAGCTGCTGGAAGGAACTTCCGCTGACGAGGGCGGTACACAGGGGCGTCCCATGAAACTGGTGAAGCTACACTGCTGCCATGATTTGAATCTGAGACTGACTAATAACCTAAGAGATCTAGCCTGCGCTAAATCTATGTAAGCACTTTGTAAAGATTATTTTGTTGATATAAGATTAATTAAGATTATTTGTAACATATTTTTTCATTTTTTCTCTCTATTCCATTTAAATCTTGCTCTATGTTTTCTTATTTTTTAATATGAAATTTTCTTTATTTTTCTTTTTTAATTACTACTACTATTAATTACTTATCCATCCACATGTGTATATAACAGCCTTTAATACGGTTATGTTTAGTTTTGTAAGTTAAACCTCTCTATACAGTGCACATGCTAGATTCGAGCTTTCTCATTTTCATTTATCTAATTTATTAATTAAGCACTTATGTCATTGTAATTGACGACAGATTAAACACGGTAGTTCTGGTGTGTGCTCCTCTCGGCCTGGCCTGTCTGGTTCTCGTTATATCGCTCACCGCCTATCTGAACATCGCCAGGTCCACGGCTAGAGCCAGAGCTCTGGCTAGAGCCAGTACCACGCAGGCAGTGGGTGTCAACGTCAACGATGACGTCGATGTTTCGACCATACCCGACGGTAGACAATCTCCGGATAACACAGTTAGAGGTAAAATGCTGAGTTGTGTATATTTATTTATTAAATTAAGCAAATTGTAAGTTTCGTTTTAGTGTAACGATAAGTACATATATACGTATAGTGTAGCTCTAAAATTCAGTTTATATTATGGTTGTTTTCTTTAATTTCCTTTACTTTGGATTGATTTTCTGGATTTTTGAATTTGAACGATTTTTGTACCTACTTTTGCTCTTTGGCTGCTCGATGTTGTCTTTGATGACCGTAGCACTCTAGTTGTTGTTGCTGTTGTTATTTTCATTAGAAGCTTAAAATGACTTTTCAAATCATTCTGATGCTCCAACCCACTCGAATGGATAAACTTGCATAATTCTTTTTTCCTATCAGAATACACTTATCTGCGTTAGATTGTTGGTTCTCTCTTTCAATAACTGCATGCTATAAAAACTACAGTAAAACATGATAATTTCCAAAAAAGATATGCAACTCTTCTAGTCTTTAGATTTTTCTATCATTAATTATATGTCTAGGAAATGAGAAGCGACTAAGCATTTAACTTAGCGATTAATCAATCTTTTATTTGGTCAATATACGTAAGAAAAGAGTTATTGTATGTAATGGCACTCAATTTATTTATACTCTCAGAGAGTCGAAGGAGCGCCGGATCCGCTAGCATTTCTTCCAATTGCTTGTCCCTAGCTGACGCCCGGGGTTCGACTGTCCGTAGGCACTATCAGCATCATCGACCGGGTCTGAGGCCAGGCGGACGCTTGGCAGGACGTGAAGTAGAGGGTTCTGCTGTAGGAGACTTCCTGCCTCCATACGATGTGTTTGTCATCGACATACCTTTCCATCCTCCACCGTACACTGCCGATTCACCTCCTGCCTACGAAGAAGCGCTTAGCGGTGCATCAGTGGTAACACGGGAGCATTCTCAGCAACAACAACAACAACAACAACAGAGAGAACAACAACTTCAACAACAGCAACAGTTAGAACAACAAAGTAGTCAACAAGATCGGAATTTTCCAGCTATCGAACAGCAGGCTTGTCCAGAAAATGCGTTACAAGAACTTCAACAACGACGACAAAGACATCGACAACAACAACGTCATCAACAACTCCAGCAATCTCACGAAGTAGTAAATAATCATGATTTGGATTCATCCGAACAACAACAACAACAGCCACAACAACAGGCATTACGACGGCAATCTTCACAATTGCTTGAACAGCGGCAACAGCAACGACTAGAACAACCGGAAGACTCAGAAATTCAGCAACATCATTTACAACAACAGATTACACAGCTTAGCGAATACTTGCTACACTTAGTTAGACAACAAAGACAACAGCAACAACAACAGGAAGAATTTGCTGTCGTTGATTCCCCATTACCACCACAGAGACAACGTCGACAACGGTTTCAGCAACATGAACGAGATCATCCGTTGCTGGGAGTAGCGGAACAACAACCAGTTAATATGCCACAGCTGCCACATGATGACGAAGCTGACCTGTCTGTTTCATCACAACATTCCAAAGAGACACGACAACAGCAACAACACGAGCTACGGTTAAATCAGCTAAGTCGTGAAGAAAATCTTTTAACGCATTCGCAGTTATCACCTCGACTAAACCAGTCGCCTTATTCTGGCCAAGCTTCGTTCAATTTAGACACACTGACGATTTCCTATTCTCATCTGTTGCATTTAGATCAGCTAGATGGATCAATAGAATTAATGAATCAAGTACAGCAACAGCAACAACAACAACAAAATCATAGGCTACAATGTACCGATCGCTTTAATTCGCAAGCATCTCATGAAGTTCTTACATTACCCAACCACTCGGCTCTTGAATCTTTAGAACTTCGTATTTCCTTATCAAATACTCAGGAAAATATTCCACCATCGCATTCACTAAACGGCTGTGAATCCCAAACAGCCGGCGATCCACTATTTCAGCTCTCTTCTGCAGACTCTTCTTCGTCTTCTTTATTCCAGCTTCCGCCACAACAAGCCGTTACATCTTGTAATGAGGAGCTTTCTTTTCCAATTCCAGAATATACAACTGACGCTTCATTGTCAGTTGAACTTCTGATCTCTCGTTCTTCACCAAACTCTTTCTCATCTCTGACTTTGGCTTCTTCGACAAGTTCACTTTTTACTTCTCAGTCTTCTTTTCCCCTACCTGACGCTGATAGTATAGCTCATGATCGCTTTTCCTCGTCAGGAATAAACACTTCCTCCCAGTTATCGTTGCCTCAGTTGGATATTTCTTCATTACCACCGTCAATATGTCATCAACAGACCAATATTATGTCTTCTTCAGTTCATTTAACAGACTCTTCTCCGTCGTTGTCAGGTATCTGTCAATTAGATTTGTTTCCACAAAGTGGATGCATGGTCCACTCTTTGTCATCCTCCTTGGGTTCCTCGCATGAAGAGCAGCTGCTGCAGGTTGAGCAAGTTACGTCATGTCAGCAGCTGCCTGCTCGAACCAATCATAGACAGCTTCACCAGCAGCAGCAGGAGCAGGAGCAGCAGGAGCAGCAGCTGCAGCAGCAGCTGAAGCTGCAGCAGAAGCTGCAGCAGAAGCAGCTGTTACAGTTGCAGAGATTAGAGGAAGAAATGCAACAAGATGTTACAGAAGAGCCGCTTCCTAGCAATGATGCATTGTGGATATAGACATTGCATCTCAGAACCCGAAGTTATGCTGTCAACATAATTTTAATATTTAATTAATTGAAGCTCGCTGCAGTTATATATGTACTGTATAATCTTTAATTAAGTCTAAATATTTCAGAGAGCACAGCATTAAAATTACGTCACGAATCACTTACTGACCGATCCTGAACTGTTGTTGTGAAGTCCACGTGTCAGATTATCGGTTAGCTAATAGGAGAGTCTTGAGTAGTCACTATACTAGAAAATGAATCCTGACCTATCATAATGGAATAGCACAAACGTTAACTGCACGTGTCGTTAGAGGCGACTGAGCCAGAGCTGTAGACGGAAACAAGAAACGAACTCAGAAGCTAAATAATTCCCAAGCTGCGGGTTATATTAACGTGTGGGCAAGTCCTTTACGAAGGGATTAACTTTTTAACCGACGGAGTACTCTTTATAAAGCGCGAAACATAATTGAGTAGAAAAATGTACATTGTACCACCCACTTGGCGTAACACTAGAGAGAGATCGAATGTAAACTGATTGACTGTCAGATCATTTAACATGATATTGAAGGTGCTGGATATCGTCATAGATGATTATTTCACTAAATTTTTCGCAAAGAACTTTAGCATTCGAACCCTTTCGTTCACTGAACTTCAGGAGGAGAAGATTGTTGGTAAATTTCATCGATCAATCGTATAATCGATTACAATTTTGACTTTATTGGGCATTGAACGCTATACTTTTTGACATAGGCCTATTATCGTAGACTTTCCCTAAGCTGTGATTTATAACATTAACTATAACTTCCTATGGATTATTCTTAATCTGTAAGAAGTTCTGTAGGCTTATGCTCTTGCAATAGCTTATATTTCTTTTCTAAGAAAACAGTTTGCCTCTTAAAGTCTATATTGTGTCCCGTAAGAATGAATTAATGTTAGCCTCCCAACTTGTAAACTTTTGTCCTTGTTAAAAATGATTATTATTTCATACCTGTGATGCCTTGAAGATATTTATATTCACGTAGACAATATGGTTTCTATGAGAAAAGTCAATATTATTTTGTAGCTATTATAAATATTATTATTATTATTTCGTTTCAATGAGTACAAATAACGTTGAAGGTTGGAACTTTAATAAAAATAAACGTATATTCATATTAAGCCACCTACCTTCCAGCAAAGTAATTCTGCGTATTAATTTAAGAAAAAGCTTAATGAATCTGTTTTGCGCAAATTCCGGAGAAACTGCTGCACGCTTTGACATTATAGTTTAACCTAATTATTCTTATTTTATGCTATTGAAGCGAGTTATTCGGTAGAAATTTGGAAATCAGTTTGGCATTGTCTAGTTTTTGGCACAGCGTTTGCTTTTCGGTTCGAAATAAGAGAATATTATGTTAAATTCCTACTATTAAATCATTTAGATTACAAATTTCAGATCATATGAATTATAGAAAATTTTTGAAAAAGGGTTGTACTGTGCATGTTATTCAGTTGTCTTTAAATCATCTAAATTGTCTTCGAGTAATATTTGATAGCAGTGTCTACCCGATATTATCAACGGAAAGATATTCTCGCCTATAGCAATCTCTACCATTTGACTTTATCCGCGAGATAACTACCAATCTGCTTTTTGCATACTATGACACTTCTCTATTCTCACCTTTATCTTGAGCCTGTAACGTCACATTTCCAAGAATTCTAACCATTTAAGCGGATTTTGCGTTCTCCTATTGGCTGGAGCCACCTGCGACGGTTGAGTATCAGCCCCTGGCGACAACTTTTGTTTTAATCTACCGGTGAGAATAACCGCCCGATCTCGAGATCTTATCTTTCCCGTCACATGTAGCTGAAATCAGCTCAGATACCGACCGACATTTCGTTCATAAGATGCAAAGGCGACTTTCGGCGACGATATCGTTCTGATTTAAGCTTCATAGGATCGTCGGTAAGGACATCTGATAGTAATTCCACATATTATTTTATATTCTCACTAAACACTCAACTTTTTCACGGTACTTACATGTATTGATGGAAGGATAATTTGTTGAATTAATCTGACACATGTTATCCTCATCGTACTATAGGCCTATGTTTGCTCAATTTGGTTCCAACGATTTATATTTTTCAGAATATGTTAGTACCTTAACAAAGCCATTCTTTCCGTTCGTATGGGTTTTCTTCTTACACCGTTGAATATTTCTTTCAAATATGTAATGTGGATGATAAATAAATAAATATTAAATAGATTAAAAATGTTTTAGTTGAAAAATATTCACATTTGGTTTCGAATATTAGGGTTATGGTGATTGAATAAATTAACCTACTGTATACAATACATATAATCTCCATATTATTATATATGCATAGCTAATTAACACAAACTTAACTGTTAGAATTTGAAAAAAGTTACTGTTTGCGGACGACATCACAAAGATTTCAAATTGAATTTGCCTTTATCGTTTGAAAGATATACATGTAGTTTTCATTTTCTCTTTCAGAATTCAATACAGATGCATATTATAATTATCCCTTTATTACTTTTAAATGAAGAAAAAGAAGTAGAGGCAGGACCAGATTAGGTATGCTAGATGATTTAAAGACCCAATCATATGTGGACATGAAGAGGAAAGCGGAAGACAGAGAGGAGTGTAGGCTTTATATACCATGGACCTGCGAGTAGGCAGTACAATAAGAGCGAAAGCGAGAGAGAGATAGAGAGACTTTAAAATAGATAACAAATCATTCAACATCCAATGCCCTGGTCTTCCTCTAAAGCTCTTACCATGTAACCTTCTTTCTGTTATCTCCTTTAACAAATCTTTCCCTCTTATACTATGTCTTATCTAGTTTTAATCCTTCAGTTTCATATTACACCTATTAACTGTCTCTCTATATCGACTCGTTCAAAATATTCTTCATTTATTTAGTTTTCTATGCTATTTACTCACGGAGAAATTTAATGGCGAGGTGAGTCTTCTTTGCCTTCCTCAACTCCTGCCTTAGTCGCCTCTTGCGTACACGCGGCAGCTTGTATGCGGTTGTTCTATTCTGCAGTGGTCCCAACCACACCCGGGAACAACACGGGGATATATTTGTTATCACTACTTAATTAAAGTGCTAGTTTTACCAATTTGAACTTTTTTGACGGGGTATTTTGAGGAGACGACTTTCATTTTAGTTTTGGTTAAGATGTGTACATTTCATCTTCTTTGCTGTCATTGCGTATAATAAAGTAAGAATTTTCACTCAGGTTCGTAAATAGTTATAAAAACACGAATTGGGACTTCGAAATATTTGATGAAATGAACGAAACAGTAATATTGTAGTGCTAGAAAGCATTAATGGTCGAATTCCTTTCAAATTCTTAAAAAGTACAATTCTCATTTGTCTTTTCGCAAATTGCATCCTGTTTGTTTCCATCAACTGCATATACATGTATTATTAAAAAATCACACTAATATCTTCAAAATATGAATGACAAATGACATGTAGTAATAGAAATGCAATGCTTTTTACAAACAACAAATGACACTGGGTATGGAGTTAGAAAACCTCTGCCTGCATCATAGGTAACAAATAACAAATAATTATAAAACGGTACTTGCAAAACTGGAATATATTCAACTAAAGCATTTTACTGTAAAATGTCTTCGTGGGATAGAAATAACCATAGATAAAGTATAAGTTACATATGTGACTTATTGTCCCATATAAATAACTCATAACATTTAACCGAAAAAAAATTTGTAGTAGAGAATAACAAACAACGTTTTAACTTATGCACAACTTACTGCATAAAACAAATAACTAATTTTATATTTCAATACCGAATAACTAATAACATTTTCCAATTGTTCCAATTGAATTCAAAACTCTTTCAACTGTTTAACATTTGAAATCTTAAAGTCTTCAGAAAACGAGCAGGCTAGTACAGAACTAGCGGAATGGCAGCCCACAAGGTCAAGGCTAAAGTACGGATTGAAGGAAGTGGCGCACCCTTCAGGACACTTGCCGATGACGCCGCTGATAGAGCCTTTGCCGCAATGGCTGCTTCAATGTCCCAATCCGCAATAGCCTCGTAGTCCATAACCGGATCCGCCTTGGCCTTGTTCCTGGCATAGCCGCTTCCGCGCAAGGCCTTCATCAGTTCCAAATCCGGAGGTTTGAGCTTACTATTCTTGGGATATGATATAGGCTCCGCTGGAGCTTTGGGATATTGCGGTGGCATAGGTGGATATGGATATTGCGGTGGAGCAGGTGATGATTCCGTTGGCACAGGTGAAGATTCAGTTGGCACAGGTGAAGATTCCGTTGGCACAGGTGATGATTCAGGTGACACAGATGAAGATTCAGGTGGCACAATTGAAGATTCCGGTGGCACAGATGAAGATTCAGGTGGCACAGTTGAAGATTCCGGTGGAACAGTTGAAGGTTCCGGTGGAACAGGTGGTACAGTAGAATTAGACTGCAGTGGTAATGAAGAATTTGAATCAGGAGTCAATGGTTCAACCGACTGTGATGTATTATCTGGTGCTATTGCCTCACCTGGTGGTGGTGGTGATGGTGATGCGACCTCCGGTTCAGCACCTGCTTGAGTTTGATTTAGGGCAACTGGTGGCTCTGCTGGTTGTGCCATTTGTGGTTGTACTGGTGGTGCTAATTGTACCGATTGTGGCACAGTTTCTGGTACTTGTTCTGTGCTTTGAGGTACTGATCCAGGTATAGCCTCTGATGATGCATTTGTTGCGCTTCCTGGTAAAGCTTGTGGTGAAATTTCTGGAGCGGTCGGTGAATCGCTTTGAGGAGACACTTGCGGTTCAGTTTGAGGCACAACTTGAGGCACCGTTTGTGGCACTGCTTGAGGCTCTATCTGTGGCACTTCTTGTGGCACGGCTTGTGGCACTGTTTGCGGCACTTCTTGTGGAACTGCTTGTGGCATTGTTTGCGACACAATTTGTGGCACTTCTTGTGGAACTGCTTGTGGCATTGTTTGCGACACAATTTGTGGCACTTCTTGAGGCCCCATTTGTGGCATTTGTTGAGGCACCATTTGTGATACTTGTTGAGGCACCATTTGTAGTACTTGTTGAGGCACCATTTGTTGCATTTGTTGAGGCATCATTTTTACTTGTTGAGGCATCATTTGTGGTACTTGTTGAGGCACCATTTGTGTCACTTGTTGAGGCATCATTTGTACTTGTTGAGGCATCATTTGTGGTACTTGTTGAGGCACCATTTGTACTTGTTGAGGCATCATTTGTACTTGTTGAGGAATCATTTGTGGTACTTGTTGAGGCACCATTTGTTGAGGCACCATTTGTGGCATTTGTTGAGGCACCATTTGTGGCATTTGTTGAGGCACCATTTGTGGCATTTGTTGAGGCACCATTTGTGGCATTTGTTGAGGCACCATTTGTGGCATTTGTTGAGGCACCATTTGTGGCATTTGTTGAGGCACCATTTGTGGCATTTGTTGAGGCACCATTTGTGGTACTTGTTGAGGCACCATTGGTATTTGTTGAGGCACCATTTCTGGTACTTGTTGAGGCACCATTTCTGGTAATTGTTGAGGCACCATTTGTGGTACTTGTTGAGGCACCATTTCTGGGACTTGTTGAGGCACCATTTGTGGTACTTGTTGAGGCACCATTTCTGGTAATTGTTGAGGCACCATTTGTGGTACTTGTTGAGGCACCATTTCTGGGACTTGTTGAGGCACCATTTGTGGTACTTGTTGAGGCACCATTTGTGGTACTTGTTGAGGCACCATTTGTGGTACTTGTTGAGGCACCATTTGTGGTACTTGTTGAGGCACCATTTGTGGAACTGCTTGTTTAACTGGCACTGCTTGTTGAGAATCGGCTCCAGCTTGAGCAGCCTTCTGATTAGCCAGTTTTTCGCGATCAGCCTTCATCTCCGCATTGTGTTCTGCTACCATCTTCTGATGTTCAGTTCGATCTTGGGCGAGTTTTCTTTCAGCGGCATCCAACTTTCTAGCTCTTTCGTTTAGTTCCTCTTCCCTTTCAGCCAGTTGTCTTTGGGCGTCCTCGAACTGTGTGCGCTGCCTTTTTACTGCCCGTTCATGCTCTGCCTGCAGATCAGCCAGGTGATCCTGGGCTGCCTTCAGCTCGTCGGACTGCCTCTGCATAAGTCTCTCAAAAGCTTCCCTTTCTTCCTTCAAATGCTTCCGCGATGCCAGTAGTTCATTCTTATACTCTTGACTTTCTTTATTTTGCGCCGACTCCAGCTGTGCCAGTCGCCTCTCGGCTGCCTCTATTCGAGCCAGCTGATCATTTGCGTACCTTTGTTGATCAGCCTGAAGAGCGGCCAGGTTTCTTTGAGCAGCGTTCATCTGGGCTTCCTGGTCGTGTGTTAGCTGATGCTCAGCGGTCGTTTTTTCAGCATCAATCTCTTTAACTCTCTGTCTGTATTCAGCTTCGTCTTCGGCTAATTTCTTTTTGGAAGCTTCTAAATCAGAATCCAGATGATTTGGGCGACGCTCTTGGTGGGCTGGCCGTGGTGGAAGATGTGACGGAGGTTTTGGGTGAGATGCTATGGAAGACGAAGGTAAGAAGACGGTATCAGAGTCATCAGCATCGGGTGAAACAGATTTATCAGCGTTTGCCTCATTCGGACGATCTTTAGCCCCTGCAGATGAAGGTGGGTCAATTAGCTGCTTTGGAGGAAAGCTTATTTCGTTCTTTATTATATCAAAAATTTCAGGATCGATATTGGCGTTAAGGACTTCCTTCATATGCATGGCATGATTGCAGAGATTCGTGATGCAGAAGCAAGTGAATGACAGTCCCTCTTCGTCGGAGTACTCCGGGATTGTGCAGGATTCCTGGGTAGCATATGCTAGCGTGTCACATTCCCTAATCTGATCTGCAGATTGGAATAAAACACATTTTGTGAACAGCTGATAGCGCTCTTAATATCTAAGCTTTTTATAAATTGACATGGATGACTGAGACACTTAAGTGTTATTGCTTGAACTTATTATCCGATTCTTAATTTGTAATAACTACACAAATTATATAGCAAATATAGTATTTCGTAATAATTAAATAATATAGATTTCTTAGTAATTAAAAACTCTTACAATCTATTTTTTCGAAATCACATAAAATTAATAGTAATAATAATTTATATTCAATATCAAATTCGCAATAATCTGGAATTTTAATATTATTAATGATGATTATTTCTGATTATTTTTCCAGACCATATATAAGCTGGCATTAAGGGAAAATGATGAGGATGCAGTTTTTATCTTAAGCCCAAGTAGAGTTAATTAAATATGTACACTGATTACTTACTGTAGATTAGCGTAATTCATTATTTTGATACGATTTAGATGCAAGGCATATCAGCTTGGCGAAAATGAAAGGCAAGTTTATAATTCACGTGCACCTACTGAAAATGTTTAGTGAATAGGCCTACGTATGCTTCTTTGGTGATCTTTGATTCTAGCTCAAAATAACATTTAATTTCCTCCCTTAAGGCGTAATACTAAAAATTTCTTCTGGGCTCTTAAACTTTTGATTTAAATCTGTAATTCTTAGTTTATATCTCTTTTAGTCCTAATTATTTTATTTAAAAGAAATGCATTGCCTGTTTGGTATATAATAATAAAGCATTGACGATTTAATGTTTGGTTCCTCATCAAAAGGCGATGCCATTATTTATTGCTATTATTTATAAATTCATTTCCAATTTTTTTACTGGACACAACTTTTCATGATCGCATACGCAGACCTGTAAGTAATAAGAGCTCAGCCAGTTAACAGCTGCCCCTCTGACAACTCTCACAGTTACTTCCATCGTTCATGGATTCAATTAATTAATTCCATAATCAATCAATAATTAATTCCATACCCTATATAATAAAGTCACTGACAGTTAACTGCTGACCCTTTGACATCCCTATAAATGTCCCTGTAAAAAGGCAGATCCCTATGTAATAAGTGCACTGACAGTTAATTGCTGCCATGATCTACTGCGTTCTCAAATGACATCAAAGCTGCAACACACGAAGGAGATGCTTCATATGTTATACTTAAAACATCATTGTAAATAGAATGTCAATACAGAACCATTTTCAATTAATCCAGAACTATGCTACCGATAGTTTCTGCGAATATACTCAACTGCCATCTATATAACGAAAGGAGCAGCTATTTCATCTACAGTTATCTTAATTAATGGTTAGCTTAATTAATCCAGAACTATGCTACCGATAGTTTTTTGCTAATATACTCACTTCCAGCTATATAACGAAAGGAGCAGCTGTTGCACCCTCCAGTTATCTGAACCTCTGCGTTGGGATCCTCTACGGCTGTGTGCTGGGCATTGAAGCAGTCAGCTGAGGCAGAGTCGGCATATTGGGTACACTGGTAGCAACTAAGCTTCGCCTCTCTCTTTCTTCTAATATATTCCACATTGGGATTAAAACCACGGCCAGTTATCCCAGCATAATTCATGTCATGGGCAGCGTTATAATCACGAACGTCGTCATCGTCTTTATCATCATCATCGTCGTCGTCGTCTTTATCATCAGCATCGTTTTCATCATTATTTCTGCGGAAAAGAGTAGAAGTTCTGGATTGACGGCTGATCGTCACATTCTGCTGATAAGAAGGTAGAGGGGCGGCAGCTGTGTAGCTGAGGGACAGTAGCAGCTGTAGGAGGAGTTGCTGTAGTAGCAACCCCAGCAGCCACTGCCTCCTGAACATTTGGCTTATTTTAGATTTGTCAGGAATGTCTTGAAGTAAAATAGATAAGTTCACAAATAATTCTATATTTTACAAACACAATGTAGCGCTGAAACATACAACAGCTTCTTTAGCGTAAGAAAATCTAAGATATATCATATGTTTTATTATTAAACTAAGTTATATAAATATGTTGCATATAAACTTACATGTATAATCCATATGGTCTCTATGAGGGGCATAATTATTTATTTTAATAAGAATTTAATAGAGGGGTTCGCATAGTACTAGATAATTAATTTGTATAGACGATAAGATCAGGGGCGTTAAATCTAAACAACAGAAGTAGCTTTTTGATATCTTTTCACTATACTCAAGAGTTTCAAAAAGTTGATGTAAGTTTTCATTGAACCAATTGACTTTCGCCAAAATTTGGTTGGAGGAAACGACAGCCTGTGCAAGAGACATGAAATCTAAATGTCTTTCCGGCCGAAGATATTCCAACTCTGTATTGTAACTCTCTCTAACTTTCTCTCTCTCTCTCTCTGTCTCTCTCTGTCTCTCTCTCTCTCTCTGTCTGTCTCTGTCTCCAACTCTCTCTCTCTCTCTCTCTCTCTCTCTCTCTGTATCTCTTACTTTGAATTCCGCTAAGTGGCACGTTCTCAATTACTATTTCCATGCTCTCTCGCACTGTAACTATAGATCGTTGACCAACCATTCAGTTCCATTCCAAAGTCTGCCGGCCTTTGTAAATATACACTGTAGCTTAGTGCCCTCTTACAACAAGTGCCTTTTACGTTTAGCTTATTCTGTTTTAATCCCGCATAGGCCTACATGGACGTTAAATCTGAAGAACTGACGTAGCTCGTTGATATCATCCCACTGTAGAGGAAGTTTTAAAAAGTTCATGGCGGTTATCATTGAAACAAATACGTTTAAGATTCGGCATTAAACTTTGCATGGGAATAAACGGCTAATTGGAATTAACGTCTCATGGGAATAAACGTCTCTATAAATCAGCGTCACATGGGAATAAACGATCAATGGGAATAAAAGTCTCATGGGAATGAATGTCTTGTGGTAGTAAAAGTCTTGTGTGAATAAGGGTCTAAAGGGAAGAAATCCATGTACCTCATGGGAATAAACGTCCCATTGTAATAAACATCTCATGAGAAT
The DNA here is from genome assembly GCA_905160935.1 of Enchytraeus crypticus. Classification (NCBI taxonomy): domain Eukaryota; kingdom Metazoa; phylum Annelida; class Clitellata; order Enchytraeida; family Enchytraeidae; genus Enchytraeus; species Enchytraeus crypticus. The sequence goes on from CAJHZI010000183.1 coordinate 519,987, forward strand.
AAGCGTCTCATGGAAAATAACGTTTCATGGTAATAAATGTCTCGCGGGAATAGACGTCTCATGGGAATAAACGCCTCATTAAATAAACGTCTCATGAGAGTTAATGTCACATGGGAATAAATATCACATGGGAAATAGGCCATACAGTGATTATTAGGAGCTGGATTTAGCGCACTTGGCTTAGATGCGCATCAATGGACTACGTTAATCTATATCAAGCTCGGTGAGTACATGGATGGTGACCACTTAGGAAGACGGAGTGATGACAGATTTGAATGAAAAGTTATCCAGGATGTTGGAAGGTTGTTCTTAAATCCGCATCGTTTGCAATCAGTGGCTATCAAAGCAACGCTTAATAACCATAGAGAGAAAGGAGGATATAACGAAAGCAACAAAAACCTCGCAAGCAAAGGAAACCATGTAACAAAAAAACGCGAGGTATGTCATGGATTTAATCATTCAAAGAAAAATAAATAATTAAAAATAAAAGTCTTATTGGAACAGACATCTCCCATATAAATATACTCTAATATATAAGTCTACATGTATTGTCAATTACACATATGTTATATAATTATCCATATATTACTATATATTAGCTTACATGTAAATATAAGCTACCTACGCATCAATGTTTACGGAGAAAACATTAGCAAACGTATAAAAATGACGTCATTTTAACAAATAGTTTTATAGTGAGTTAATATCTATTAATTTAATATTTTAAAATAAGAAAGCAATTTGCAATTGCAAGACATATCATCTATCGTTCTCATTCCACTGCGAAAATACGCCGTATTTAAGTTTTTCTGAAATCTTCTATGAGATATCGGCTGATCTGCACTCAGATCTCCCTCCCGTCTCGCTCTTCACCAACTCCGATATCATAGAAAATTGCTCCCTACCAATCAGCTGACTGCTGCGCTCCCGCCTCATTCCAGCAGCATGAGGCTGCTGTTGATGTAGCAGTGGCAGACCAAACAGCTGCTGATCAGATCTCGTGGGAGCAGACTGAGCTCTACCAAGAGGCTGTATCAGAGCATTGATCTCCAGACTGAACGGATGGTTGACGTAGAACGGAGAGAGCAGGTCAGCCGTGGGTTGAACGTAACCATCTTGCGGCGGCTGAGAGGTGTCAGTGTCAGGACGCAGAAGAACCTGAGGGGTCAACCCAGCCGGTGAGCTGATCGGGTTCTGCGGCTGGTGTCCCCTGAACTTGGGGCACCTCACTGGGGAGTCAACACTCGCAGTGGCCAGGCTCGAGAGCTGAGGCCCTGCCCCTCGCAGAGGTTTGTGGGTCGAGGAGTGTGTTGGAGGCAGGGAGCCAGATGATCCTGGTGAGCTCACAGAAAACCCGATATGCTGTCGATCAAAGCTCTGATGTTGTTGTTGCTTCTGGAGATTGAAATGAAGCACCCGCTTAATCTGAGGCCTCCACGACTGCATCTTCTTCTTCTGTTTCATATGAAGTGTCTGACGGCCGTGATGTGATGGAAGTGCAATGTGATGGAAGTTCTGCACTGAGGCAAAACTACAGTTCAATACTGGCGAAACACTACCACTACACAGAACTCTCGAGGTCAGCATCAGCAAATCCACGTCGTAGCTGACTTCGTAAGCGATAGCTGAAGGTTTGTACAGCGACATATTCCCTATTGATGATGTAGAACATCGAGGTAATGCAATGTCATCGATGTTGAGGGGCTCAAAGAGTTTAGGGACTTCAGGCGACAACACGCGACGTTTGAAATTTGTTTGTGATTTGCCACCCAAGACACAAATTTCAGCAGAACGCGGACATATAGCCGTACCTATAAGTACTTCTACTTTCTTCTTCTTCAGCCCCGCCACCCAACTCACTCCATTAGCAATCTGATGATTGTGGGAAGCAGAACAATGCAAAGGTTTACCGGGTGTGTCGAGAGTAGAGCCGGTGAACCCGTACAGATCCTTGACATATGAGATCCCAGGGATGTAGGATAGATTTATGAGAGGACTGATGGCCACCGAGTTACGATACTCAAGAAGAAAACTGTGAACATACATAAGGATCTTACTTGATTCAGACGATTTTATTGCTGAAAATGATGATTTTTCAGCCGATGAGTTCTCTAGGATCTTTCCCTCAGGCCCTTCATTAGTCTTAGGGTCTGTGACTATGAAGTTCATTGCCTTTGTAGGTTTCTGTTTTCTCATGTCATGAGTCTCGTAAATCCTATTAACATTAGATTCTGGATGTGGTTTACGCTTCCTTAGTTGTCGACTGGACGAATTGTCCATTTCTCCACACATTGCTTTAGCTTCAACGATGGTCAGGTCAAGAACAGATCTGCGAGATCCTCGTCTGCTTCTCTTTGTAACAGTAGCAGCTGAGTTAAAGCTGTCCGTGTTATATGCTACGACATCGTTTCTGTCTTTCTCATTCGAACCTACCACTTCTAAATCATATGATGACGCATCATTAGAGATCGAAGACAGCAGTGGATGTGCTCCATTGAAAGGTTCAGAAGTTTCAAGTGGCGCTGTCAAAGGATTAAACAAACAGGAGCTTGAAATGGAATCGAAATCTGAAGGCATGGTTCCGTCTGGTGCATCAGCTAGAATTATGGTCATAGCAGCTATAGCAATCGAGACAGGTAAACCATGAGAGGTAGTAGGATTCACATTATCCTCAGAAGCAGGATCATCAGAATGAGAAAACGATCCTCTAAAACAGACAGCATTAAAGCGCTGAAGTGCCATTGAAATTCTTTGCCTCAAGAAAGAGGTTTCACGATTATCATCGGTAATATCTGAAATTTTTCTACCTAATATGTTGATAAACTCTGAGGCAGCTTCATTCGTTGGGCCAAATGTTTCAATTGCTATTGGCATGAAGTCGTAGACTGAAGGCAAATCCTTATATTTCTCGAGTTTCCTTCTGGCAGCCAGTTCGGCTGCTCCGCCAGCCGAAGATGAAGTTACGTGAAGGTAAGAATTGGCTAGGGTATCAGAGACTGTTACATCCCATGCTAAGCACTTACCCTTTTGCCACGGAATGAGAGTAAGGCCATCCGGGCGCTTTCCATCAGACCGAAAGAGACCCGGAGGCTCCTTGATAGAAGGAATGCTGGCTTTGGTAAGAGCACGCCAAACGATGTCGTTCAGATTGTGATGTCGACTAGCCCTACCTGCACTCCTCTTGCACGATAGACTGTGGATGCCTCTAGAGTCTACTATGGAACCACATGGACAAGTGTGCGGCTCACACAGCCGAGCACCAAGTCTGAAGCCAATAGCAACTCTAACGGACTCGTCGTCCAAATGAAGGCCGCAGGATGAGATAGGGAAGGCGTGTAACCAGTCACTGCTTCGTGGACTTGAAACAGCCAGGAGCCTTGCTCTATCAGATGCGTCAGATTGAAAGTTTAAAATCTGCTCAAAGCATTTTTCGATGGCTGCTGCGTCCCAGAATTTTTGCATTTTATCTTTGTCTCCAGTTGGAGCTACAGCGTTATACCGTTCAGACCATAATGAAAGAGCAAGATCAAAGTTGACATCATGATAGGATGAGAAGTGACCTAGAATGGAATCCTGAAGTGGCCTGGTAGAAATGTATGAAGATATGAAAGCTGAGGGCGCAACATGCGATGTTTGTCTAATACCTAACCCACCTTTCTTAACTGGTAGAGTAGCCTGTGACCACTGAGTATCAGACAGGGCAATGTTAGACATCGTGGAAAGGCACTCTTTCAGTTTATTATCAAATGCTATTAATGCTGGGTGATTGAAACAAGGAGATGATCTCAGTGTGTACAACATTTTAGAAATACTAAGAGAATATCGAAGTATTGTCAAAGCGTCATGTCTGGAGATCAATGGCAAACGACTTGAGGCCAGTTCAAGATCCACAATTTTTGTCGAAAGTGATTTGTCCATGGCAATTCCGAATGATAGAGGAGCTCCGAGAAGTGAACTCTCATCCTGGGGTATCATTTTGAATGATTGTAGTATTGGATGGCGTATTGTTTGAGGGCAGGGAGAAACTATTTCACATTTATTCAGGTTCAATTCTAGGCCAAGAACTTTCCCATTCTCCATAATATTGCAAATATCGTGGCTTAATGAATCCTCACTTCCTCCAAGGGTCACATCGTCTAAGTATGCAACTCTCAGAGGACAGATCAGAGATTTGAGCAGAGGATGAATAGTGAGGCTGAATAGAAGAGGTCCAAGAGGATCTCCCTGCTGAACACCAACCATAGACTCAATGATGTGATCGTTGTATTTGAGGTGTGACGTTGCACTGTATGATGAGTAGCAAAATTTGTATATCTCTGGGATATATTTGTAGACTTCTTGAAGCATCTGAAATCTATTTACATTGTTGAACGCATTCTTGAAGTCTAATTTAACTACACTGAATTTTTCCGGCAACGACGTGAGAAAACGTCTGACTGCATGCACAGTTGCTTCGCAGCCCCCACTTACTCCAACACCCACCTGAATAGGCGAAAGGAATGATGCCACTTTAGATGAAACATGTGCATTTGCGCATTTAGCTGCGATACGCCTCCAGGTGTATCCAATGGCAATAGGACGAACTCCACCATCTTTCTTACCTATAGCTATTAGGCGTCCACCAAACAGAAGTTTCCTAATAGGGTCCGGGCACTCACCGTTCAGCAGAGTGTTGGTGAAGGAGGTAAGAGCTGGGAGAAGAATGGGTCCGGATACCCGATCATTTATTAAGTCTAGAATATGTTGTGGTCTGATACCATCTGGACCGGCAGAAGAACCTGCTGGAAAACTACGAACAGCATTTAAAATACCATTCTCAGAGGCTTGAAATGATTGAGTAGTGAAAGGATCAGGAGCAGGCGGAAGAACCTCTGAAAGAATTGGATGCTTATCCTTCAGGTTTTGCAAAGTGTCCGGATTGTCTGCGGCAGGAGCATCATCTGAGCATAGAAGTCTGACCGCAGCCCTCATGTTGCCGTCTTCTATTTTCGACCTGATTAGTGAATATAGCTTGTCAGCATTGCCAGGAGAACGATTAAACTTGTACTTAGGGAGAGCAGTCTCTTTACGACAGTCAAAGAGTTCAGATCTTTTCTTTATTGCATTAGACAGATTCATGCGTTTCCCTGCACGAGGAGGTGCAATTAGAACATCCTTTCCAAAGTTAAATAAGTGGCTCCAGTCATTTATATCCCGTGGACAATTAGAAATTTTATTAAGAATATTAGCCAAAGATTTAGCACAACTGGGTCTAGCAGCTTTAGGAATGTGTTTGATTGTGTTATATGGTAAAGTTGGGTGCAGCAACAAACTTGTAGCATTATGTAGAGGTGATGAAGGTTCCAGGATGGGCTCAGGCGGCGAAGCAGAAATGCGGGTAGAATGAGGATTTTTGTTAACGTCTTGAATGGGAAGCGACAGGATAGACTCTGGACGCGGAGGAAAATGGGACCCCGGGCAACGGTTTGACATTTTACCGTGCACGCGGATTGCTCCTGTCTCTTTGCAGATTTGATGTATAGAAAAGCACACACTGCAAGCTCCAGAAGTTCTGTGTTTGACTGCAGGTAATGAATCAGGAGAAACAGAACTACAGTCTTGAAAGCTTGATACCTTGTTGCGACGGACTGAAGCTGTTCCTTGTGAAAGACAATTGACGTTAGAAACAGGCTCGATGTATAACTTGGAATTAGCCTGTATGAGATATGGCTTGCTTGTATTCGTCTCATTATTCCTGGAGGTAGGCCACCTATACTCCAAGCAGTCTGGACACAGATATAAGTCACAGAGTGAGAACTTTACAGAACTGTCGTTACGTGCTTGAGGACATGGCTCAAATGGACGACCAGCACAATTAGGCATGATATCCAAATAATCTTACGAATGTTTCTACCTATAAATTTAAGGGTAGATTATAGCACAGTGATTATCCAGCATGTAATAAGTAACCATCGCAAAATTTCTAAGTAGAACAACTCGATACTTGGCGCAGTCACTCAAAATAGTTAGAGTCACGAAATTTTATGAATATGGATATAATAGTTAATGTATATCCAAAGTGAACGTTATTTTTTGTAAATATAAACATTCGCCATTAACGTGACGTCAAAACTCAAAGTTAATATCTCATTTTTTCGAAAATATCGGTATAAATTAAGATATCGCGTTTCTTCAAGATCTATTCCATAAGCTGTGTTAACGTTATTGAGTATAACCTGTGACAGACGAAATTAACCTCCAATCATCTTATTACAACTCTTTGGTATACTACGCCTCTTTCATCTTGCAAAAATCTAAATTGGAACTTCCCTAATAAATAGTATGCGTCGCCTTATTTATCACAGTACATGGAATCTGCAAAAAGTTTTTAATTAGGAAGTACAAATCTTCAAAAAGTATTTATGCTAATTGTTACAGCAATATATTAATAAATAAGTAACTGTAAAACATTTACGAAACCTGCATGTAGATATGTCTCAATAGTGCTCGATATTGTCATGCATGACAGTAGCACTCTAATTCTATTCTTCTGAGCACGATTCCCGACAGAATCGCGCTCGATCTGAGAGTAAAATCTCGGACTTTCACTGGACCGGTTACTCGGAAACTAAACTAATTATCCAATGATTCAAACATGTGGTATTGAAGGTTATAGACATTGACATAGTTAATCATATCACTATAGTATGTATACTTATTTATTTATTTGTTATGTAACGTAGTGATTACCGCACTAAATTCACTGCAAATGCAGTTAAAATCCGATGCTAAGTCTGCTACATGAAATAGGCCACATTTCAATAATGTTAGTTGCATTTTATGTAGGCCAACATTAGAAATACAGATTAAAATATATATTCTCAGAAATCAGACTTCTTTAAAATTAGATTTATCCTGTATTAGAGCACTTTGTAATTTTGCAAAAAATAAAAGAAGTAAATTTATATCAGAAGTGGCGCCTAGGTTCATAGGCGTTGAGAAGCTTTAGAATCAGGAAATGACTCCGTGTAAAAATCCAGATATCTGGTTTACGATAGAACGAAATAATTGATATGGATTGAATTTAGGAATAGCTCAACGGAAAAGTTCATACCAAGATTCCAGTATCCCTTTGATCTAATTGTTCAAAGAGAGGCATATACAGTATATATATATATATATATATATATATATATATATATGTATATATATATATAAATGTATATATATATATATATATATATGTGTGTATATATATATATATATATATATAAATGTATATATATATATATATATATATATATATATATCTGTGTGTGTGCGTGTGTGTCATAGCTATAGATATAGTATATTGGTAGTAGAGAAATTACAATAGGGAGACGATGTTGAAAAGTCCAGAGAAGAGCTAATAGGAGCATAAATTGAGTATAGCATAAAGTGGATAAATCATCTAATTAATCAAAACTTTGTAGCATTCATTTTATGGTATTCTGCATGTAAATGGTTTTCTATGCTTTCTTAGGTCATATTCTGAATTGTAGAATATCGCAATTAGAGTATAACTTCATACATGTAGCTGAATTAAACTAGCAGTGGCTAAATATACGTGTACATAGAGCATATTAAATATGGCATTAAGCTTCGAAGGCACTGGCTTTTCCGCCCTCTAGGTATAGGTCATTTTATAGAAGTTAAACAATAAAATACATAACTGCAAACATATACAAATATGGCAAAATACGACAAATATGTAAAAATATATATAAACAGTTCGCAATGTGATATCATAGTATCAATAATTACAACAGAAGATCCTCCTGATAAATATCAATTATATAATTGCTGCCGTCAAATACATGTACATGTACATAATATCAGTAATGTCTCAAATCTCAAACTCAATGCTAAAACATTATATATTAATAATATGATAAAATAATATTAATTTGATTGCTATAATTTTATTACATATTACACATTTTACTTTGTATTATACAAAATCATATAATATAGAATTAAAAAATGTAATAAATACATGTCAAAATAATAAAATCATCATTGCACTAGTCTTGATAGATAAGTAATTACTAAGACATTTTTTTGCCATCGGGGGTCAGTAATGACCATTATACCGATAATTCCACCGATCATTTCACCGATCATTCAACGGATCTGTCTAAAAATCATTTTACCGATCATTCCACTGATAATTCCACCGATCATTTCATCGATCATTTCATCGATCATTACACTGATTATTCCTCCTATCATTTCATCGATCATTTCATCGATCATTCCACCGATAATTCCACCGATCATTTCATCGATCATTTCATCGATCATTGCACTGATCATTCCTCCGATCATTTCATCGATCATTCCACCGATCATTTCATCGATCATTTCATCGATCATTTCACCTATCATTTCACCGATCAGTCAACCATTGCATGCACCTCGCAACTGGCTGGAGCCAGTGGCGAAGTCGGTAAGATACTCGAACGCGGATCAGTTGATGCGGGTTCAAATCCTGGGCTCGCCCGTCATTGACATCGCTTTCGAGTGAGGAAACTGACGTTAACCTTAGCTTTACCAGCTTTACCATGCAATCATTTCAGTTATCAACGGGTTGATGGAATAAATCTGCGACACAGTTGTAAACTAAATGGATCTTTGAATTTGATAAATTCAACGGTTGAAATTGCTTTGTGGTAGAATTCACAATATTTGGTTGCTGCGCTTTACAATAGCTAAGTAACCTAGAGCTTCTTCAATCAGTAGTTCATATACTTAATGAAGCTTTATTAAGTATTTTATGTGTTCGGATTAAAGTATGTTTCAAAACTTAAACGTAAATAAAATGAGTTTGAAAGTACCGCAATCAACAAATTAAAAATGGAGAAGCCAGCGATATTTATAAACTTGGACAAAATCTGAGGAGACAGTACTATAGACATTTCTATTTGATACAAGTTAGTACTGCTGGGCTTAGTAAGAAATATAGTTTTAAAATTTTTTAAAATTTTTAGACATTCGTACGAACACCAGTAGTAGGAAATTCAAATTAGGGAGAACAAGTTAAATTAAACTTAATAATTGCATGATGTTTTTATAGCAATCATTTAGAGCTACCTGCAGTTGAAAATAGATTATAGCTCGGAAAAATATGAATAAAATTAAGGAAGTGTAATACAATGTTTACTGAATTTCAACGCTTCAACACACTCTAGCTATCGACATTTAAAATCCTTGAAACGAACCAAAAAATGTAAACAGTACTGTTGACACTTCACTAATTCATATATTACTACACAAATGGATCGTAGAGACACGAATCAATCACTGCATTACAATTGATATAAGTAAGCTTATGAACAGCGTGCATAATATAACGGATCCTTTAAGAATATTTTCAGATGATTTTCCTCCTTTCCTTTCTTGAATCTCAGCTTCCAGATCCCAATCTTCCATAGCTTCGTACTCCAAGAGAGGATCCGAATTTGCGCCGTTGCTGTTCCAACCACTGCCGTGCAACTTCTTCTTTAGCTCCAAATCTGGAGGATACAGTTTCTTACGAAGAGATCTTTTAGATGCTGCACTCCCATTCAGTTCCGTCTGATTTGGAGATATTTTCGATTGTTCAGTAGTAGATGCCACTTGTACTTGTTCTTCAGTATCCGGTGTAGTAGAAGGTATAGTTGTCGGTACTATTTCCAGGTTTATTTGTTGTTCCGTTGGAGTAGTTGTAGTGGTAGCATTTATAGAATTTAGTGGAGGTGAAGATACTTCTGTACGGATCATATTAAACATTGCTCTGTTGATATTTGACTCCATGATGTCAAGCATACGATGAGGAAAGTTGCAAAGATCTGTTATGCAGAAGCAAACAAATCTCGGCAATCCTGTCGGTGAAATATATTGCATTATACAAGAGTCCTTTGTACCATACAAGTTTTCTTCATCACACAGTCTAGCCTGCACTGCAAACAAACATGATTGAAACATTAAGAAAGTAATACACTTAATACTTACTGTTTTACTAGATCATATTCTACTGGTATAGTGGCACGAATAGTCACTAGAGTAAAAGTTTCATTTAAATCAGGGGGTTCTATTTATACACTTTATAGCTACCGCTATCTTTAAAAGTCGCTGTTGCTGGAAAACGTCCGTTATAGTATTTTATGTAGAGTGCTGAACATCCTCTGACATCCTTTGGTGACGAATTATTCACCCAGTTAGCAATACACCAACATGTATTTAGACGAAATAATTAGCCTCTAATTTTATTATTTCCACTTACAAATATCTTTAACCACATTACTATAATCTGGAATTTAACATCATTTAGAAAATATGGCAACAGTATGGCAAGCTTAATGAATATCTCCATAAGGATTACATATAAAAATTGCAAATTATAACTATCACCTAATATTAATAATATTAACCACAGATTCCAGTCACATTGATAAAAGCACCTCGACCACAATATTCTTTAACTCCACGATGGAAAGCTAAATATTTCGACCCATGCGTCAAACAATCAGGTGTCAAATTTTTCCAAACGTAAGCCACAACAGATGGCCCGGCTACAACACATTCGCTTGTGGTAGAATAAAAAGATGTAGTTTGTATGACCGAAGGTCGAGACGGTGATGCAATTGCGAAGCATAACAAAGGTCACAATAGAGATAATCAGGTCTACAGCCATGCAATGAGCTCCAGGTGATGAAGGCAATCTTGAAAGTCACCCCCTCTCGTGCCTGCTTCCATTGGAGGTGCACTAGCAGCTGGTTGAGTGATGTGAACTCCTCTTTTAACTCCGTGGATGAGTCTGGCTGCTGCATTCGAACCAACTGGTACCTATTTAAGTGAACATCTGGTAGTCCATATTGAGTAGCACTACTATAATCCATTGTGACAATGCTAAAACTGATACTAATGTCTGAAGTATTGGCCATGATACTGAAAGGCGTACACATCGACCACACGCAGTACTTCTGATGGTGATGGTAACATAGATAAATATACTTTAAATAAATCCGTAGTGGTGAGAAATGAAACATATGTTGCCTACGACTTGAGATTTGCATTACACGTAGGCTTGTGTATTATTCACATAGAGGTTTGACTTGAGCCCATGACGCTGGATGATATTCGCTAGGTCGTGGTGCAATGTAGAGTGTGAAAAGCATAAGTCTCAGATCTGTATCCTGAGGAACTCCACGCAATGCACCTGATGACAATGACTGCATGTAATTGAATATGACATGCTGACTTCGTCCACTAACGTATAAAGTGAACCAACTCAGAACTGACACCCGTGAAGAATACACGATGCTTCCAATCTCTCAATCAGTGTGCGTTGATCGACAGTGTCGAAGGCTTCCGAGAAAGGCTTCAAATCCTTCTAGAGACAGTGTCGAAGGCTTCCGAGAGGTCTAAAAACACCAGCACCCCAATATCACCGGAGTCTATAACTAAAAGGAGATCAGAGTGGATCTAACTACAGCTGTCTCTGAGGAATGATTGGCTCTGAATGCAGACTGAGTGATGGGTAGCAACCTGCAATTGTTGAGATGAGTACGTACCTTGATCTGCCACCATGCGCTCCATTAATTGTGGTGTGACATTGAGGTTGCTTCAAATCCTTCTAGAGATAGTTTTGTGGATTGGTGGTGGTTGATGGAATGATGCGTAAACAACCACAAATGTAATGATCAAATAAGATCAGAAATAATAATAATTACGACATGTAACCTTCGTATATATTAGCTAAGTCATTTATTCGTTTCAGAATAAATGATTCAAAAGCTTTATAGCTGCAAGCTTATTAATAGCGTATTATCCGCCGTATACATAATATTTACCTCCATATCCATAAACGAAGGAGCAACTTTTGCATCCTTTTCTAATCGAGACCTCAGCATGAGGATCATCTACTGCAGTCTCTCTGGGATAGAAGCACTTGTCCGATGTGCTATCTGTATATTGATTGCATTGATAGCAACTCAATGAACCAGATGCTTTCCCAAGCGATTTTGCATCTGAATACGTGGGAGAATTTTTTGGAGGATATGCTATCTCTTCATACACCCTGTCATAATCAGCTCCCTCAAGGTAGGTCTGCATGAATCTAAGTATAATGTTGGGAACGTTGCAATAATCAGTGAGACAGTAGCAAATGAAGGCCGGTAAATTATCTCCAGAGTAATCGTTAATTGCACAATACTCCTCCGTAGCAAAATCTATTGTGTCGCATTTCCTTGTCTGCACTGTAAAAAATATAAATTTTCAGGAAAAATTAAGTATTAAAATATGGCCTCTGCCATTGCTTTATCAATGTCAATATTATATATGCTTAAAACTACCTTCTAATTTTGTATTATCTTTCATTATTTAAGAGACATTCAGTAGTCGAGAACATAAACATTAAATTGAGTAAATAGTAACTAACAGAGAGTTTCTATCTCCGTATGACTGCACACACTACAAGCAGAACCTTACACGGATCATGCGTAAAGAGAACAATATCGACATTTGCTGTCCGTAGTGGCATACACTGTATATGTCCCGACAGTATAATTGATATACTATTTACTTGCATGCCATTTTATGCCAGAAAGAATACACTTCTGGTGTTTATAAGAAACCTAGCACTGCAATATAATGACTTAATGGTTAAGAAGTGCGAATCCAGGAATTTTTAAGGTGCACCCTAGATCAGTTTTGGGCAGTGTCCAAATTTGTTGCAAACACCCTCACCTTCTCCGATACAGATTGCTTTTACTTACACTCATTCTTATCTATTCTAAATGCATTTATAAATACTAATAGCCATGAATAAAATCAAAATATAGAATAAGTATTTAAATCTCGGGGCTAAGGGGGGGACAGAGACTCTTGAACCCACCTCTAGATCCGTGCCTGAGATTTTAATTCTTTCAGTGATATATGCTTATACGTTGGGCTCAAAACCTCAGAATTTCATACTTGTTCAATCGGTTTATATATTAATTTATATAGGCACAGTACACATACATGTATATATGTATATATATGCACACGTGTAAATAAATGATATACATGTGTATCATCATCGTCTTCCCTTGAATCCAAGTTTAACCAGGGTCTGGATACGAATAGACTATCTCAAATCCTCTCTGTCCTACATCACACCATCAGCCAATCCACTATTTGAGACTTTTACATTTGTTAAAATTTCTGTAGCAACCTCTGGAGCCTAGGCGCTCCCCAACGGAATGCCCTTTCTGACACTGGCATGGATCTTTGTGCTTTAGTGGCCATCTACGACATGTGCAGTCACCGGTTGGTAAATTCTTCTAACAACCCGGACACAAGATGGGGACCAGTATATACATTTACATATATATATATATATATATATATATATATATATTTATATATATATATACATATATATATACATGTATATATATATATATATATGTAAATGTAAATACTGGTATGTATATATATATATATATATATATATATATAGGTCTATATATATATATATATATATATATATGTATATGTATACATATACTGTATATATATATACAGTATATATATAATGTATATGTATATATATAGGCCTATATATATATAATGTATATGTATATATATAGGCCTATATATATATATGTATACATATACTGTATATATATATATATATATACAGTATATATATATATAATGTATATATATATATATACAGTATATATATACTGTATATATATATATATATATATATATATATATATATATATACAGTATGTATATATATAATGTATATATATATATACAGTATATATATACTGTATATATATACAGTATATATATATACAGTATATATATATAATGTATATATATATATATATATATATATCAGTAAAAATACTCAAGTTTTGTAGTAACTATAGCTGACTGATCGATTGTTATGATATTCCAAAAGAGATTCTAATAGTTCACTTCTAAAAGTTTCAGGAAACCAAATATTTTAGAAGTAGATTTACAGAAAACCATACCTTGGTGCTGTTTAATATTAAAAACAAATATCAATTTTTAAATATTTGTAAAATACAAAAATACATTTTAAAGTGTTCTCAAAATGGGTATAAAAACTATATTTTGTTAATATAAAAACAGGTATTTGAGAACAGTTTTCAGTTTTTTGCTGATTAGTTTTGGCAGAGCGAAAAATAAAATATATTCATAGTAGCTAAAGGAATAGGTATATTGAAATTTGTGCGAATTTTTCAGCACATTTCGATTAGCTAATACGAATGTTTCGCACTAAGTTTTTATACACCAAGGGTTCTGTTTTTGCAATTTTGCACATATCAATATCAACAGGTCAAGGTCATAAAATTTTTATTGGCATCAACAACGGTGCTTATAGGATATATAGTTATGAATTGATAAGGCTGAATACTAATTATAATTTAAACTGATTAGGCCTACTTTCACAGTCTTTCAGTGCCTATTAATGAACTATGATGACTGTGCTATCGTTCCTGTTATTTTTATTTAACTACTCGACGAAACAACGTTGAAGAATTAGAAACTAGGATCACGTTGTGCAATATGATAGCCTGCAATACTGACTGAATGTAAATTGAAGAATAAGTACGTATTCGTTTATAATATTATGGTTTTAAACGTTACTTTTGCTAACTTATTTTATTATTTTGATATGTTTTCTTTTTAAAAATATGCATTGGTCATTATAATCTCCTGTCCTAATTGAGTGTAGCAAGTTGCACTAACGGTTCAGGTTCGGATTTTATCCAGGCGTCCTTAAATACGACTAATCATGAATTAAACTAATCATGTAACTGGGGCGGATCCTAGAATTTTTACGCGAGGGGCTAGACAATTAAATGTTTTTTGCTACTTCAACGACAATTTTTCCATTTTCCCTTCAAACGAATTTGTTCATTATCATTTTCCCTCTACAATCAATTTACGACCTTTTTTTAGAAGGTCTAGAATATACGAACGAAGTTGGAGGGCTGACAAGACAGGGGCAGGGGTCTAAATAGAAGTCGCCCCCTAGATCTCCCACTGTTTATGTATAGTCTTCATACATAGTTCTCATTTGTTTAATGTCTAAAGCTTATCACACACATACGAATCCCTATCTTATTACACAAAAGCAAGTAAATTACATTGAAATAGACGTAAAAGTGAAGATTGTTTATGGGTCACAAGATATTGATGAGCAGTATAATGCCTATACGTGTATACACATAATTTACCGCGTATAATACATGAAATCTCACCTCCATTTCGATATTCAAATGAACAACTTCCGCAATCGTTCCGTATTGATATCTCAGCTTCAGGATCGTCCACAGCATACTTATTAGCATAGAAGCATTTATCTGAAGTGTCGTCTACTTTCTGTCCGCACTGGTAGCATTTTTTAGAAATAGATAACGCTTTACTGGCATCTGAAGACAAACGAAATCTCTTTGGAGGAAGGGCCACGTTCTCGTATATCTCCTCATAGACTTCTTTGTCGAGGTGTTCCCTCATAACTTTATTCATATAAGTCTGAATGTTGCACAGATTAGTAACACAGTAGCATCTAAATGTCAAACCTTTATCATTAAGTGTAACTTTTGTGCAAGAATCTTCGGTAGCTTTCATATTTTCAAAAGCACATGCCCAGGCATAATCTGCAAATACAATAGCATATAAAATCAAATAATATCAGGTTAAATAATGTTTGTATTCTACTCAATTATAATTATAATTATAATAAATATAAAAGAGCTAAGGTTAACGTCAGTTTCCTCACTCGAAAGCGATATCAGTGACGGGAGAGCCCAGAATTTGAACCCGCACATACTGATCCGCAGTCGAGTATCTTACAGACTTCGCTACTGGCTCCAGCCTGCTTACTAAATAAAATAAAGAGAGAAAGAGAGAGAGATAGATAGATAGAGAGAGGCCTATACATATATATATATATATATATATATATATATATATATATATATATATATATATATAGGCCTATATATATACACGTATATATATATGTATCTGTATAAGCTTACATATATATATCTACAGACTTGGACAAAAAAAAGATCCCCTAGCGAAATCTCAATAACTTTAAGAAAACTCAAAATATCTCTACGAAATTTTCGGAGCTTCTAGGGGAGGAATTTTTGCGCATATTCTGCAAATTTGATGAAACTATTTTCATTAGTTACGAAATTGCAGCATTTCTACGAGAAAAGTGCTAAAATCAATTTTAACAAGGCTTTTCGAAATGCCAGTCGTCCTTTTTAAAGAAAATAACGAGCCTGAAAAGGGCCGTTTACTTAAGCGGTGGAGTTTAAGCCTGCACTACCTTGTTAGCTACTCCAATAAATGATGCTTAAAATTAGTTCTTATGTTAAAATTATTCCCAATTTTAAAGAAAATGTCCGGTACTTTTGTTTAAAAAAAGCCTTGTTAAAATTGATTTTAACATTTAAAAAAAAAATGCTGTATTTTTGTTACTTCTGAATATATTTCACCAAATTTGCA
This sequence comes from Enchytraeus crypticus, assembly GCA_905160935.1. Classification (NCBI taxonomy): domain Eukaryota; kingdom Metazoa; phylum Annelida; class Clitellata; order Enchytraeida; family Enchytraeidae; genus Enchytraeus; species Enchytraeus crypticus. Next base: position 536,538 of record CAJHZI010000183.1, read on the forward strand.
GGATATGTGTAGAAATTCCTCCTCTGGAGGCTCTGAAAATTTTGTAAAACTATTTTGAGCTTTGTCCAAGTTATTAAGACTTTTGGCAAAAAAAGCCTTGTTAAAACTGATTTGCAATATTTTCGTAGAAATGCTGTAATAGTTTTCTTGCTCAATAGATTTTCATCAAATTTTCAGGATATACGCAGAAGTTCCTCTCCTAGACGCTCCGCAAATTTTGTAGAGAAATTTTGAGTTTTCTTAAAGTTATTGAGATCTCGCTAGGGGATTATTATTTTTTGCCCCAGTCTATATATAGCCTATATATATATATATATATATATACACATGTATATATATATATATATATATATATATATATATATATATTTCAATATGATGATGACGGTGAGATCATACCCTTGTATTTCTCACAATAGAGCTGATAGATGGAAGAATAATAAGTTCTTGGAAGATTACTATATGTAACTAAGCCTAGGTTTAAGTAATGGGAACTAATACTTATGTTGAAGCTAACTTATATGTATGTCCTAAGCCTACAGTATACACACCAGACCTTTTCCTCATTTAAATTATGAATTCATGGCAACAATACAGACACACAGATATACAAAATAAATAATAAATCTCAAACCAGTTACTGTTCCTCGATATAATTTCTACTTTCTACTTACTGTTCAAACTCAGTTGCTCTTAACTACAAGTACTCACTGCAGTTACCTTACCTCAGTTATACTTACATTTCTAATAATAATAAAACATATTTCTTCTTCTTCTTCTTCTTCTATATACGTTAATTAATATATATATATATATATAATAACAATAATAATAATAATAATATAATAATAGGCTTAATAATAATAATAATAATGGACTTCAGTTGAATCGTACCAAGTGCGAAGTCTTATCATCAGTTTGCAAATCTCCGGGTAACTCAGTTTTGTCATCCTTTGTGTCAATGGGCCTATTCCATAGTTCTCTACTCGGTGCGCCACTCTCTGGAGAAAAAGCTACTACCACCGCTTTATCAAGTCGCTTGGAGGATCTCAAACGTACAGCATCGTGCTTGAAGTCACCAGCCGCTCATGATGCTTCGACAATCCTTAGCTTTTCATTATGTGCACCTAAACTTATGCACATTCTGCGCTCTTGTCCGAGCTTCTCTAATCCGCGGCTTTTAGACTACGATGAGGCTCCTAGGCAGTGCCTGTGCGCCGTTATAAACGCAGATTTGTCTGATTTGCAGTGGCAGCAAGCCAGTCTACCTGTGAGCAAGGGTGGTCTTGGAATTCGTCTTGTTTCCCATATCGCGCCTTCAGCCTTTTTGGCATCAGCGATGGGAACGAGGCAGTTGCAAGACGCCATCCTTCATAAGTGCTCCCTTTCTGCCGATAGATCCATTGACGTTGCGTTGTCAGTTTGGTCCAAAAGCCTCACCTCCAGTGCTCCACCTTCTACCTCAGTCAGTAACCAGAAATCATGGGACCGTCCTATAGTGGATCGGATTTATAACAGTCTGTTAGAATCCCAGTCCAATGCAGTAGACAGAGCACGACTCCTAGCTGTGTCAACCAAAAGAAGCAGCGACTGGCTTTCACGCTCTCCCTTTGCTTCTTGTGGGCTTTTTAAGATAATGAGGCGATTCGAGTAGCCGTTTTCGTTTAGGGGCGAAAACTTGCGAGCCTCATGTGCCCCTGCGGTCATGAAGTCGACGCTTTAGGTCTCCACGGCCTCTCCTGCAAACGAAGCTCAGGTAGAATGTCTCGCCATCACAATTTAAATGACTTAATATGGCGAGCACTTTCAAGAGCAGGCATCCCTTCCTCTAAGGAACCAAGTGGGTTGCCCAGATCAGACAGCAAGCGTCCGGACGGCATGACTTTAGTGCCCTGGTGCAACGGTAATGTGCCGTATGGACGTCTCACATTGACACTATGGCAAACTCCTACCTGAATACGACTTCAGTCACAGCCGGTGGAGCTGCTGTTCATGCCGCCTCTAGGAAGTTGGATAAATACCGCGTCCTTAGGATACGAAGTTGTTCCGGTGGCCATTCAAACCATGGGCCCGATGAATCCCGAAGGAGTTGACTTTATTAATGGCATAGGCAGACTTATTGCAGAGCAAACCGGCGATAAGCGAGAGACATCTTTTCTTTGGCAAAGGCTTTCCATAACTTTGCAAAGATTTAATGCAGTCTGCTTCAACAATTCTTTTAAGCCGATTGATGACCTCGAGTAGCCGGGCGGCTATTCAGCACGTTGCTCGAAGCGTTTTTATCAAACCACAGGTTCTTTATGCCGGGGTAAAAAATAATAATAATAAAGGTTAACGTCCGTTTCCTCATCCAGTGATGATGTCAGGGGCGTCCCCAACAGCACACATCACTACAGATCAATTCACCCAGACCAATCTGCAAAAGAAATGTGCTGAGGAGAAGTAGGTCCTAAACGAAAGCCAGTCCGGTGATCAAAAAATGGTCAGGGTGGATTGATTATGTCTATGGTTGGAAAAGGTAAATCTTAAGCTTGCTACTGAATGTTGAAAGAGAAAAACAAGAGCGAAGATTAGCAGGTAAAGAGTTCCAGATTGTGGGTGCTGCGTAAGAAAAAGAAAGTCTGCCCAATGACGTGAGAACATTTGGAACTGAGAGAAGATTGGCATCGGTGGAACGAAGTGCACGTGAGGGACGATAGGGAAGAAGAATTTCATATATAAGTAAGTAGGCTTGCCAAATCGCAGAGTTTTGAAAATTAATAGAGCTATTTTATATTTTATGCATTGATTAACAGAGAGCCAGTGAAGGCTGCGAAGTAGAGAAAGAGAGCGAAATTGAAGTCGAGAGGACTTGAAAACAAAACGTGAAAGAGTATTTTGGACGTGCTGCAAACGGTTGAGAGAAGAAGTAGGCAATCCATGTAATAATGAATTACAGTAGTCGAGCTTTTGAATGAACTATAGAATTAGCAACGATAGTGGCTGAATTTCTAGTAGGGGATGGACGTATTTGCCTAATCTGACGAATCTGAAAGAAAGAAGCGCGAAAAACAGAAGAGATATGGGATTTAAAGTTAAGGTTTTCATAAAATATGACTCCAAGGTTTTTAGCAGATCGAGAAGGTGAAAGAGCAAGATTATGAAAATTAACAGAATTATTAGTAATTCTATTTCTTTGCAAAGGAGTGCCAATTAAAAGTTATTCAGTTTTGGAGGGATTAACAGCAAGACGGTTAGCACAAAACCAGGAATAAACCATGTCTAGAATGGATGAGAGATGAGCCAGTTTCTGATCGGAATCATGATTAGAAAAGGAAATATACAGTTGAGTGTCGTCTGCATAGAAATAAAAATTTATGGAAGACTGAGCAAGCAGGTAGCTAAGAGGAGTGCTATATAAAGAGAAGAGCAATGGACTTATCACTGAACCTTGAGGAACACCACGTAGGAGGGGTAGTTCAGAAGAGCGACTTTGACCAATATCAGCCGATTGTGTGCGACATGAGAGATACGATGTACGAAGGGAAAAAGCAGAATCAGGAATGCCAAAACAAGATTTAAGCCTATTTATTAGAATGCCGTGGTCAATTGTATCAAAGGCAGCAGAGAGATATACTTGTAGAAGAACCAAGGCAGAAACCTGTTTACTACTCATGGCCAAGCTAAGATAATTTTGTATACGAAGAAGAGCGGTTTCAGTAGAATGGAGTTTTCTATAGGCAGATTGATAATGAGAGAGAGAAGGGAAAGAATCAAGATGAGTGCATGAACGGGTATAAATTACCTTTTCAAGAAGTTTGAAGATGAAGTTAAGATTGGAAATAGGACGGTAACTGGAAAGATCATCTTTTGGTAGAGAAGACGTTTTTAGCAAAGGAGACACAACTGCTTGTTTAAAGGAGGTTGGGAAGATACCTTCTGAGAGTGAGAGGTTGATTAAGTATGTAATAGGAACAACTAAAACATCAATACAAGATTTCAGTAATCGTGTAGGAATAACATCAAGGCAGCAGGACGAGTCGGTTCAGCGAAGAATAAAATTGCGTATTTCATCCGGTTTAGCTGGTTCAAAACTAGAAAGTAGTGGTGGCTCAGGCATATTTACAGAAATGGTGTTGTCAATGTCAATGGAGTTGGAGGGTATAGAGCTAGAGTTTGGCTATTTTGTCATCGAAAACGTTGAGGAAAGAAGTAGCAAGAGATGATGGTGAGGTGGTAGAGGGGAGTGACTTTGGAATGATGCGATCAAGCTAAACTGAGCTGAATATTCGGCTACAGTTGAAGACGGATTAGAATATAAAGAAGACACAATATCAGCAGAGAAGGCATCAATGTTAATAGAAGAGAGTTTTCTATAAGTTTTAAGTGTTCTGGAAGGATGTACATTAACAGTCACAGGCAATTTGCAGAAAATTGCACTGTGATCTGATAATGAAGGATCATAGATTCCATGATCAAGAAATGACATGTTATTTCGAGTGATAAGCAGATCAAGAATGTGTATATACATGTATATAGTATAGAGAATATACAGGGTGAGTAAAAAGAAGTGATAACACCTGCAAAAAGTTTGAATATCTCAGACTATTGCTAATATTTTCCAATAAAACTTTTAATTATTATTAAAGGACGAATTTCGGATGGGATGGCCAATTTTCATCCATTTTGGTACATAGATTGACCAGTTATGCAAGTTTCAGCAGAGCAACCCCCCATTTTTTAATGTATTGTAAATATGAATTAGATTTAATTTAATTTTAATTTTGGCCCTGAAAAGGGCCCTTGTAGTGGTTCAGAAAGAACAAGTTGTATCTACTAACACTGCTGACTATTCGATATGCTTTCCTCCCGCAGATACGCAGGATTGCAGTCGCTTTCGGAACGCTAGGACAGCCTTGTTGATTCCAGCTTGGGGCACTCTCTCGCAGATCGATTGTAACACTTCCTGCAGTTCTGTCTTGTTTTTAGGCTTCGGCTGTTGTTTCTGATAGAGATGCGGCATAGTTCCCCAGACATGGTAATCCAGAGGATTTTGATCTGGAGAGTTTGGAGGCCATTCACTCTTCTTGATGAATGCGGATTTCTCTCTCTGATCGATTCCTGTGCATGACGAGATGCATGAGCCGGAGCACCGTCCTGCCTCAAGATGAAACAGTGTGATAGAAGAGCATTGCAATAATCAAACATCTTGGGAAGTAAAGTATTGACGTAATACTGAGCGTTCAACTTTTCCTTCTCGCCAATGAAGGGCAATTTGTCCTTACCGTTGTAGCAGACAACGCTTTTAGGTAAAAGACGGGAGTTGCTCTGCTGAAACTTGTATAACTGGCCCATCTTTAGGTACAATGGATGAAAATAGGCCACCTCATTTCAAATTATTCCTTTAGTAATTTGTAAAAGTTTCATTTGAAAATATTAACAATAGCCTGTGATATTCAAACGTTTGGAAGGTGTTATCACTTTTTTTACTCACCCTGTATATATATATATTATATATATATATATATATATATATATATATATATATATATATATATATATATATATTTAAAATTATATACTTCACATAAAGCATATTTTAAATGCTTGACGTGAAGTTTTTTTGAATTGTTCATTCGCTAAACTTTCCTCTTAGAAGAAATCAAGTTTTGAAGTTTCCAATAAAGCGTGAGTTAAATGACTTTATCATGCGATTAGATAAGTTAACTTGTACGATATGTATTACTGTATTGAATGTGGGTAAAGTTATGAACATTATGACATATAATATAACTAGTAGGCCTACATATAAACTTCCAATAAACTTCTTTTTCCTTCTTTCTTGAGGCCTGTCAAAATTCAGAGACCAAATGCAAATTTTAGCTTTCTGTCAGAAGCGACAAATAATAACACTCAGTTTACCAAATCCTGGGCTCGCCCGTCACTGACATCTCTTTCGAGTGAGGAAACTGACTTTAATCTTAGCTTTACCAAATATTTTACCAAGAAATTGGTTGAATAAAAATCAATAAGTCTTCAAAAACTAGTAGATTTTTGCCTGGAATCACATGAATTCTGAAGTGACATTTCTTGTCTTCTCCATATCGTTCATAACCCAGTTTTGAAACAAATGCAATTAATGATTAATGATTAATGAATAAACTGGCTTGGGAACTTCTGGTGAAGAGGAAACTGAACAGGAGGTACTATGTTGTGTTGAGTTAATCAAAGATATGTACAGCAATGTGAGTGTGAGAGTAGAGAGTAAACAATCTGAGAGTTTTGAGGTGAAGATCAGGGTAAGTCAAGGATCAGCCCTAAGTCTATATTTATTTATATTGATTGTAGATGAGTTGTTTCAGAGAGTTAATACCCTTAGGCAACTCATTCATACTCAAAATAAATAAATGAATGCACCATGGGGCCTCCTTAATAATTATTACGGAGGTCCCATGGTGCATGCTATTTGCAGATGATTTGGTGATAGTAGGAAACACTGTGGAGAACGTAAGATGTTGAAAAAAGCGAGAGAGGCATTGGAAAGTAAAGGACTGAGGGTGAATAAGGAGAAAACGGAACGTTTGGAAAGTAGATGGAATGGAGGGATGATAATCCGAAATAGAGTAACAAGTCAAAGGGTGGAACTAAGGAAGGTAACAGATTTTAAGTATTTGAGGTTTGTAATAGAGGATCATAGGGAGTTAGTGAAGTGTTGTGTGATTGAAAAATACCATTGAGTCTGAAATGCAAATTTTATATTTCTGTGGTAAGGCCAGTAATGATGATAATCAGTAATGTTCGGAATATTTGGCACTAAAAAGGAAACATTTACAAGAGTCTGCATGTGGCAAAAAGAAAATTGTTACGTCTAATATATGGAATCACAAGAAAGAAAGAATGGAAAATGAATATGTGAGATTGAATTTGAATTTTGAGGGGATCGGGGATTAAATAAAAAATGATTAATGATTAATGTCAAAAAGGAATGGTATGGCGGAGCTGGTGGAATTTTTACAACAGGTTCATAAGCGATTGAAATCTTTTCTCTTCGACTTTTCATATCCACCAATCATCCACGAACTGAGACCAACACGTAAACCTCAATTATGCTAGTATCCTTCCTTGGACTGACCACCCGGATTTTGGCTCGCACCGTTTATAGACCCCTCACTCTGCTCATCGGCTTTGATTTGGTTTCACAGTGCTCAATGTTGTCATGGACAACAGTAGCACTCTAATCGTGTTGTTTTTGTTGTTGTTGTTGTTTGAATAGTATTTGTTGTAATTAAAATATTGCATAAAGCAATAATTTACAATTTTACGTTCAATGCTAGAGTACCTACCTCCATATACATAAACGATCATACAACTATAACATCCTGATCTTATCCTCACCATTGCATTGGGATCTTCCACTGCATGATCACTGGCATAATAACATCTATCAGTGGCTGTATCCCTAAGCACGGCACATTCGTAGCATTTCATTGTTGGATCGGGAGCGAGCCCAGTATTATTTGGAGGTTGGCTTATGTCGTTATATGCCATATCATAAAGTGCTTTGTCGAGATTGGCCTTCATAACTTTAAGCATATGTGCCTGATCGTTACACAAGTCAGTAACACATAAGCAAATAAACGTCCCCCCTTCAGGCTCAATACTTGCTTCTGTACACGTATCTTCTTTAGCATAAAACGTTTCATCGTCACATTGCTTCGAGTAATCTGCGAGCATAATATAATATTAAATATTTCATATAATATTAAAGATTCTCACGTTAGGTGTTCGTATTCCACTCGATTACATTATATTTGTCAATCAATCAAAAATAATTTAACGTCCGGTTCCTCTCTATAAGGCGATGCTTGGAACGTCTCAGGCAGATTCTGCATTAACAGACTACAAGGCACTATATGATGACGATTGTGTATACAAGATCACAAGAGAAAGCGAGATAAACGAAATAGTGCAAGTCAAATTTCCAAGGCAAAATAGTCGGAATATTTACCAAAGGAGTAATGAAATGGTTTTTATCTTGTCCAGGAAAGTAATAATACAATTCCAAGACCGAAGATCGAGTGGTAGGTATTTCCATAATGATGGAGCAAAAAACATGAAGGAGCGTCTGTCAATAGCATATCTAATGCCAGGTAGAGTGGGAAGATTTTTACTGGAGGAGCGAAGACAACGAGAGGATTTATAGATCGATATCAGGTTAGACTAGGTAGGAAGGTTTACCAAAATTTAACTCTTTAAAAGCTAAGGAAGCTATCTTGAAGGTATACCCTGAGTAATCGGAAGCCGGTGCAGTTTCTTAAGTAGAGAAGAAATGTGAGAGTTGATTTTATTAACATTGCATACAACACGACGAGAAAAATCGTTTCGAACGTGTTGAAGAAAATTAAAAACTTTTTAGGGAGATCATTTAAGGGAGAGTTACAATAATAGAGTTTTGAATTCTAAAAGAAAAATAATTCACTATTATCTGAAAGTCCACTGGCTTTCTCACAAATTCAAAAATCCCCTTTGGGAGAGGGGCTGGAGTTGTCCCACCTCACCACCATACTATTCGTCCGCCATTTCATAAAAATTCCTTCCCGCACAAACATCTCTCTTCAATCTCTAAATGTAGTACTGGTACGGTTGGGAGTAAGCTAGTGTGTTACGGTTCAGTTTGATCCCACTGTAAGAGCCGAGGCTAGTAGTGAAAACATGTGAGCCTCGATAGCATTTTCTTCTAGTTGCGAACCTGTTCCGAAGACTGTTTGGGCGTAAGCAAAATTGTGGACACTGTTCAAAAATTTCGGACCTCCTTAAAAACTCATGGATCCGCCAATATTAGAAATTTCGATATATATTCTTTATTAACCATTATATGGCAGATAACAATAACAAACAGAACGAAACTAAACCTAATATACATATATATATATATATATATATATATATATATATATATACATATATATATATATATATATATATGTATATATATATATTCATATATATATATATACTTCTATATATATATATATAATTATAATATATAAATTTTTTGATTTCTTGAGGGTTTTACGATACATTGCTAGAACGTCCGCCTTTGAATTGAGTGTTTCGGGTGCAAATCCTGGTTCAATTAAAAGTTTACAAATTTCCCAGATGTGTGAAATTTTTCATAAGGCTATATAGGCCCTATAGTTGTGATGTATTCAGTTACGATATCTTAATTGAAAGGAACTTTAAATAGTGATGCCAATACAATCTCTCTCTTTCTCTCTTCTACCCTGTCGAGGCAGTGACTCAAGATATATACATATATTTCTGCTTTCTGTCTGCCCTTAGGAACACTAGGAGTGATAAGCTATTCATTTACGAAAAAAGATCCTATAGAATAAATGAGCCAAAATTAAAATAGCTCATTTAGTTTGGAAATATATAAGTTCTGATTTGGCTTTTGTTTTTTCTTAGTCGCGTTTTAAAACATATAAATTTAGTGATCGTGTAAAAATCAAAATTACAGGTACATTGCGCGTTAGTTGTGGAGAATTCACTGTAATTATAACATGTCACATCCAAATATACCATTCATATCTAATGCTAGTGTACTTACTTCCATATTCATAAACGAGTGAACAGCTTCTGCATCCTGTTCTTATCTTCACCGAGGATCTGGCATCATCTACTATCGCGTTTTCATGGGCATAAAAGCATTTATCCAAATTTGATACTTTAAGCTGAATGCACTCGTAGCATTTCACTGTACCTACTGGAGCAGCAGAAGTGACTTCAGATGCGTTGTCTGATCTCTTATACAACTTTGAAACCGTTCTACGAAGACGAGAAGAAGTAGATTTGTCTGTTGGAGTACTGGATATCTCATTATACACCATGGCGTAAACTGCATGGCTGAGACTGGACTTCATTATTCTAAGTATTTTTGAAGGTACGTTGCAAAGTTCACTGATGCAGTAGCAAGTAAAACTCGGTAAACCATTTACTGAGAATTTTGGAGTTGTACAGAATTCTCTTGTAGAATAATTCTCCACGTCACACAACCATTCCTGAACTGAAAACAATTGAAATATCTGAAATATTAAAAACCTTGATTATGGCGTTATTAGGTTACAGATTACATCAATGTATTAGATTAATCTATGCCAGTTTATATGAATGAGAATCATGGTCATGAACCATGATAGTTTATTTGTAACTGAATCAAATTATACACGATGCGTATACATCGAAACATAACACTAAGAAAATAGCCGTCAAAAAGAGCACAATTGAGCTCTACCTAGCTGACTACGGGAAAAATTAAACTAGAAATCATGGTGTGAATAAATGGCGATATAGAAAATTATACGCATAAACGCAATAAAAACTCAAAGGATAGAAATAATCGCTAGAAAATATATCATTGATATAACTATTGAAGGTCAATACGAAGGTCATTGAACCTGTCACATTTGATCATAAAATTAAGCGGAGCATTCTGCTGAGTAGAAAGTGAGCATTTCATATCAACTGAGAAAGAATTTAAAACTAAAAAGTAACTATGACTTCGGCCAATGTGGCCGAAATCATAGTCTCTAATGGAGATTAAATTTCGCCCATCACGCAATAAATATTTCATGCGTTTAAACTGTATATATTATATACACATTACGTTGAAATACATAACATAGTTCATTAAATTACTTATACTCACAACCAGCTTCATAATTAAATGAACAACTGTTACATCCAGGACGTAAATGCACATCCTCTGCACTTGGAGTCATATCATCATTCTCTCTGGCATAAAAACAATTACTCCTCTCTTCATGTGCATTCTGGACGCATTCGTAGCAATGTATCTTTGTATTTCGCTTTATTCTATTAATCTCCTCGTATTGATTTTTATAATCATGTCCTTTGTCATGTAAATTGGAACTAATATCTTTAATATTAAAATAACTCCCACCAACATAGTTATTATCACTGACATCATCGTATTCACCAGTGAGCGATGCTAATTTTCTAGATATATATTTTCCCATAGGATGGTATATTGATCCCTGTATGATAACATGACCAGCAGCAGCATAGCAATGAGGTATCATCAGTTGCATATAGAACAGCAGCAGCAGAAACAACAGTTGTGCGATGGACATTTTAGACCTTCATATGGATTAAATTATAGTAACTATAAGCCTTTGAATCTGAAGATATCCTGTAAAAGTGTTTAGAATAAGTCTCGTTATATTTTACTGTCAAATTCGTTATTTCACAAATAGCCGTAAATCAGCCGAAAAAGTAAATCAGTGCCATTTTAAGTATACTTTTACTTTATTTCATCGATATTACAGGTGACAGTTTTGTCGACTGATATGTTCAAATGTGATTTTGGTCATATATTTGCCCTTATACGAAAAAATACCTAAGTTTTCCAGTACTTGCCTAGCAGTTAAATAATTGATGTAATAATGATTCTTCTTTTGATAACTTGATGCATTTCCAATATTAACAAAATATTTTCTTATTTCATTGATTATCTAACAAAATGCAGAAAGACCGGTTACTTAATGCCAAACATCATATCACAAAATAAAGCATCATATGACACTTTAGAGTCAAGAAAGAACATTAAATCCTAATGGAGATAATTGTAGCCTACAAAAAATGAATAATATAATAGAAAAACTACATCGTAGGTAAAATGATTCATCATAACTTATTGACTGTGTTATGAGTTACCATAACTTATTGACTGTGTTATGAGTTACCATAACTTATTGACTGTGTTATGAGTTACCATAACTTATTGACTGTGTTATGAGTTACCATAACTTATTGACTGTGTTATGAGTTACCATAACTTATTGACTGTGTTATGAGTTTACATAACTTATTGACTGTGTTATGAGTTACCATAACTTATTGACTGTGTTATGAGTTAACATAACTTATTGACTGTGTTATGAATTAACATAACTTATAGACTGCATTATGAGTCAACATAACTTTCTGACTGTGTTATGAGTCAACGTAACCTTTAGACAAAATTATTAGTCAATATAACTTACAGATTTAGTTATGAGTCAATATAACTTATTTTGTAAGTTATGAGTCAACATAACCTACCGACTATATGCACAAACTGCGAGTTATAAGTACTATATTATTATCATAAGATATTTTTTTATCGATAATAAAATCGGTAGCAAACTCTGCAAAGCATCATCATCATCATCATGATGAATAACAGAAACTCATGAATTTAATTAGTTGAAGTAAACTATACGGTACACGGATTACTACTGAAACATTCGTTTTCAATGAAAACGATGATATTATGAAGATGATGAAAACTTTTCATCATTCTCTATGGAGATATCTGCATATCTGCATTAGCTATTTGTCGCTTCTTTACGGGAGGCAGCCATTCATACCATACATGTTGAAGACATTTACAATACTCCAATTGCAGTCGAAAGTGCGACTACAATAATAATAATGCGTATTATTATATTCTCTCATCAATATATATATATATATATACATGTATATCTATATATATATATATATATATATATATATATATATATATACATATATATATATACATGTATATCTATATATATATATATATATATATATATATATGTGTGTGTGTGTGTGTGTGTATATATACTCCATTACTCAATATATATATATATATATATATATATATATATATATATATATATATTGAGTAATGGAGCGCCGTATAGTATTATTCAAAATATCCAATTATGGAACAAATTAAGAATGACCACATCATTTTGTCCCACTTTAACTTAATTGCCGAAAACTACAGTGCTACGTTTATGTTTACAGTTATTCTACGGTAACTAGGACTATGCCTATTCTTTCAACTAATTGAAATACATCAACCTCTTATTTATTAAACAAATTGACTTATTGTATTAACCGATGACGTCATCAATAAAAATCGTACTTAGCAGATTGCAAGTTAGTTTAATTAACAGTAGACTAATATTAGATCCGTGAATTACGTCAAATAAAGTGAAGAATCAATATATACTTATCTGCGCGGAAGTGGTATAGGCCTAGTATGAACATTCCCAACTGATTTTAGAGATTGACAATTATTGAGAATTTGATACCATACTTTACATGAATGGGATGTAACGCAGCCTAGTTCCGAATTTCAATACGGACAGCTGCTATAAGCTAGTTGGGAAGGGGTTGAACTTTTCTTTCTCTAAAATTCTAGAACTACTTAGGTTATTATAAGTAAGGCGATATGTGCGTTATCTAAAGTATTCTGAGTGATATAAAAGGTAAGTTAACATACAACTATATGTTGCGCCTATATTTTATACTGTATGTAGAAACCAATGCGATATCATTCGTTGTAGTACTATTAATCTAGATTTTAGTATGCAGCGAAGTGTGCGACACTGATTTTATTCTTCATTTTGATATATAAAACGGTATTTTTTAAATTACAATTTTAGAGGTTCGTTCAATCAAATTATTTTTTTAACTTTTAAATATGAGTTATAATATATAGTTTTATTGAAAATGAGGTCTTAATTTCCTTCAAATCCCACTTCTTTATTAAATACCACCCTTCTTTCAGAAATAATAACAACAGTAATGAAAATTAGAGTGCTTCAGTCATCAATGACAACATCGAGCACTATTGAGGCAAAATCAAGCCGGCGAGCTAAAAGAAGGTCCAAAAACGGTGCAAATTATAAAATCCAGATAATCAGTCTAAAGTTAAACGACCTCTCAGAGGAAGTGGGTGTAGATCTAGAAAATAAGGTGAACGTCAACACGTTAATAATAAATCCGCTACCGCATCGTTCAGGTGGTAAGAATGCAATAGAATAAAATAACAGTATGTTATTATATATTGTAGAGTGAATAAATAAAACTCATCTGGAAGGATACATTCTGTCTATAATAATAACAACAATTAGAGTGCTACAGTCATCAATGACAACATCGAGCACTATTGAGACAAAATCAAGCCGGCGAGCAAAAAAAGAAGGTCCGAAAACGGTGCAAATTTCAAAATTCAGAAATTCAGTCCAAAGTAAAGGGAGTTAAAGAAAAGGTGGTTTAGGGGCAGGTCGCTGCTCATGGACACTGGATGGAAAAGAAAGATGGAAAAGATAGGTCTTCAACTGCTTATGAAACTGCTCATAGGAAAGCAAAGGCTGATGTGATTCAAATGAAGATTTCCGAAGATTGGATGGAAGAGAATTCCAGATCTGAGGTGCAGCATGCTGGAAAGAACGATTAGATAGCTTAGAGCGTGAAGGTAAGCTAGGTCTCACAAGAGTAATTAACTTAGAAGACCGAGTAAAAGTAGGTTGCATCACTTTAATCAAGTGAGACATAAAAGTTTGTCCAGGGATGGTGATGGACTTATAGGTTAACGAAGCTGTTTTGTAAATGATACGCTCTTTAATCTATATAGTCTATATGAATGAAATATATAATTAAATAGCTTTATTATACAGCCTGCAGATTTCAATAGATATAAAAATGCGTTGGAAGAGCCAAGAATCATTGCATCGTTAGCGGTTCCAAGTGATAGAAGCAATGCGAATATAAAATCTACCAATTGGCTGCAGCCAGTATCGATGTAGGTAACTAAGGTAAGATATTCAACCGCGGATCATTGTGTTCGGGGTTCAAATCCTGGGCTCGCCCGTCACTGACATAACTTTCGAGTGAGGAAACTAACGTTAACAGTAGCTTTTTTAGACATACCAATTAGAGAAGTCCATTCAGGACACCTCCCATTGACATTATTGTCATTGTCGGAATCGCTTCCTATGGAATACTTATCTAAATTAGGCTCGCGTATTCTATAAACAGATCCATTATGGTCTTTTCAATGTATTATCGCATACAGTAATTTTACCAGTTCAAAATGCATTGGTTTGAGTTTAGCATTTTTGGATAGATGCTAAATCAGCCGATCTTTGTAAAGACGTTGGTTGATCAACCCTAACTGCTCTTTGTAATGGAAAAGTTTCAAATTTCATGCACAGCTTAATACTTGGTTTGCGTTGTTATCAATTAGCCTAGGGGATGCAAATTACCCAGTATAAATCACATTGAATTGGTGATCCGAAAAACTGAAATTAGCTTGATTGGGTCTAGAGTCTAAGTCAAGTGCAATATTGTGTCAAATGAATGGTTTCAAGGGAGGAGGCTGAGGAAATTATCAAACCCATCCTGCACAGAAAGTCGTTCAAAGCTATCCTGCACTGAAAGCCGTTCAAAGTTATCCTGCACTGAAAGCCGTTCAAAGCAATCCATCACCAAAAACCGTTCAAAGCAATACTGTTCTGAAAGCCGAAAGGCTATAACAGGAAGGCCTATATGTCTTTAATTTCTGTAAGATAAGATTAGATATTGTGTAACTTATAGGTCTAATACAACAATAAATTTAATAACTACTGTAGAATATGCTTTTTCATTAGGTTTGCTATCAAATGCTATAATTTTGTAGAGATTATTTACAAAATTGCTTCAGCTTCTGGGGCTCTTCACCCTAGCAGGTCTCGCCCATGGACCACGCCGAGGTTCATATGTCCCCCGGATCCGTTTTTCAGCTTTATATGATTTCCCATCCACCCCTCCTTCCGTCACATGCCAACGATTCCAGTAGCCATTCACATCTGGGAAAAACCCCCATAACAAAATCCTGGCTACGCCCATGTATTGCGGTTCTTTTCTCTATAATCTCTTGTTGTTCTATTCGACATGCGAAAAGTAATCGATAAGCCTCAGACAAAAAACAATTGTCGTTTTAGGTCCCATATTCCAGTTTGACATTCACATTCAAATTCGATATTAAGGTGTTTTATAAATTAACAATTCAACATTAAGTTAAACAAAAACTATGCATTCGAAGTGCACCAATTTAATTGAACATAAATGTATCATTATCCAACTACAATCTGGTGCAATTGCACAAACACATATGCGCAGTTGCTGACAGAATAATTGCCAACTAACTACAGGACTGGTCGATATTTTTAAGTATATTTTCATTAATATTTTCACGCGTCATTCGATAGTTAACGGCATTAATCTGCAGCCTAATATATATATATATATATATATATATATATATATATATATATATATATATATATATGTATATATAATTATATACCTAGTATAATACAATATAAAATTCTCTCTCTCTCTCTCTCTCTCTCTCTATATATATATATATATATATATATATATATATATAATGTAAATATATATGAATTCATGTACATAGCTCATATATATATATATATATATATATATATATATATATATAAACTATACATTATATACCATTTGAAAAAAATAAGTCATTTAGGCCTATACTCACAACCAGCGTCGTAATTAAATGAACAACTGTTACATCCAGGACGAAGATGCATATCTTCTGGACGTGGATTCATATCATCATTCTCTCTGGCATAAAAGCAATTATTCCTCTCTTCATATGCATTCTGGACGCATTCGTAGCAATGTATCTTTTTATTTCGCTTTATTCTCTTAAGCTCCTCGTATTGATTTTTATAATCACGTCTTTGTCATGTAAATTGGAACTAATATCTTTAAACGTTGCTAGGGAACTAATATCTATTTGATATAATATCTAATATCTAAGAGCTAATTGGAACTAATATCTTTAAACCTTTAAACGTTGTTAGGGGAGTCACCGTCGTGGTGGATCGATAACAGATGAAGTGGAGACGGGCGCTGCTGAAGCCAAAAGTTGTGGATTCAGGGCAATGTCACCCGCTGCTGCGACCAGCAACGTTTAATAATAATAATAATAATAATGACATTAAAATAATCTTAATTACATTTATTATTTTGATAATGTTAAAATATCTTTAATATTAAAGTAACTCCCACCAACAACGCTATTATGCTTAATATTATCTTCATCGCCAAGTAACGAAGCAATTTTTTTGATATAGGCCTATATTGGATGGCAGGATGATGTATGGATCCCGGTATGATATAAGAAGCAGCTGCTGCATAGAAAAGTTGCATCATCAGTTGCAGATAGAACAGCATCAACAACATTTGTTGATTGGACATATTCGACCTTCATATAAATTTACAAATCAGAAAAAATATTCCCTTGATCTGATGCTTCCTGTAAAAATGTTATGAATGAGCGTAGTTAAATGTTGCTGTGAAATTTGTAAAATGAATTACCTACTTTGTGGTCTTGCAAGAAAACGGTGCCATCGGGAACATCATCACATCAATTAATTGTTGCGATAAGCAATGAGTGAAGCTTTAAAACAGTCCTCGAAAAAAAGGTAATGGAAGTGTGCAAAGCGTAACCATTTGGAAGATATTGCAGACTTAATCTCAGAGAACATTGTCAGAGCAGCTCTGAGTGAGACTGACCTTCATTAATCTCCACAAATTAAACTGACAAGATATTGTAATACCATTGGTTTAAACAGGGATAATTTAATTTTGATATGACTTGGTTACAAACCGAAATTTTGCATTAATAACTTTATTATTTAAAAATTATATAGGCTAACTTAATAGTATTAATAGCATCGAAGAACTGAAATTTTGACATATATATATATATATATATATATATACTGTACATATATATATATATATATACTGTACATATATATATATACTGTATATATATATATATATATATATATATATATATATATATATACTGTATATATATATATATATATATATATATATATATATATACATATGCCTACTTCGATCATTTATTTACTAAACAAAATAACCTAACTGATGACGTCGGTAATAAAAATCCTGCAGTGCAGATTGCGACTTAATTTAACAGCGAATTTACCTAATAATAAATATATATATAAATGTTTTACATCCGTTTCCTCAACCAACGATGATGTGAGGGACGTCCCAGAGCACACTTTACTACTTATCAATTCACCCGGACCAATCGGTAAAAGAATTGGGCTGAGGAGAAGTAAAATACATTTAACATAATGTGGAAAAGGCTAAATTTATATGTACAAGGAAGAGGGCAGTGATAAATTCTCAATAACTGAATTGAGGGTTCGAAAATATTTAAGCAATATTTTACGTGAATGAAATGTAGTGTTTTTCTGATCTTTAACTTGAACATAAAAAACTACTGGAAGGATTGATTTTAAAACTCTTAAAAATTCTACCACTTCTAAGATGCTATTTTGTGTTTGTTAACGTTAACGTCATCTCCTGCCTTTCTCTTCACATCTACATACGAATTACTTATCAAATCACCAATCATCACACGTCCCAGACTTCCTTTTAACCAAGAACCGAGGAATTATGAAAACGGTAAGTTACCTCACAAATCGAAATATTCTCAAGCAAGATGCTATAATAAGATGCGGATAAGACATGACCTTTCGTGAATGGATAAATCTGTTACGCTATGAAGATTCTTATGTTGTAGTAGATGGGTATCTTACGTCAGTTTCTCCAAAAGCCATGTTGCTGTGTACTTTGATCTTTTTCCTTATACTTAGCTTTTGTGGAAGAAGAACACAGTCGATCTAATAAGCATTTCATATGATAACCTTTGCCTGTGACTTCCTTTAAGCAATTGGAATTAGTAGCGCTACTTGTAGCTCTACCTATTAGTCCACATGTATGCTTGGCCTTTAGTAGTTATGTGTGTCTGTAAGAGAGTATACATGTATAAATAGCACGCGCAATAGATTAAGGTCTCACGCCTTGTTGGCTGGTCCCTGAGTTGGAGATCGTTCTTAAGTTATTGTTCTTGTTCTTACTTCTCCTATTTTCTACAACTCATCTATTCTACCTTCTTCAGTCTTAGTCTCCTCTTTAATAGAAACGTACGTATAGCTGAAGTAAGGTAACTTCAGTAAGTGAGTAACTCTGTGGTTAATAGAAACTGAGTATTGACAGTATATGTAGAAGTTATTTCGAGAAACAGCAACACGTTTTAAATTTATTGTTAATTTTTGTATGGCTGTATGTCTGTATATTTGTTATGAAATTTAATTTAATACAAAAAAGGTATGGGGTGTATACTGTAGGCTTAGGACAAACACATAAGTTAGCTTCCACATAAGAATTAGTTCCCATTACCTATACGTAGGGTTACCTAGACCCATATATTACGCTTCCAAGAGCTTATTATATGGGTCTAACCCTAGGTAATATGGCATTAAATGTAAGTATGCTAACTAGCCAATACATTATCAAGACGAAGATGGATACCACAAAATATTCTAAACTCAGTCAGGTAATATGGATCATTTACTTTACCTTTCAATATATTATGCTCTGATTAGAAAATTTCACTAATCTCCTGCCATAAAAAATAGGTAAGTATATTAATTAGTACTCTATAGTCTATAATATAGTCTATATAAAATATTAGAAACAGCGTCAATATAGCAATGAACGTAGATTTAAAAACTTACTAGAGCACTAACAAGATTTCTATGCATCAACATCTTCTTGCTTTCCGACTGGAGCAAAATATTAGTTTTTCATAGAATTTTTAAGTCAACGGATTAACGTATTGCTAAAGTTCCACACTGGTATTGTAACACTCTTTTATAATATAAAGTATCTGCTCTTAAACCATCTCTTGTTTGAATTCAAATATTCGAACCAATGCGTAGCATACAACGTGTATGACAATACCTTCAATAACGTACAGCCTATCAATACCAGATAAGCGAGTTTAAAGACTTGCACCAGTCATTTGTTAAATACAGATCCAAAAGCTCATGGGTCTCTTAATATATTAAGTGTCTTAAGTCTTAATTTTCGTGTATGATAATAATTTGTGTTTCTCGCTTCTATTTTGACAAAAACCTCTGTCATGGAATTAATTTTAATTTAAGGATATCGATTTCACGAGTTAGATCAAAAGATCGACTTTCTTCTGAATTTCAATTTTCGCATTTTCTTATAATGCTTTCGCAAGAGATCTACTGGAAAACCGTCTTCCGTATTTTCCTCTTCATCAGTTTTCCACAGACCACCTGGGTCTTTCGAAGAAAGTTTTCCTCTATTAATTAGAGCCTTACTATCCGATAGATCCTCATTCTTTAGCAGTTGTCGATTTTCACTCGTGATGGGTCGTTTCTTTCTATTCCGAAGTTGGTTTTTCTTTTGAACATTTTCTGCTTTGCGCTGTAAATCAAGGTAGTTGTCTGCAAACGCAACTTTTTCCATTCGATCTCGTTGATCTTTAAGATTCTCAGCATGTCCTTGCTGCTGCACACGTTGTTGCTCATTTTGTTGCTCTCGTAGTTGCTGCTGTGTTTGTTGCTTTTGTTGGTCCTGCATCAATTGTTGTAAATCAACCATATCAGACATGATTTCTCTTTCTAATTTCTCAGTCTTCATATTATTCTGACTGTCTGCGATTCTATTTCCTAATCTTCTCTTCGATTTTTCCATATTTTCTTTGATTTCTTCTTTTATATTTTTATTTAATTCAAGTTTCCTATCTTTGTCATGTTCAGCACTCAATTTTATTCTCTCTATCTCCTCCTTCACCAACTCTTTTTCTTGCTGCAGCAGAACCATCTGCTGCATGTCTCTCTGTTTATTTTTCAGGGACAACAAATATTTGTGCAGCTTTTCTTCATGGCTCAAATGCTGCCATTGCTTTTGTAACTGAGTCTGTTGTTCCTCTTCCTCCAGGTTCACTGTTTCGAGCTCTTCCAGCTCTAGAGTTGGCGGATTGAGAATTTCTTGAGATATCTTCAGAAAGGTTTGGTCGCTCAGATAAATCATAACAATGGCGCTCATAACGGTAGCGCCATTGCACAAGTTGAAGTCACAGTAGCAGGTGAATATCGGTTTACTGTCTTTCATTGTCCCAGTGGCCTCCTCGCATGATAGATCTCTCTTTAGATCTTTTTCGCATTTTCTTTCCTGTCCTAGACAGTCAAAAAGTGCAATAAATACAACTCGTACGAAATAGCAGGGAACAATGTGCTTTACTATATTGGAGGCTTTAGTTGTACATTTACTGGAAAGCATAATATTTCATTAAAGTGTTCGAGTTCTTCTATGGTAATTCTCTTCGTATTGCTTATTTATTTGTTTGCCATATACATGTTAGTATAATTTGCTGTATTAAGGCAGATATAAGCATGTGTGAGGGCAAGTGCCAAATATCGACAAAATAATGCATTTTATGGAATCTATTTTTAAATTACTCTCCCTCTCTCAAGTTATTCTACAAAACTTCAATAGGCCTATTTATCGCAATGAACTCCAGTTATCCATAATTACTTTTTAATTATATATCGTTATTCCTTTTAATACGCAACAGACGTTTAACGTATCAGTATATATGGTTTCCATTAAAGATATACCTTAAGTTCACCTAAGGATAGCGTAGCTGCGGCTATTATACAATGAATTTAGTTGATGCTCTCCTTTTCCTTTATTATGTAAGCAAAAGTAAAGGCGCCTTATTTAAAAAGCGATATATGGTTGATTTATTCAGCAATTTACGAAATTAATCTAGAAAAACCGTCGTAAATTTCGGGAAATACAGAGGATGTAATCTTGTACACGTATAGAATATTTATTAACTTACTGTTTTCACTGTAAGAGAATGCGCAACTTCGACAGCTTTTAAATATTCTAACACTTCCATTATTTTCAAATTCCTTGGATTGTTTCTTGTCTGCATAGTAGCACTGAGTACTACTGGCTAAACCTTTCTCTTGGACACACTCGTAGCATGCGATGTCAGCTGATTGTTTAACTGATGACAAAAGTTGTTCTCTATGATGATCTGAATAATTCTTCGAAGCTGACGAAAGTGACAAATCATCTAATAGGTCAACCGTATCTAATGTCGCAGTTGGTCTTGTAGCTATAGTACTTTGAACTGTAGTTGCTGATAATGAAGCCGCTAGAGAATTTATTGGAGGCGATCGTACGTCGTCGTGCACCATATCATAGACAGATTTCTTTAGATTAGACTTCATGACTCCAAGCATATATTCGTTATCGTTGCATAGATCGGTCATGCAGAAGCAGACAAATCTCGGCAAACCTTTCGGTGAAAAATACTGAATTGAGCAAGTCTCCTTTTCACTGTACAAATGTTCGTCGTCACACAATTTTGACTGAACTGTAAACATCAAACAATTAAGAGTTGTAGAGCGACTATAACATCTTATTCTACTCCTGAATGTTACAGTTGTGGTGTTTTTCTTGGGGAATCCGCTTATGATGATATGGGCCCCCTGCGCCTTCCTTCCTTCCATATATATATATATATATATATATATATATATATATATATATATATATATATATATATATATGTATATATATATATATATATTATAATATATTTATATACATATATATAATAAATACTGTATAATATATATATATATATATGTGTATATAAATATATTATAATATATATATATATATGTATATATATATATATATATATATATATATATATATATATATATATATATTACTGTATATATACACAAATTACACGAAGCTGAATTCTCACCCTCATATCCATAAGTGAAAGAGCAACTTTTACATCCTCCTCTTATCGACACTTGTGCTGATGCATCGTCCACCGCATTATGACGTGGATAGAAGCATTTATCCGAGGTACTATCTTCATACTGGACGCATTGGTAGCAACGCAAAGCATTAGTTGTGGCTGTTGTCGTAATCGTCATTGAATCCAATTCGGGAACTGAAGAAGTTTTTGTAGATTTTTTTGGAGGAAATGCAATATCATTGTAAACCATATTATTGTCTTCTCCGTCGAGATAAGTTTTCATGATTCTAAGTATATATTTGGGAACGTTGCACAATTCAGTGATACAGTAGCAAGTAAAAACCGGCAAGTTATCATGCGAGTACTCGAGAACTCTGCAGAACTCCTCAATAGCATAAGGTTTTTTGTCACATTTCCTTGTCTGAACTGCAAACGTAATAGCAATAGAAGTTTTAGGACCGAATATTTAGGGCATTTAATATAATAAACTATGACTATAATGACTGCTTTATCAATCATTTAACAATCAATTAATCAGTAAGATTTAAATTATAACATTTAGTATAAAGCTCCGCTCTATACTAAATGTTATAGTAGTGCTGTACAGACACTAGAGCTCAAGAATCCTGATGGTATAATGCCACAATCGGTGTAGCGACTAAAAATCTGCAAGGCAAGTGTATGAGCTAACACGTGGCCTGAAGGAGATTTATTTAGGATGCATATCGATAAGATAACATTGTAAAAATTAAAGAGAGAACTATGTTTTATTTCAAAAATACACTCAAATATGCACACACACTAGGCCGTCAAAGAAGTCTAAAAAAACCTATCTAGTTGATCACCCATCATGCATGCACAAAAGTACAAACTAAAACATGAATATGCAAATTAAAAATGAAAAAGCAAATCAACTCAAAAATGAATATTAAACTAAAAAAGAACAAAGCAAATCAACTCAAAGAAGAGGAGCAGTGTGCACATAAATATGCATAAAAATGCACATACATGCAAATAAACATATGTACATAAACATAAACAGAAATACATATTCAAATAATCTCATATGCACCTAGTACTAAGTAGAAATTTTCGTATACCCAAAAGTTAAACGTTTAGGCATGAAATTATAAGACATACCAACAAAGATATGGAAAAAGCAAAATTACCTCTAACAAACACTACTCAAGCAATAAACTAAGATAATATTTGAAGTTAGTTATAAACAATTTTAGTGAGCGAGAGTTACGAATATCAATAGGAATTTTGTTCCATTCGAAGACACAGTCATAAATATAAGATTTAAAATAGGCAGAGTTGGCATTAGAATATATATATATATATATATATATATATATATATATATATATATATATATATATATATATATAGTTTGTATTTGACAGCCTGGTATTATAGGGTTGAGATAACTGTAGAGTATTGAATATATCTCTGACAACCGTTCACATTAAACCATCATAATTCAGACACTTATAAACTAGTTTACAAATAGATAGTTTATAGAGCAGTTGATTTGGTAAAGTTCTATATTTTAAATATAGTTTACTCACATTATAATATTTATTTCGACCTTGCAATGTTCTTAAAACTCTATTGCAAGAGACATGAAGTGGACGTAAGAGCCTAATAGATGATTTGCCATAAATTTCAATACCATATTGAATTCTTGAATGAATAAGGGCAAAATAGAGATCTCTGCGACAGATATCAGGGATATGGTCTCTTCGTTTGAAAAGCATGCCATTGAGACTATTAATTTTTGAGACTAAGAAATTGATGTGCTCTCTAAACGAAAGAGTGTCGTCAAGTAGAATGCCAAGAAATATCACGACATGAATCCTATTAATTAAGCACATATCTAGTTTAATGGAAAGATCATTAGATATAATAATATCATCATCGTCCTTCTTAGGAAGAAATAACATAAATGCCGATTTAGAACAATTTCCTGTTAGGCGATTGCACTTAAACCAAAGGCTTATTTGGGAGCAGGCCAGATTGGCAGATTGAAACAGATCAGTTAGATTTTCACCATATACAAATAAATTGGAATCATCAGCAAACAAGGTCAAAGACGCATTAGAACAAGCATTGAATATCATTTACATAAATTAGAAATAAAAGAGGACCTAAAATTGACCCTTGAGGTACGCCAATTAAGATATGTTTAATACTAGAGGTAGTATCGCCAATAACAGTGTATTGATGCCTATCTGATAGATATGATTTAATTAGGTCATATGCTCTACCTCTAATTCCGCAGTTAGTTAGCTTATAGAGTAAAATATTGTGGTCAACTGTATCGAAGGCCTTACTGAGGTCCAAAAGATTCCGATAACACGATTATTTTTAGCATTTTCTGTTTTGAGCATATTAATTCCACTAAGGAGCGCATCAGTTGTCGAAGAGTGCCCCTTCCTAAATCCAAATTGATATTCATATAGAATATCAAAGGTATTTAAAAAAACAATGATACGTTTATAAGATATTTAAAAAAAAATTTATTCATATTATTAAGTAAGGATATAGGTCGATAATTAACAACATCATCCGTATTGCCTTTTTTATGAATAGGAATCATTTCGCAATTTTAAAGTAGAAGGAAAGTAACCTTGTTCCAGAGACTTGTTTATGATGAAAGAGATAGGATTGGATATATAATAGGCACACAATTTGAGAATTTTGGTGGATATTGAATCATGACCAGTAGATGAGTTATTATTAAGACCTTGAATCACACTGAAAATTTCATTAGCTGAGGTAGGGGCAAGGAAAACAGAATGGGGGATATTTTCAAGGAGAAATATTTTAAAGTCAGTATCGCTTTTAGGAATTGCAGAGGCTAAATTATTACCAATATTGACAAAGTAGCTATTAAACTCATTTGCTATTTCATGCTTGTTAGTAATAGTACGATTATTTATGTGAATGCACTCTACAATGGAACTTTTTGTTTTATTATTATGGCTAGTAATATTATTTAATGATTTCCAAATATTTCTATCGAATTAAAACTTTTGTTCAGTTTATTTTTAAAATAAATTTTTCGATATTTCTCAATTTCATTTTCCAACAGTTTGCGATACGCTTTATATTTTAATTCAAAATCTTTGCTTTTAGTTACAATAAAGTTAAAGTATAATCAATTTTTTATTTTAATTTGTTTTTTAATTTCACTAGTTAACCATGGTTTATCTTTTAAGCTCTTTCGCGAACATTGAACAAGTGGAAAGGCTTGTTCAGCTGCACTGACTACTTTTTAATAAAAGCAATTGAGTCATCGATATTAAGAGAACTGTTAATATAGGCCCAGTCTATGAGCGAGAGCCGAGAATTAAAATTGGCAATATTTTTATTAGAGAATATGCGCAACTTGGGTCCATCGGAATATATAACTCTTTTTTTATTAGAAACTATAAGGACTATATTAGCAAAATGATCACTTATATCACAAGAAATGGTTATGACTGCACGCTATGCACATTAATATTAGAACATTCAGATCCAAAGTTGCAGAAAATATGATCAATAATACTACAAGAGTTATTAGCATAATGCATAGGTATGATAGAGAAAGGAGTAAAGTTCAAGTAACATAATTCATTTACATATTTTTCAACAGAATTATTTGAGTTAAATTTAAGCAGATCGATGTTCATATCATCACATATAGCACTGCGCTTAGTAGGCTTATACCTACTAAGTAAATTTGAGAATGCATCAATAAATTCATAAATTGGTTTACTTGGATGTCTGTACAACAGATTAATACAGAGGTTTAATGTTATAATTAATAAAGTCAATTACAATAAATTCAGCTGCATCATTGAAGAAATTGACATCTGTAGAAGTGGCAATAAGTTTGAAGGCTGTAGAGTTATGAATAAGTAGACCGACACCACCTGCCCTTTGAGAAGCAGGAGGGCAGGAGATAAATTTATAATCAGGAAAGACATTATCGAAATAATTTAGATTAGTAGACTAGATTTCAGACAATAAAATGATATCAAAGTTATGATCATATAAACTTAAAAAAATAATAATTTTAAATAGTTTGCATTAATGCTTCTGATGTTAATGTGAACAATAGATAAATTACATTGAGAATGAAATTTATTTATTACAGAATTGGATGATTCCGAAGTGCATAATCCAATACAAGAGTTAGTAACGAGATCATTGTCAATTATACCGCCCAAAGTTATATGATTACTCATGATGACTTAGATGATGGCGTAGTAAACACCCACTCACGAATAATGCAGTCGATGGGCCATGTGTCGGCATCGAAAAGGATGTTTTCATAACATGCGCCACAAGTAATCATAAAAGCAGCGGAGTTAAACTCCCGACCATTTTTGGTAACATCAGAAAATTTTTTTACAGGAGTTTACAATAGCCCCTGCCGAATTGAGATATTCCGTGACCATTTCTACAGTAGTTTCCTTGGCTAAGCGACCCACGAAAATGGTTGATTTTTTGGCACAACTTTAAGAGTCGAGATCGACGATTTTTTATCTACAATGACTCGCCTGACCTTTTGATTTGATATTGCTGAATACTGGTT
Source organism: Enchytraeus crypticus (assembly GCA_905160935.1). Lineage (NCBI taxonomy): Eukaryota > Metazoa > Annelida > Clitellata > Enchytraeida > Enchytraeidae > Enchytraeus > Enchytraeus crypticus. Next base: position 563,687 of record CAJHZI010000183.1, read on the forward strand.
AGTTTTAACAGCAGGGTTTATTGTGGTGGCGATGGGCTGAGTAGACTGAGCGGAGTCAGCTCAGGATTGGGTTGATGGAGGTGGTGGGCCAATCATCGAGGTGTAAGTACTACAGGAGTTGCTGCTAGAATCATGGCTATTAGATAGCTGCTGTTTTAACTCCCTTATTACATCTTCCGCTTGTTGAAGTCTAGATTTTATGGCAGTGTTTTCTTCTTGAAGCGATCTAATTACATCTGTAAACAAGTTCTTTATGGAAATCGCAACTATTGGCCCCAGAGCTTTCCCCAATTCCTCAACCACCTCCCCGTTGCGAAGGGCATCAATGATTTCATCTCCCGTTGAGCGTGATTTAGGGGGCGTAGTGGTTGAGCGTGATTTAGGGGGCGTAGTGGTTGAGCGTGATTTAGGGGGCGTAGTGAACGAAGTTACTGAGCACTGAAGCGTGGCCACTTACGCCAGCCAGAGACTCCAGTTAAGCGTGGTAGATGAGGTCAAAGTCCAATATTAGTTCCTTTTTATTTTAATATTTTATATAATGTTAACGAGAGTGTATGATAGTAAGGAATAAAAATTATTTAGAAATAATCCATTTACTTAGCTCTATCGATTGGTATAATAAACGCTAAGGTAGAAGATTAATTTCTAAGTTAAATATCAAAAAGATTAACAGAGTTCTTTCTGTTGATTGTATACGTATTTACCATAGATACGTGAATGATTAATACGTGAGTAAATTAAGCAAATGATCAGAAAATTGAAGAGTTTATTTGAAGAGTTTAATAATATAGGCCTACGTAAGTTAATCTAATTAGAATACTAACATAATAAGTATAAGGTACTGGTGTTTAAGGAGCTTAGACATTATTTCTGGTTAGTGAATCCGCAAAAGTGAAGGACGGCCAGCCATTTTCATTTTGCACCCTTGAGTAGGTCTTAAGCCAATTATATTGCAGTTTAGGAACTAGGATCCGGTGATTAATGAAGGAGATATGGTCATTTTAAATAACTTAAATGTATGGTTAGGCTATGCTCTATTACCACAAACATAAAGACGTAGGCCTAGGCCAATTACAAATTCAACGTTATATTCACTAGCAGATACAGATGATGACCATAGTGCAGACTATTGGGAATTATAAGCTTAAGTGTTACAAAAAAATTTTAAGAAATTTTTAAAAGAACAAGAATTCTTTAGATTTTCAAACGTCTTGGTTGAATTGAGAAGATCTAATAGAATGAGCCCGATCAACCAGATATCATCAAATTAAAGAAACATACAGTTATCTCGAATGAAAAAAATCAAATTTCTACTATATTATTAGTATGAAGGTGTTTGACGAGGGTGTAGTCATTCATTGTGGATGACGCTATTGACATTTCGAACAATTACTTAATTTGCATTGATTTATAATATTAATCAATCGGTTCATTCTTGGTCCAAAGAATAACAATTTAAAGGTTTTTGAGTAATTAATCAAGAAAAGTAGTTTAAAAGAGCATAACTGGACTTTATAGCTTAAACATGTGCGTAGAATTCAGATAGAAAAGGTCGCTGAAGTTTGTTAGGCAAACAGATAACATTTTAAAAAGTAGACACATTATATTTAGAGTGCCATTTTTCACGTAGTTTGTAGAGCATATGATTTTGGTAGTCAATAAATAAAGCTCACCTCCATAACTATATTCGAAAGAACAACTTCCACATCCTCTCTGCATCGACACCTCTGCTTCAGTGTTGTCTACCGCATACTTACCAGCATAGAAGCACTTGTCCGACGTATCATCTACTTGCTGCGTGCACTGGTAACACTTTAACTTGGGCATTTTAACAACGTTTGTTGTATGCGCTCTCGGGTACATGGCTGGAGCAGGAGAAGATGTACGCAATGAAACTCTAGACGACGTTTGCTGATATCGCATCGAGGTTGGTTTAGTTGTAGTAGTTTTAGTTGGTGTCGTTGTTGTTGTAGTCGTAGTTGTTCTGGTAGTCGTAGTTGTTGTAGTAATTGTTGTAGTAGTTGTTGTGGTAGTTAACTTAGTAGTTGTAGTAGTTTTCTTAGTTGTAGTAGGTGTCGTCATTGTAGTAGTTGTTGTAGTAGTTTTCTTAGTTGTAGTAGTTTTCTTAGTTGTAGTAGTTTTCTTAGTTGTAGTAGTTTTCTTGGTTGTAGCAGTTGCAGTTGGTGTCGTTGTTGTAGTAGTTTTAGTTTTAGTAGTAGTTGATGTAGTGGTTTTTGTAGTTGTAGTAGGTGTCGTAGTTGTAGTGGTTGTAGTTGTCGTAGTAGTTGGTTTAGTAGTTGTAGTTGTTGTAGTAGTTGTTGTAGTAGTTGTCGTAGTTGTTGTAGTTGTTGTAGTAGTTGTTGTAGTAGTTGTTGTAGTAGTTGTTGTAGTAGTTGTTGTAGTAGTTGTCGTAGTAGTTGTAGTTGTTATAGTAGTTGGTTTAGTGGTTGTAGTTGTCGTAGTAGTTGTTGTAGTAGTTGTTTTAGTAGTTGGTTTAGTGGTTGTTGTTGTCGTAGTAGTTGGTTTAGTGGTTGTTGTTGTAGTAGTAGTTGTTGTTGTCGTAGTAGTTCGTTTAGTGGTTGTTGTTGTTGTAGTAGTTGTTGTTGTCGTAGTAGTTGTCGTTTAGTGGTTGTTGTTGTTGTAGTTTAGTGGTTGTTGTTGTCGTAGTAGTTGGTTTAGTGGTTGTTGTTGTCGTAGTAGTTGGTTTAGTGGTTGTTGTTGTCGTAGTAGTTGGTTTAGTGGTTGTTGTTGTCGTAGTAGTTGGTTTAGTGGTTGTTGTTGTCGTAGTAGTTGGTTTAGTGGTTGTTGTTGTCGTAGTAGTTGGTTTAGTGGTTGTTGTTGTCGTAGTAGTTGGTTTAGTGGTTGTTGTTGTCGTAGTAGTTGGTTTAGTGGTTGTTGTTGTCGTAGTAGTTGGTTTAGTAGTTGTAGTTGGTGTCGTTGTTGTTGTAGTGGTCATTGTGGTTGTAGTTGTTGTAGTAGCTTTCTTAGTTGTAGTAGTTTTTTTGGGTGTAATTGTTGTAGTTGGTTTCGTGGTAGTTTTAGTATTAGTTTTAGTAGTAGTTGATGTCGTAGTTGTAGTGGTTGTAGTTGGTGTCGTAGTTGTAGTGGTTGTAGTTGGTGTCGTAGTTGTAGTAGTTGTAGTTGTAGTGGTTGTAGTTGGTGTCGTAGTTGATTTCGTAGTCGTAGTGGTTGTAGTTGTGGTTGTAGTTGATGTAGTTGTTGTAGTGATTGTGGTTGTCGTAGTTGTTGCTGTTGAAGTCAGCTTCGTAATCGATAGCGTTGTTGTTGTTGTAGCATGAGAAGTCGTAGTGGCAGTTTTCGGTGGTGATGATACCTCTTCGTATACCATGTTATAGATTGCTTTGTCGAGGTTGGACTTCATGATGTCAAGCATATGCTGAGGAAAGTTGCAAAGATCTGTCATGCAGAAGCAAACGAACCTCGGCAATCCTTCTTGTGAGGTATACTGAGTTGAACACGATTCGTTGGTGCCGAACACGTTTTCATCGTCACACAACCTAGCCTGAACTACAAACATAAAGGTATGAAATGTTTACATTATATGCGATTATGACGATTTTCTGTAAACATTTTACTGCAATGCAGTTTAGCTTTTACAGCCTCATTAATAACAACTAAAATGTATGCAAATTAAATGGTAGTTATATGTGTTGTCAAAAACGAGTCCAATTTGAAAAATTCTTGCATAATTTAAGGACCTGAGCAAATCAAAGAACGCTGTCATAACTAATGTCTGGTAGTGTCTTTATTACTTTGAAAGGAATTAATGCAGTGTTCTTCCAGCATCCTTCTCAGAATCCCAGGAAATTAAAATCACATAATCAGAAGACCAAAGTACTGAATACATGAAACATCTTTCAACTGAATCCCTTACCTGAATCCCTTATACAAGACAGGATATTTTTAAACCACTGATACTATGATAAATGATAGACGGTTTACTGGCAATTAGCTAGACGGGTATGTTCACGAGGACGTTAAATTTTTCAGAGAGAAGAGAATTGTTAGAAAATTAAAGAAAAGAAAGAGAAGAAAGTACTAGAAACAAAAGAGTTTAACTAGAATTTGTGGAATTTGTAAAGAGAGAAAGAGAAAGAAATCACTGAACTGAAATTAACTAGATGCTAGCATCTTCGAAATGTAAAATGCTGAGGTTAAATTCACTTCTATATCACCAAAAATCATCAAACATGGCAAATATAATATTATCATTTTTATATTATCACACTACTGTGGCACAATAGAAATTATCTTCGGTTCTATCAGTGAACCTAATCTTTTTGCTTTTATTTCTATTTGCTGTGAAGTCGAAGTAAAAGAAATACTTGAAAAGAAGGTAGTATATAATATTCTAAAACAGTCTTATAACAATATCGACTAGTGTTTAAATATAAATAGTCTAAACTGAATAAAATTTTGATCTTTGAAATTAGTTTTACAAGCTTTAAAATTTTGGATAGTGTAACAGGTTATATCTCAACCTATTCAATCGCTTTCATACTTTGTTAAAGTAATTATGGTTTGATACGCCCCATAGTATAACTCATTGTATATCTTGTGCATATCGGCTAATTTCTGTCTTTTTCGTTTATTTTTAGTTTCGTTTTGTTTGTTTGTATATTTGTCTCTGCCATATAGTGGTGAATAGAAAAGAATATATAAAACACCCAGAAGCACTGGTGGAGCAGTGACTTATCATTATTAAACTCGAAATATTGCAATTCTCATAAAATATGGTAATATGTCGGCAGGTCTTTATATGGTCATTTAATGGAACAAAAAGCCAAAGACAAGTGATTCTTAAATTTGCCATTAAAAACAAAAAGGAAGCGGCTAAATATATAGTAGCTGACAATTTGCAAAAGGAACTATTCTCAAAAAATAATGTTGCCTTCTGGAATACCTAGAAGACAGAAGTCAGCAGTAAATCATGCACAAAAATCTACTTGCGAGACAATCTTACTCCAAAATTAGCTGCGGAAAAGTTGGCAGATTATTTTTTGAGGGGCATGTTCCCCTATTAGGCTCCATTATAGTAGTAATTATGAAGTAACAGTTACAGCGTTCGCTTCCAATGCAAGCGGCCTGGTTTCAAAGCCTTTGCAGTTCGGTCAACACGCAACCCACTTCTCGTGAGCATAGTACCAGCATACAAAACTCTGAACGTGCTCAGCTAAAATATATCACTTTAAAAACAAATATTATCAGCGGAGTAGAAACTAGCCGTCGGTCGAATTTAACAGTCAATTTAAATAATTTCGGCCGTACTCGTTTCAACATTTTTTCGTAGCACAGTCAACAGTCATATGATTTCCAAACGATGGTTGAGCGACTGCGATCGACATACATGTACGCTAAGTGGACAGATTTGAGTGATTGATTTATCATTTAGTTCGTCAACTTGTATACTGCACTAACTGGAGCGTATGATTTATAAGCGAAATTTCGGTTCCATTAAAATTATTTTCCTATCTTCAAATTAGGCCTGTTACCTTAAAGAGATAAATTGCAATCACATAAAATGCATAATTTCAAAAAAATTACGATCATTTTAGCAAATGTGTATAGGTCTTTTTCCGTGTTGTGTTTGGGCTTTTGCACGTGTCGTAGAAGTGACTAAAGCAGTATGATACTAATCAACATGAGAAAGGGTATTCGGTTGATGAGCGCCTAGACTCCAGAAATTGCTTTAAAAATTCAACGAATGGAAAAGTCTCAAAATAGGGGTTTGATTTACGATATGATTAGGACAGAGATGATTGGAGGTCTATTTGTATCTCGACCTTTGTTACACTAGAATTCAAGGGAAGATGATGTTGCTGATGATAATGATGATGGTGGTGGTGGTAGTGGATGTGGTGAATGTGGTGGCGGTTGTGATGATGGCGGTGGTGGTGGTTGTGATAATGGCGGTCGTGGTGGTGATGGCGGTGGTGGTGATGAGGATGATGATGGTGGTGGTGGTGGATGTGGTGGCGGTTGTGATGGTGATGGTGGTGGTGATGGCGGTGGTGGTGGTGTTGGTTTTGATAGCGGTGGTGTGTGATGATAGTGGTAATGGTAGTGGTGGTAGTGGTGATGATGGTGGTGATGATGATGGTAGTGGTGGTGGATGTGGTGATGGCGGTGGTGGCGGTGTTGTTTTTGATAGCGGTGGTGTGTGGTGTGTGGTGATGGTGGTGATGTGGTGGTTATCGTGGTGGTGCTGGTGATGGTAGTGGTGCTGGTAGTGGTGGTGGTGTTGGTTTTGATGGCGGTGGTGGTGGTGGTAGTGGTGGTGGTGGTGATGAAACAAAGAAGAACAGAGAACATTTAGTAGGCCTATAAATACCAAGGATGAATAACTCAATACAGATAAGTGAAATAAAGAAATGTGGAAAGAAGATGTTGAGGATCTCTAGGCCTATGGCAAAGTTGAAAAGCAAAAAAATTGAGGATTTTTAATTAGAAGATGGAAAGACGACATGGGGAAAGATGAAAAGGGCCAGATATAGTGAAGGAAATTCTTTAAAGCAATTATTAAAAATTAGAAATATTAAGATGAGAAAAGCGGCTGTGATGTATAACACAGCTAAGATTTTCTGAAAATGCTTGAGGTAAATGATTATAGAAACTTGTGGTATTATATGCAAATATTCAAAAAGAAAATGATGATTTCAATTATAAAATGTTTATAGCTGTGAAAATTTTCAACTAATGAACAATAGTCTTAATAGTGCAAGCTACTGAATTAAAAAAAACACATTAAATACTAGTATTCAGCCTAAATCTGATGCACAGTTTGGTATTCCCAAAGGTTGTAATTCTAGAGAAACTAGTAGGAGTAATGCGAGTTATATGTGAACGCAGGTTAGAATACGGAAATGATGTATTCATACTAGTTGCAGATTATGAAAAAGTTTTGATAAAATAGAGTGGATATTAAAGCTCCTGAGGATGATCGAAATCACTGAAGAGGTAGAAGTTTAATTTGAAATCTGTCCATGAATTAGCAAGCAATAGTCGAAATACAGCATGTGTTCACCGATGAACGTAAATTACTAAGATGGCGAGGGGGAAAGAATGAAAGGAGGAATGAAATGACAACGCTGATGTAAATCAAGTTCATACTGCAGATCAACCTCAATTAGGAGGCTGTAGTGATCGAGGCAATGGACAGTATTGAGAAAGAAGTAGTTATTGGATGGAAATAATTGAAAGTAATAGGGTTATCCGTTACTCAAGATATATGGCAAAGTAGTGAAGTATAATTGCAAGAGATTATGGAATAACTGCATTTACAGAAATCCAAATATTACGTTATAAACTTCGCTTTTAAAGCAGGTAGGAAGCTTCATGTATTTAGGCTACACCAATAGAGATGATAGGATGTGTGAAACCGGAAAATATTGTAGAATTTTAAATGCGAAAGAGACTCAAAAAGAGAAAAAACATGAAAAACAAATCATAAAAAACACAGAGATAGAAATTGCGATAAACATTGGTGATCGACAATTTTGTATGTGAATCGTGAAGGTCAATGAAAGATGTTATCAGGAAAAATGCAACAATGGAAATGTGGTTAGAAAGAAAATTGAAAAGTTTCGATGAATTCACAAAGTTAGAAACTATACAGCTCTGGAAATGTCGGTACAGATGAACAGTTAATAAATATGATAATAAAATAAAGAAACGTTTGACAGGATATATAAAAATGGGATAGTTTGCAGAGGTATGTGACGGAAAGAAGAATGAAATTATGGACACATAGTTAGTCAATGTACTTGAAGAAAGGTATTACAAAAACATGTAACAAATCTCTAGTTTTATCTTTATCATTAGATAACAGCCGTGGTTAAAGTTGGGGAGGAAGGCAAGGGAACTGGATTATATGTACTTTAGCTCTCACTTTTTCTAAGGTGCGATACCCTACTAGGGGCTCATATAATATAGTAGGGTACTAGGAGATCTGTACATAATTTACTGGTGGACGGGTGTATTTCGACCGTTCCCTACCTCTAAATGCTCACTATAATACTGATTAAAGGCCTCTTTAAACGGCGTTATCATAAGCTGGAATGGTGGAATAATGAAAATTCAATGGCTGAATTCAGAAATTCGGCATAATACTAATGCAGAATACTTACTTCTATATCCATATATGAAAGAGCAACTTCTACATCCTTTTCTAATCGAGACCTCAGCGTGGGGTTTATCAACAGCCGTCTCTCGGGTGTAGAAGCATTTATCCGATGAACTGTTTGCGTATTGGTTGCATTGATAGCAATGCAGTAAATTAGTTGCTGGGAATTTCGTAGTCGATTTTGAATCTAAATACGTGGACGAATTTCTTGGAGGATATGCTACGTCTTCATACACTCTGTCATAATCAACTCCATCCAGATAGATCTGCATGACTCTAAGTATATATCTGGGATCGTTGCACAAATCAGTGATGCAGGAGCAAGAAAAAGCCGGTAAATTATCTCGAGAGTGATCGATAATTGTACAAAACTCCTCCGTAGCGTAATCCTTTGTGACGCATTTCCTTGTCTGCACTGTACAAAGTAAATTGACTTTATTCCAATTGTGATCGAGGAACTTATATGATATGATATTGTCACAGATATGTAACATTATTCATGCAGTACTTACATTTGTAGTAAGCGTTGTCCTCTCGCATCGGTGTCTCATGCGCAAGTGAATTGGCTTTAGTGTGATTACTATAGTATGCGCTTATGTATGCCCCTACTTGTCTTTTATGCATAAAGCAAGCTATGTCTTCGTATGCTTCTCTGTATGTCTTTATGTTGCACTGAGTATCTCTGAATGTTTACTATTCCTAAAGGACTTTCCTTAGTATGACAGGTGGGAGTTGATTGTTAACTTACTGTGGAGTAAACTGCTCGAGGTTTGAATCCTGCATTCTCTGGTCTCTTCATCTCTCCAGCTATAATCGCGCTATCGCTACAATTGGTTGCTACATTATTAACTGCATTATACTTACTGCATGCTCTCTACAATCTATGATTAGTGATTTGTTTTATCTGCAATTGAAAATAGATAGGCATATATTTTCAAAACAGTCTTGACCTATTGCCTACGGATTAACTCGGTATAGCAGGTCTGGTACGCTTTGGTGGTCTAGATCCAATATGTCTACGAGATCCCAGTACGCTAGTATTTCTCCAGAAGAGCGCACTCAACTATTAGTATTACAATAGTATTTCTAAAATATTCATATAATCATTACTCCAACTATTCTCCATACACACTGTGAGTATACGTAGATAGAGGAAGAGGCAGGCCGAGATTTTGGGATGATACATGATTTAAAGAGCCACTCATGTGTGGACATTATAGTGGAAAGAAAGCAGGCTTCTGTTTTATTCACTATTATTACAGGTTATTTTCCTATCGGACCTATCCCATATCTCTTTGTCCTTTGACAAGTTTAATCCACTTTTTATTTGCTTCACTACTCTTCAGTTCATGAATGACTCGTAAACCTTGTATCTTTTTCTTCTTTTGAATATCGATTATATGCGTCAAAGGCATGTACATGTAGTTCTTCGTAGATTCAAATCCAGTGGAGTGCGCATGCGCCCGCTTGCTTCTTGCAGGACACTATATAAACGGTTTCGTACTTGTTCTTGTTCTCTACTCTTGCTTATTCTTAGGTCTTTCTTACTTGTAGTGGGAGACTTGAAGTAGCAAGCGGGCGTATGCACACTCCATTGGATTTAAATTTAAATTCCAGTATCTCTCTCTCGCACTCTCTCTCTTTCTCTCTCTCTATTTTTCTCTCGCCCAACAACGGTATTCCAAGTGGAAGTTATCTGAGATACATAGGCCTATGTATACTCAGATGTTTCTTGGCTGGAGCCAGTGGCGATGTCGCTGAGGTATCAATAATGATCAATATAATCCGAATGATGATCAATATGTGGGGGTTCAAATCCAGGGCTCACCAGTCACCGATATCGGTTTCCAGAGATGAAACTGACACTAATATTATTTTACGTTTTTCACAGCTTCAACACACTCCATTAAGAGCATTACATACAACAACAACCTAATCACTTCAAAAAATCCAAGCCCATTGAATACAGTAGCCTGTAGCTAGCATAAGATGGATATTTTCAGCATATTAGGCTGCACTCACCTCCATTTCTATATTCAAATGAGCAACTACCACAATCTTTCCGTATTGATATCTCAGCTTCAAGGTCGTCAATAGCATACTTATTAGCATAGAAGCACTTATCTGAAGTGTCATCTACTTTCTGTCCGCACTGGTAGCATTTCAAATTGAGAGTAGATGCTGTTTTTGTAGTAGTTGACGTGATAGAAGTTGTTGATGTTTTAGTAGAGGTTGACGTACGAAAGTAAATTGGAGGTAAGGCTACGTCTTCATATGCCATATCATAAAGTTCTTTGTTGAGACCGGCCTTCATGACTCTCAGCATATATGACGGAGTGTTACACAGATCAGAAGCACAGAAGCAAATAAACTGCCCACCTTCAGGCACAATTTCTCCGTCTGTACACTCGTCTGCTGTAGAATAATGTGTTAGATCGTCACATTCCCTTGCGATATCTGCAAAAATATAACAGAATATAGGCTTACTTGGTAAAATATAACAGAATATAGACTTACTTGTCCTATCCATCTCTTCTTCCTATTTCTTAATACATTTATCAACTGTCTATCTGAGAGTTGACACAGATAGACAGTTGATAAATGTATTAAGAAATAGGAAGAAGAGATGGATAAGACACATTCTAAAGGGGCGAAGGTCTATTAAAAGAGGTTCATAGAAAGTAGAATGAATGGAAAAAGAGGCAGGGACAGGCCGATATTAGGTATGTTAGATGATTTAAAGACCCACTCATATGTGGAAATGAAGAGGAAGGCGGAAGACAGAGAAGAGTGGAGGCGTTATGTACCATGGACCTGCCAGTAGGCAGTGCACTAAGAGAGATAGGCTTAATATTAATGTATCTTTCAATAAGTGGTAGTATTCCACTTGAATTAATCTAAGTTTGATATGTGAAGTTTTGTTCATTTGTTCATTCGTTTAAGTTTAAGTTTATTTTTGCGGTTAAATAAAAGATTTCAAGACCTATGGCTTCCATTGTAAAATTCATTTTAGTGTTCTCGATCCTACCTTATATTATTTAGTTTTTATCTGGACTTATTTTGAAGAAATTTTTGAAACTGGAGCAATATTTTATTATCTTTAATTTGTTTATTTGCATATAAAAATCTTATAACGAGTTGATAAGAGCGAAAACGCTATGAAGTTTGATATGATGATCAACATCAATACGATCAAGTAGGCCTTATAATAGAATCACAGGAAAGATGTACAGTGTAAGTCACTATCACAGTAAAATGTATTTGACTGGAAAAGGAAGGAGTTTCTAATATCTAGAACACTTCAAAGCATAGGAAGTGTGAGAGAGATATGCAGTAGAATTGTACAAGCAAAAAACCTTCAGTAATATGAAAGACCTTTTACTTGGCCGAAGGCTTTAAAAAAGGAAAATATAGAGATTGCGAAAATCTTAATTTGTTTCATCACGCTACTACATAGATGTGAAACATGAATCCTAAAAAAGAAGGCATCAGAAGTTAGAAGTGATGAAAATGTGAAAATGGAGAAGAATGAAAAAAATAGTTGGACCTAAAGAATTACGAATGAAAAATTCCTGGAGTGCTCTATTACAGATAGGTAGGCTAGTTAATAACAGCGTTTATAAGTAATATAAATAATTGCATAGGGCATGTTCTAAGGTGAGAGAAAGTACTAACTGAGAACAGAGAAGGTAGAATTGAAGGATAAAGCTGGTAAAGCTAAGGATAACGTCAGTTTCCTCACTCGAAAGCGATGTCAGTGACGGGCGAGCCCAGGATTTTAACCCGCATCAACTGATCCGCGGTCGAGTATTACCGACTTCGCAACTGGCTTCAGCCAGTGGCGAAGTCGGTAGAGAAGCAGACACAGTCCAAGATTAGGAATATTAGAGGGAATTAAATATTTTCTCATACGCGGACATGAAGAGGAAAACGGAAGTCAGAGATGAGTGGGGGCGCCGTATAGGCCTTCAATAGACCTGCCAGTAGAAAGTGCCTCGAGAGAGATAAAATACATTAGTATACTTTTCCTGATATTACTACAGTGTATATATGATTTATGATGTATAACATACAAGCTTGCACTCTTAGCACGGATATGAATACTGTCGGATAAAGTCAGTAGTTTCTCAATGACATCATTGGAATGCTCTCAATAAAGATTCCCGCTCTTTAGGAAATTTATGGTCTGCTCAAATCTGATGGAAAGCAGTCTGGTGGTGCAACTCAAATTTCTCAGTCGGTACATATATTACTTATATGTGATGTCAATGTTATTTAAGACTCTCGCCGAAAGTATGATCTGCAATTCAAGATGGCTGCTGTTCAGAATCAGAAGCAGCCGCTAGCAGGAACCTTCTAAATCATAATGAATTATTTTGTGCGTAATGGTTAGGAATTAACCCCAAAAAGATTTTGAAATAAGATTTTGTTTATAGAGGATTACGATTTTCTAATATTATATATTGACATCAGCTATTCAATAGGTTTCAATAGAAAACATCGGTTCTTTGGTGGTATAGATGCCAGACTTTATATCATGTGGTGCGGGGTTCGATTCTGGCTCGAGTCACTTTTATTGTTTAAATTTGACTAAATTTTATTAGTTTCCTAGTTCTATGGTATGTTAGGATTACGGTGAATGGTAGGGATTAGGGTTATTTATAGTTTAAAAATGTAAAAAATAGCTTTTTTAAAGTCTATTCAACAATAACAATTAAGCTCCTCCCACAAGTCGTCTTAATATAAATCCATATTTTGGGCTACATCGAAACCAGTGCGTATTTTGAGACTATGTATTTGTTGCCATAGCCTTCGAGACTCTAGACTCTTTCTATTCTCTTCCAACATATCTTTAGGTTAGAAAATAATCCAAGTATTTGGAAGCACGCTTACGTTACCCCGGTTTTTAAAAAAGGAAAATCTAGCTTAGACCAAAATTATAGACCTATATCTTTAATCTCTGTTACCTGTAAAATTTTTGAGAGCGCTCTAAAACTCGATCTTATTAAACATCTATCTGTAAACAATCTTATTACTAGAGATCAGCATGGTTTTGTAGCAAAGAGATCAACTTGTACAAACTTGTAGGAAGCGTTAAATGACTGGACACTGACAATGAAAAATGGTTACTTTACAAGAGTTGCCTATATTGATTTTGCTAGAGCATTTGATTCAATTTGTCATTCAAAATTGATTCATAAGTTGTCAGTTATGGGTATCAGTGGCTTTATGTTGTCTGTGCTTAGGTCTTATCTTGAAAATAGAACACAGCAAGTAAAAATACAGAATGCTCTTTCAAAACCTGTTTCAGTCATAAGCGGGGTCCCTCAGGGAAGCGTCCTTGGTCCTGTTCTATTTGTAATATATGTAAACGAACTGAGCCATTTGTTTCCTGAATCAGTTAAGTCAAAATATTTTGCTGATGATGCTAAAATGTACAGCCAAATTAAGTGTGCTGCTGATTTAACAAATTTTCAACATTGTCTTGATAAACTGTCAATGTGGGCGAACGTTTGGCAACTGAATATATCAGTCACTAAATGTTGTACTACAGACATTTTATCCAACAATCGATTAAATCTTGACTTGTTTTGCAAAAATTCGATAAATAAAATTGATATAAACAACGTAAACCAAATCCGCGACTTAGGTGTAATAGTTGACGCTAAACTTTTGTTTACTGTTCATATAGCTAAAATAGTTTCCAGTGCCATACAGAGAATAGCGTTACTTTTCAGGGCGTTTCTAACTCGTGATTCAAACTACCTTCTTTTAGCTTATAAATCATACATTCTTCCGCTCCTCGATTATTGCTCTCCAGTTTGGTCCACGCATTGTGTGAGAGACATTATTTTATTGGAAAGTATCCAAAGAAGCTTTACCAAAAGACTTACAGTTTTGCTAAACATGCAGTATGGTGCCAGACTTAAGGTGGTAAATATAATTACCTTGGAACGAAGGCGACTTCACTTTGACTTAATTTTCTGTTATAAAATCTTGAATGGATTAGTGGAAGGGGATATTGATAGCTATGGTCTTGAGCTCTCTAATAGAAAATCAAGGGGAAATTCTTTTAAATTAGTAATCAATAATCCTAACTTGATACACGCAAATACTTCTTTTCTTCCAGGATATGCGAACCTTGGAACTCCTTACCAGACAGTGTTGTTTTAGCAAATAATGTCAAATCTTTTAAAAGCCAACTGAAAGATTTTGATTTTAATAAGCTTTTAATTTTTAAATCCAGTACCAAAAGTGACTAAAGTATAAGCCTTTATATATATTTCCAGATTTCACGGTTTGGATTGTAATGTATGTTCATTTTAGATTAATCACCGATTAGTTATACAATTAAAGCAAACGTACGGAATATTTTAAGATTTTGTATATGCTGACGTTTTAAATTTTATTCGTAAACAAGTTTTAATGTATTAGATACTTTTTCCTGGTAATATGTAGGGGTACTTTGAAGTAATTTTATGCGTAGATTGATTGTCTTGATTACTGTAAACTTTTAACTGCTTTATATGATTTACTTAGCTATATGTGTTAGGGCACATGTTAGTGCTTTCGTGGCCTTTGTGTCCTTTTTCGCTTTATCTCCATGTATTTGTGGTGCACGATTTTACCGAAGTCAAATAAACGTGATTCCATTCAATTCTCTGTTCTCCTATTCAATTTTGAAACTGCTTTACGAAAATGGGAGGACGCAAAATTGTCTGTTGGTATCCGGGCTGTCTCGTCATACACCATAGCATAAACTGCTTGGTTGAGACTGCTCTTCGTTATTATAAGTACTTTTTTTGCTTAACAGCACCTTTTAGCATTAGGCCTAAGTATTTTACATGGAATTTTACAAAGCTACTTAGAGTAGTTTAATAGTATTTATGTCTTATTATTATTATGATATTCTTAGAGTAGGTAATAATAATAATTACTAAATAATACAATAATATAATTATTACAATAATGGTTGTAATAATTTAACTATGATATCAATTGAAATAATCATAAATAGGGATTTTAGTATAAAATCACTTTCGCTATTTCATCCTGGCAAGAAAAGGGTTCATTTAGCATAATCCTGCTATCGGTCTTCATTCACGGTCAGTAAGAGTACTGATCTATTCAATTACCAATCACTGATCTACGCAGTTATCAAACAGTTGATCCTATTGCCAAAACAGCCAACATATAAGTTGCCTCTTTAACCATATAACTTTTAGCTTCTGAGGTGGCATTTCAATAGCGTTTTAGAAGAGAGAAAACAAATTAGCGAGTCAAAATCCAATATTAATTACATGGCGCGTTTGAGGCCGAGAATTGGTCCTAATTAAAACAAGCTATATCATTTTATTTATTCATTTATCTAACGCATTATACATAAGCTAGGCCTACATGGCAAATGTTCAACAACAGAAGAAAAAAGCTAATGAATAGAAAAAAAGCATTGTTGAGGCACTTGTATATCCAGAGTAGAAAAATCGTAGGAATCAAATTGCTACATAAAAACATATATAAGATAGATGCAGTAATTAACGCTTAAACAAATGAAATGAACCATAAACACTTAAGAGTTTAGTATAAATATACAAATATGGTGATTTTTATGCGAATTTACACTCAAATATACATGTAGAGATGGGAATTTTGTGAATTTCTAGAGTTTGGTGCTGTTCGCTTCGCTAAAAATTAAAGTTCGGTTTGGTTCGGGTTCGATTAGCATTCTAAATTTTGCGAGTTCCGTTCGGTTAGGCTTACTTGAAACCAGGGTTCGGGTTCGATTCGGATTCGGCTCAGTTTTCTGTTACAACAATTCTTTTCGGTTTCTAATACGAAATATTTTGATTTGATTAATACTTCAACTGCTTAACATATGGACGTATGTTAAAAGAGCTTCAGAAAAATACACGAAGTTAAGTCAACTGTCTATTCTGTACCTTTAAAAATTAGGCAATGAAAGGATTAAAAAGGTGGTCTTTATTTGTACATTGGCGTAAAAATAAAATATAGGCCTGCCAAGTTAACAAAAATGCGCATTAATTAGATATGCTAGCTTCTTTTCTGTATCAGAAACGAACTATTTCTGCATAACCAGCATACAGCGGCTTCATCAGTCTCACCATAGCTTTCAACATCAAACATTATACTGTACATGTACCTAAGGAACGCCTATAATTAATTGGATTTGTGTTGGTAAATTTGAAACAAACATTTGAAATCAAAACGCAATTTAAAGATAAAAACAGTATATTAGGATGATTTGATAAACACATGTGTATTTTCAAGAATATTTAAGAGCATTTTGTTACAGTATACATTAATATCGATATCGGAACAAATATCAACACATGCCATTTATATAAATTAGGAATATTACAGGTACAAGAACGCTACCTTGAGGGACACCACTTCAAACAGGTGTTTAATCTTAACAAATTCTAATGTATTTACCTCCATGTTGATAAACGAGCGAACAACTTCTACATCCTGTTTTTATCTGCACCTCTGCACCGGGATCTTCCACCGCGTTTTCAGCGACATGATAGCATTTATCCGATTTTGTATTTTTATGCTGTGTACAAACGTAGCATTTCATCGTAACTATTGCAGCTCTCTCTGCTTTAGACATTGTTACATCTTCAATTGTCTTTATAAAAACTTCTTTTGTGAGGAAACCCTTCATGAGTTCAAAAATATAAGAGCCAAAGTTACACAGATCTGTATTACAGAGGCAAGTAAAAGTCAGACCCTTGTCGTCGATTTCTGGTTCTGTGCAAGCATCACCCAAAACAGCATACAAGTTATGACGGGATCCTTGCACACCGGAACATATCCTTGAGTAGTCTGCAAAAATGGTATATCATATAATAGAAAAGATTCTTGCGCTAGATATGCGTATCAATTACGATTATTTATCAACTATATTATATATATATATATATATATATATATATATATATATATATATAATTTATATATATACTGTTATATATATATAACATATATATATATATATATATATATATATATATATATATAACATTTATTTACTAAATTATTTGGACTGATTTTCTTGATTTTAAGAATTGCACCGTTTTTTGACGTTCTTTTCACTCACCAGGTAAGATTCGGCCAGTAATGCGCGATGTGTGACTATTCATGACATTAACGCTTTAATTGTTTTGCTATAGTATAACAGATATTATTATTGCATTTATATTAGGCTATGCGTCTATACACTATTGCGAGAAGCAAAATCAAGAGAAAGGATCTCATGGTCACCTACCAACCGAAGTAAATAAAATTGTATGCAGAGACATCGCAAAAAATAATACTATGCCTCTCCCTTGCACTCTCCTGATGTTATGTCCTGAAGATAATTCAGTTAATGAGAACAATTGCAAGTCTTTTGTTTACATTTTGAGAATGGTCTTCCTGTATTAGTATTAATGTCCTGTATTCCAGTTTGACATTCACATTTGAAATTAAGGGTTTTTTTAATTTAAAAATCCAAAAAATTAAACAAACTAGTATTCGGCAATGCATCATTTAAATTGCACACAAACTGTACATTATCCATTGACAAATTGGTACATTTGTACAATAATATCTCACAAATGGCCGAATAATCGCACCTGAAATTGAGACTTCCCGAGTTTATCAGGCATTTCTCAACATAAAAATCCGAAATTTCTAAAAATTTCGAAGTGTACAAAAATAAGTGAACAAAAATAAGCGATGCATGAATTTCTGGATGACAGCATAGGACGCTTGCAGGCAGGCAGGCAGGCAGGCAGTCAGGCAGGCAATAAGGCATTTAGGTAGGCAAGCATATACTTAGATAATTATATAGATACATACATATCATACATGTAGATAGATAGAATATTTCATGCATTCATTTATTCATTAAGTAATTAATTTATGTAATTAATATAATAAAATGTAGTGTAAAATATCAATTAATTAATTATAGTTATATATTGACTATTTTTCTGATAGATTGAATATATAGATTGAAAGAATATATATTTGTTTGACTAAGTGACGGATTGACTAACTGTGTGACCGATTGATTAATAATGATTTAACTAATAATAGTTTAATTTCAACTAATAATTATTTATTATTTATAATTCACCATCATCATCATCTTCCCTTGCATGCCAGTTTATCTTCGGTGCCGGGATACGAATAGAACTCCAACCCTCTCTGTCCCAAACCATATCATGAGTCCCTATCTTAATGACCTCATCCCATGTCAGATGTGGTCTACTTCTCTGTAGCAAAATAATCAGCTAATGACTCCAAATTCTCGCTACTACATCCTCATCTTCCTTTCTTATAATATTCCAATGCCATCTCAATCCCGACTGAGCCAACCTATCCCTGATCCCCTCAGCACTCGAACTCATCCTCACACATTCAATTTTAATTCAAACCTTCCTGGTTTTACCACAAATTAGACCCAACATACTCATATCTGCCACATAAGAACTGTGTTCCCTTTTTAGTTCCCAATACTCCAAGCCATAAATCATTGCTGGCCTTATCACAGAACTATATGTGAAGGCCCTGTATAAAGGAAGGGACCCGAAAATTTTGACCGTTTCACTATAGCTCTCAATTTTCACTTTAACATACTCCTACACTATATAAGAGTAAAAATGGTTTAAGTAAATAATGTGAACTGGATCCCGGAACACTGGTGCAATCAGTCTTGGCTGGGAGGGGTTTAAGTCACCTTAACGTTTACTCTAAAATTAGTTATCTTTTGGAATTTGTCCAAATCCGCTGAGTTTCTTCAGAGATGAACAAATTAACCTACTTTTTTCCAAAAATTTAGGATTTTAGGCATATTAGGTTTTCCTCTGATTTTAGTGCGGGTATGAGTGGGGAGAGTAGGGATATGATAAGGAATACAAAATCTATGAGCCAAGCGCAGTAGTGAAATGATTGTGAGGCCATCCACAGCATTTTTCCTTGCTGCGTCACATGTCCCGTAAAAGTCGGGGCTTACGCAAACAACACTGTCAAAAAATAATTCGATTCACCCTTAAATATTCCTGAATCCGCCACTGCTGGTCTTAATAGCTCACGCTACAGTTGAATAAGTTAAAGTCAGGCAATAGAGTATGAATTGAAAATTAAGACTATATTGATACTTGAAAATAATTTGCTGCATAGTGTTATATATGCTTAGGCCAATAATTTGCAGCCCCTCTTGAACCATTGAGAATGAAATAAAGTGTTAAATATCATTTAGGTCAAATAGAGAGAGAAGGAAAAACCAAACAACTAAAATGTAAAGAAATTTACAGAAGAACCATACCTATGGTGACATAGGCCTATTCAACAATGAAATGACGATGTAAATGATACAGAGAAAAATTAATATGGAATATCTCATCCTCAGTTGTGTCCTGCAAATTTCATGTCCATGCTATAATTTCATGCTTTCTGTCTGCCTCCAAGATCAGTAAGGGTAGGCCTACTAAGTTTACCAAACAGTTGAACCGCTGAAACAATATGCCCTTAAAAATTTACTGCAGCATTTTCATTTCACATGGAAACGCATGACTTCTTCAATGAGCTTTATGGTCTTAACCATTTCTTGCTTAACCGCGTTTAAACCAGATAGGCCTAAATCTTGTTTAAAACGCGGTTAAGCAGTGTAAAAAAATTGCTTAGCGGCGTTGGCGCACTTTGATATCAAATAAATAAAAAGCCTTCAATTAAGTAATAAATAATTTACACGTATAATGCCAAATGATTCTTACCTCCATATTTATATTCGATCCCACAACTTCTACACTCTTGTAATATCTTTATTTCTGCATTGGGATCTTCTACCGCATTATCACTGGCATAAAAGCATTTTTCTGAATTAGAATTCTTAATCTGGTCGCATTCGTAGCATTTAGATCTACGTAAATTAGCATGCCCAATTTTATACATTGCCCTGCCGAGATTGGCCTTCATGACGCCAAACATATATGATGGATCGTTGCACAGATCTGTAGCACAGTAGCATTTAAACGTCATTTCGGTAGACGAATTAGCAGCTGCATCTTTGCAATATTCCACTTTTCCCGGCGTTGAGCCGTGCTCACAATCCAATTGAAAATCTGCAATATGAGTGAATATTATGTCAGACCAGCTTTTTGATTGATGGTTTCTTTTACTCCTAAATATGCTAAGCATATTTGGCAATATATGTAAGTGGTTGTGAAAATGTAATTCATTCCTCTAAATAGAGGTTTTCAATAATTTCACAATCACAGCACTTCGCCATAAAACATTCTCAACCTATCTTAAAGGTAGATATGAAAACCCACGTTGATTTTCAAAAGATTACAGTGTAATACTCTACAGTGAACTTGCAGCAATGCTCTGTCCAAAGATGAGAATACTCTAACTTTTCTTAATAATTTAATGGCCACTAAGCGTCAATAAAGCTCTAATTGATAAATATTTCCAAGGACAAAGTGAATTTGATCAGTTCAGTTCACATCCCATACGTGTTATTAAAAGCCATGCTTTTCCCATCTCACAGGAAAAAATCTGAAAGTGTACTCGTATTTTATTAAGAGTCCTGCGTGAATAACTCGTAACAATCTATAAAGAGGTATGTGTACTTTATTTGTAGTTTTTAATTACGTAAATGCTTTGAATTGATCTTTTAAATTTAGACCTCTGACACTGCTTTTTAAATGCATTGTTTAATTATTTTTAATCTTGAACTGTTAGACTCAACTGTCGTAGATTATGGGGATGACTCTAATTGTCACCATAAAAATTGTTATTGTAAAAGCATTGCTCTGGACTACACCGATGCATATGATAATATAAAAGCATTGAATTCACTGAAGTAGAATATATCTCACTTGAAGGCATTGAAACCTAGCAAATTCGAACGATGGAGAAATTACTTGGACTCACTAAATTTCAAATTAAATCCACGTGAACTTAATTGCTATATCTTGATAGTTAATAAATTGGCCTACTACAGGAAATTCAGAAAAAATAGAATTTTCTGAAAGAGAGAAAGTAGGATGAATAATAAATGAAGAACAATCGAGGCCAGGAGAGCAGAGATATATTTTAGATGCTTTAATAACAATTACGCATAACATAATTGAGAAACTCACGTCCATTCAGATAATAGAGTGAACAGCTGGAACATCCTCTTGTTATTTTTACCTCTGCCATGGGATCCTCCACCGCATAATCACTGAGATGAAGGCATTCATTGGTGATAGACGTTCTCTTTTGGGAGCATTCATAGCATTTTACACTTACTAGTGAAGCAGAAGGATCAGCATATCTTTTTGGAGGTATGACAATCTCGTCATAAATCAGATTGATTTCTTCTTTGGAGAGATCTCTCTCTATGAATTTATATATATAATCGGGTTGGTTGCATAAATCAGTTTTGCAGTGGCAAGTAAAAGTCAGCTTATTATTCTCTGAGAATTTAGGAGATGAGCAGAACTCCCCAGAGCCAAAATTTAAAAATTCACACCTCCATATCTGATCTGCAGAATGTGCATGCATATACGATATACGTGTAGATAAATGCATAGTTACACAGTATCTAGACATACCATATGTATAAATATATGCAAATATATTTAAATAATCTATGATATAAATATAATAATCTAAAATAATAGTAACCAATAATAATGATAACTTGTAATAATCTATAATCTATTATAAATATAATAGGCCTATATATATATATATATACTTTATATAATAATCTATTACATATATTGTAAGAATCTAGTCATAATATATGTGTAAATACATATAAGTGTATATACATATATTTATAACATATGTAGCTAAAATAAAAAGATATTTTGTAGGATATAAATTAGAATAAGCTAAATTTTGCTTTTTTATTAACTATTAATACATATCTATACATATAGACAAGAAAGTTAGAGAACATCAAGCTGGCTTCAGGAGCAATAGATCATACAATGAACAAATCTTCAGTTTGCGTCATAATATGCAAAAGAGCATAGAATTACAACAGGATATCTATATAAATTTCAAAGACTTTAAAAAGGCATTTGATAGTATTCATATGGACACTTTATGGAAAATAACAAGAAACTATGGAATTTCTTAAAAAATCTGCGAGTTGTTTAAACTGTTATACGATAATTCCTCCTGCAATATAAAAACACCAACAGGAGTCACTGAATCTTTCAATATTTTAACAGGATTCAGACAAGTAGGCCTATGTATCTTGTCCCCTTCCCTTCTCTACTAGTGATAGATTTTTTAATGAGAAAAGCTTTCGATGAAGGAGAATGGGGAATAAATTAGGGTCATAGGAAATTAGTTGACCTTGATTTTGCAGACGACAAAACCTTAACTAACAAGCAATGTGCATCAACGTCAAAAAATGACAACGCCTTTAGAAGAAAAAATGTAAAGATTGGATTAAGAATTAGCTTCAAACAACAAAAATCCTCACATCTGCAATTTCAGACATATTTACCATAACAATTATTCAGACCGAGGTCGAAAAAGTAGCAAAAGTTCACGTATTTAGGCAGTACAATATCGCAAAACGGATCAAGTGAAAAAGATGTGGAATGTACATGTACATGTGCATGTAGAATCGGTCAGGCATATGACGTCTTTGAAAGACTGCAAGATATTTGGAGAAGCGATAGAATTGGCGTGGAACTGAAGAAAAAAATATATTCAACCATTGTTCGGCCCGTCTTGATGTCTGCATGTGAAACCCGGAAAAAATACTACTAGGTCTATAATAAAACACAAAATTAACTGTTTTCAACAAAGATGTCTCAATAGAATCCTAAAAATTCATTGTTGGGAGCACATCAAAATTAAACAGTATTTGAGAGGTTTGGAGAAGGAAAATTAGATGAAATAGTTGCGGAAAGAAAAGTAAGATTCTTGGTATATATATATATATATATATATATATATATATATATATATATACATATATATATATATATATATATGTATATATATATATATATATATATATATATATATATATATATATATGTATACTGTATATATATATACATGTATATATATATATACTGTATATATTTATTTATAATTAAATTAGCAATCTTTAATCGAAGTAACGCTTCGCTATATGAAACTAAATGTATATAACAATTTTTATAGAAACGCTCTAGTGTAAGACTGTTTAGTTATCGCACTTTTATTTTGTATTCTGCACTGTTTCGGTTTTTGTGCGACACTTGGGAAATTTCTTAGTTGCCTAATTGACGAATAAAGATCTTCATATATATAAATATATATATATATATATACATATTAAATAAAATTAATAAAAATATCTAAAGACTCTACACTATACCGCAATACGCCTTTCTCTCGACAATAGCTCATGCAAACTCCCATTGACTACTGTGATGAGCTATAACCTATGTGTGATCTTTTTAAATTAAGTAGTCTCTGATACAGTCTCTCTCTCTCTCCCTCTCTCTCTCTCTCTTAGTGCACTGCCTACTGGCAGGTCCATGGTACATAACACCACCACTCTTCTCTGTCTTCCGCCTTCCTCTTCATTTCCACATATGTGTGGGTTTTTAAATAATCTAACATACCTAATCTAGGCCTGCCCCTGCCTCTTTTTTCTTCCATTCTATCTTCCATGACCTCTTTCAATAGACCTTCCCCCCTTACAATGTATCCTATTCATCTCTTCTTCCTATTTCTTAATACATTTATCAACTGTCTATCTGTGCCAACTCTCTCCAGGGCTTCCTCATTTGTAACCTTTTGGGTCCAGCTAATCCTCTCCATTCTTCTCCAAATCCACATTTCCAATGCCTCCAGTTACCTAATTTCTTCCTTTCTTAAGGTCCATGTTTCACATCCATACTATAGCGTGGTCCAAACCAAAGTTTTCACTATCTTTATCTTTGTGTCTTTCTTTAGACTTTTTGTTAATAGTTCTTTTCTGCTACCAAATGCCGCGTTTGCTTGTGCAATCCTACTGCATATTTCCGTCTCACATTTCCCGTCATCGGTTATAGTATGACCCAAATACTTGAAACTCCTTACGTGTTCCAAGTTCGTACCAATTATTGTAATATTAACTTCACCTTTATTATTGGACACTCTCATAACCTTGGTCTTTTTTATATTAATCTTCATGCCCTATCTCAAAGCCGTATCATTCAGCCCATCCATTACCGTCTGCAATCCAATCTCGCTGCCCGCTACCATTCCTTGGTCATCTGCAAATCGTACATCTTGTAACAAATTCCCTCCTACTTTTATTTCTTCTTCCATGTCTTCCATGGCTTCATCCATCAACGCCTCAGCGTAAATGTTAAACATCAGCGGCGAAATGCTACAACCTTGTCTTACTCCACGTCCTATTTCACCTTCTTCTGAGTATTCTGGTTGGATTTCGATTACTGCTTTTTGATTCATGTACAAGTTAAAAATTAGTCTTCTATCTCTCCAGTCAATTCCTATTCTTTTTAAGATATTCATATCGTTATCCAATCAATCCTGTCAAAGGCCTTCCCGAAGTCTACAAAGCATACAAAAACGTCATTTCCATATTCCAAGCTTCTTTCCCAAAGAACCCGCATTACCCCTATTGCTTCTCTTGTGCCACATCCTTTTCCTAAAACCAAATTGTGTCTTGCTCACACAATTTTGGCTGATACAATAAGACAATTGAAATCGAAATTATGTTCCAGATATCTCCGTCCAAAATATCTAATTTCATTATGTTAACAGTATTAGCTTTACAAACTTTTAGCAGGCTTAAATGTACAGTATATTAACTTCTTCAAAATTACTTAGCGCTTAGTTAATTCATAAATATATATGTTTGCCTAGTTCATACATTACTTTGATCACATTAGACCAGAAAATACGCGTATGATAAAATAAATTTGGAGCTAAATATACTATATGCACTTGTGTAATTTGGCGAATCATAATACTCACCGCCCTGTCGATATTCAAAGGAACAACTTCTGCATCCATGCACTAGAGCTACCTCTGCATGAGGATTATCTACCGCATATTTGCTAGCATAGAAACATTTATCCGAGTCTGCTTTGATATTCTGCTCGCATTGGTAACAAGTTAAACTTGTATCCGGGCTATTGTTGGGCCTCTTTGATCTCCTATTTGATTTTGAAATCATTCTTCTAAAACGAGAAAGCGTATGATTACTTTTTGGAGTCCAATCTATCTCTTCATACATCATATCATAAATCGCTTGACTGTAACTGGACTTCATTATTCTAAGTATGTTGATCGGAACGTTGCAAAGTTCACTGATGCAGTTGCAAGTAAAACTCGGTAAACCACTTACTGAGAATTTTGGAGTTGTACAAAATTCTGATGTAGAAAAATTCTCTACGTTACACAACCATTCCTGAACTGCAAATATACATGTATAAAAGGCTAATAGTTGAAGATATTAAAACATATATACAGGGCAGGCCTACGCATTAAAAATAACCCCTTAAACATTGCGATAGCTCGGTCAATTCTTGATATTTCGCCTAGATATTTTTAAAAAATCATAGTTTCTAAACGATAAGCCGTACTTGAATTTTACGCAGATATCATAATTTAACTTGTTACATATAAATACCTATGGTCTATTAATATTTACTTAGGCCTACTCGAAACAAGTAAACCAGTTTCCATGCTTTTTTCGCGAAAAGTATTAATGTTTTTATACCACCTAAAGTTTTAAAGTGTATAGAAAAACCTTTAATGAGCTTAGTCATATGCCTTTACAGACAGTCGATTGCAACTCAAAAGATGAGTGACACTTTCAGGTAATATTTAAATACTCATATACAAAATTCACCCCCACTTCGATAATGGACAGAGCAAGCATGACACTTTGTCTGAATTCGTATCATTTCAGAACACGATCAATCCGGATCTTCTAAATATCATATGGAGTACACAGAAGGGATGGATGGGTCATGCTTTGAGAGGGATGATTTAATAAAAGAGAGTGTAGAAGAAAGAAGGGAAAGAGAGAATGTTAGAGAAAGTACGATACGTGGGATGCTGGATGATTTGATCACAAATTCGCATATTGATATGAAGAGAAAAACAGATGATGGAAATACGCGTACATGTATATGAAGGAGTTCCCCACGTTGTGCTCGGGTGTGGTTGGATCACTGCAGTATAGGGCAACCGCAAACAATCTACTGCATGTAGGGCCTGTGGACAACTAAGGTAGGAGCTTAGGAATATTAGAGGGGATCCAACTCACCGTGAAATATTTTCCCCATGATTAAATGGTAATTAATTCATCTGAGGAAGGAAACGGGAAGCCACCTCAGAAGTCATATTTCCCAAGCTATAGGCCACATAAGATATGGATATGGCATGGACTTCGTGAAGGGATTAACTTGTTGATCTAAGAAGTGCTCTTATGGAGCAAGAAAACAGACTTTGAGTATAATTACGTACCTTGAATCTGTCATTTGGCAATGCACTGAAGAAGACGAAGAAGAAAAAAAGAAGAAGAAGAAAAAGAAGAAGTAGAAGAGGAGGAATTAAATGCCATGAATCTGCCAAAATATTTGCATACTTAATATACAATACACACTTAATATACTCACACTTAATATACTCACCTTCATATCGATAACGGAAGGAACAAGCCCGACATCCTCTCTCTATCAACACCTCTACCATGGGAACGTCTGTTTCGTATCTACTAGCATAGAAGCACCTATCCGGTATGTCATTTACACTCTGCACGCATTTGTAGCAACTCATCAGAGGAATGTTTTCTGGTCTACTGGCAGCTGATCTCTTTTTCAACCTTTTAGCTATTGCTTTGACAGGAGAAGGAGCACGAGAGTATTTCGAAGGTATAGCCACCGATTCATACAGCATGTCGTAGACCGTCTGATTGAAACTGGACTTCATGATTTTAAGTATGTGTGAGAGAACGTTGCAGAGTTTACTGGTGCAGTAGCAAGTAAAACTCGGTAAACCTATTTCTGAAAATGTTGGAGTTGTACAAAATTCCGCCGTATAGTATTTGTCTACGTCACATAGCCTTTCAAAAACTGCAAAATATAATACATGTGCGCGTTAAAAAAATTTAGCAATTTGTGGCATTGGATCAATCGCTGTACTTATCATGATCGTCCATCACTTCATGCATTAAAATGTGTGCTAATAGTATTATTAATTAAGTAGAGTTCACATACACTAAAAGCACTAAGTAGTACTCATTGTGTGGAACGAAACTTGTCTACAGGTATGCTATTCGAAATAAATCTGTAACATTCGTGGTCAGAAAAGTTACTTTTAACATTGAAAAATCTTCGAAAGAACATAGTGTTTTTACTAGCATAGTGTGATTGCTAGCATGGCGTGGTTACTAGCAGCTGGTGTGATTATTAACATAGGTAATTATTAGCATGGTACGATTACTAGCATAGTAGGCCTACATGCTTGATTACTAGCATAGTTTGGTTATTAGCATAATATGGCTAATAGCATGGCGTGTTCACTGGAATAGTATGATTAGTATTAATAGTATGGCGTGATAACTAGCGTAGTATGATTGCTAGCATAGTGTGATTAGGCTTTACTAACATAGTGTTATTACTAGCATAGTGTGAATACTACAATATCATTACTAGAATCATTACTAGCAAAGTGTGATAACAAGAATAGTGTTCTTACAAGCATAATGAAATTACTTGCACATTGTGATTATTAGCATAGCATGATTACTAGAATGGTGAGTTTAAATGCTATTCGCCTTGCTGTCAATCATCAAAAATGGGTACCATCTCATTGGCACCCCACACTAACGTAGGCCTAATGGAATAAAAAAAACTCTTTCAATTCATTTAATTGAAAATATTCTTCATGCCCTTAGAGTCTGCACGCAAACTAGGAGCTAAGTTTGCTTCGAATCTCATGAGCATAGGTAGCTCAGTATTTTTCCATTTCAGCAAAAGTTAAACATAATCAGACACAAATTACCAATGGACAAACTAACGAAAAAAATTCCATTACGTTAAACAGAATATTATAAAATAGAATGCAAGAAAATGATGCGTTTAGCGTATGTATGCGTTTGCGTATCACGAGGGAAAATGTTAGAGAAGGTCTGCCTTAGATTCGAACCGTGGACCTCTTGCTTCTCAGGCAGGCTTGCAATCCATTCGGCCAAGCAACTGGTAAAGAAGACTCAATATTGAAATAAACATTTACGAGTTTTAGCTTACCTTTACTTTTTAAATAAAATATGCTATAGTGGGCTCTATATATGTAGCCTGCACACACACACACACACACACACACACACACACACACACACACACACACACACACACACATACATACACACACACATTCAGTATATATATATACATGTATATATATATATGTATATATATATATATATATATACATGTATATATATATATATATATTTATATATATATAAGTATATAATATATGAGTATATGTATATATATATATATATATATATATATATATATATATGCTTATATACATGTATATATGCTTATATATATATACATATATATGTACTATATATAGGGGGCCTATATTTATAATTACATACATGTGTATATATATATATATATATATATATATATATATATATATAGCATATATACAGTATATATACAGAGTGAGTAAAAAAGGTCATAGCACCTGCAAAAAGTTTGAATATCTCAGGCTATTGTTACGATTTTCAAATCAAACTTTTACCAATTACTAAAGTATTTGAATGAGGTGGCCAACTTTCATTTATTTTAATACATATATTAGCCAGTTATGAAAGTTCAGCAGAGCAACCCCCCCTATTTTGAATGTAATGTAAATAAAATTTTATTTTATTTTATTTTTTGGCCCTGAAAAGGGTAAACGGGTCGCTGTGGTGGCTCAGAAAAAACCAGTTGCATCTGCTAGCATTACAGACTTTTCGATATGCTTTCCTCCAGCTGCTACGCAAAACTGCAGTAGCTTTCGGAACGCAAGTACAGCCTTGTTGATTCCAGCTTTGGGCAGTATCTCCCAAATTGATTTTAGCACTTCCTGCAGTTCTGTCTTGATTTTAGGCTTCGACTGGTGTTTCTGCTAGAGATGCAGCATGGTTCCCCAGACATGGTTATCCAGAGGATTTAGATGAGGAGAGTTTGGAGGCAATTCCTTCTTCTTGATGAAATGCGGAATTCTCTCGCTGATCTATTCCTGTGCATGACGAGATGCATGAGCCGGAGCATCATCCTGCTGAAAGGATGGACGTAATACTAAGCTTTCAACTTGTCGTTCTCGCCAATGACGTGCAATTCTCCCTTACCGTTATAGCGAACGCCATTTCAGGTAAAAAATGGGGGTTGCTCTGCTGAAACTTGTATAACTGGCCAATCTATAGATTAAAATGAATGAAAGTTGGCTACGCCATCACAAATCAGCCCTTTAGTAATTGGTAAAAGTTTGATTTGAAAATATTAACAAAAATATTAACATACCTGAGATATTCAAACATTCTTCAGGTGTTATCTGTTTTTTTACTCACCCTCTCTCTCTCTCTCTCTCTCTCTCTCTCTCTATATATATATATATATATATATATATATATATATATATATATACATGTATACATGTACATTATATATATGTATAATATTATCATATAAATTCCTATATCGGCTTGTATCGTCTTATTCAAATATATACTCACATCCATTGCGGAATTTTAGGGAACAACTTTTACAACTCAAGAGTTGAGAGACATTTTCAAAATCTATGTTTTCAACAGCATCACCGCTGGCATAAAAACACTTATCCCATTCGTCATCTGGATTCTGGACGCACTCGTAGCAATGTATTCCAGCCGTCTTCTTTCCATTCCTGTGTTCATCCCATAGGGATTTTGCATAGTCATCCTCAGCATCAACTTCATTGTTATATACATGCTTAATTTCGGCATAACCGTTTCCACCAGCTACGTCATCGTCGCCTACATCACGATCATTATCAGAGAATGAGGCAACGGTTCTCTGTAGAACCAAGTGTTTGTGCCTTGGATTATCTACAGATCTTGCGATAATCACACGGGCACATGTTGTGTAGCTGAGCGGTAAAATCAGCTGTAGATATAGGTTCAACCGTAACAGCCGCATACTAGTGCTCATTGCTTCAGATCATCAAATTGGTTGAAACTGCAAAAACAGGCAGCAGCTTTGTATAAAAAAGAACAGTAAAAGTATATTAAACAGTTAAGGTTAAATATATACCGTTATAGATATAGGTTATGTATATATTTGAAGTCAACTATTTCTGATACACGTTTGTATCATTGCTTGTACTTTGGAAATTGAAATTTTACAATATGCATATTGTTCTCACACTGAAATAGGACAAGTTTAGTCCAGTTAAATTAAATCTAATCACAAGTAGTCGAAAAACGACAATCACTTCTGCTTTAATGATAACATTAACTTAGTTTTACTTCGGCTTCCTCATATAAGGATGATGTAAGGGACGTCAGAAGGAGGTTGAGTAATAATAAACAAAAGAAAATTGCAATTACAATTTAACGTAACATAACATAACATAACGGCACACTGGGTCAGGAAGCACAGATGCATGTTTGTAATAATTTTTTGAGTAAAGCAACCAAATTTTATGTACATAAATTTTTTGGGGTATTATTTCTTTAATTTCATAAATTCAGGGTTTCAATCTGAATTGAGACAAGCACCAATATTTATACTAATAGAGTAAATAGATGATGTTTTTACTTTAAAATCTTATTTAACATGCACGCCCTTTGTTTATTTCAATTTAATTATTTGACAACTAGGCCTACTAATATTTATACTAATAAACTAAATAGATGACGTTTTAATTTAAAAAATGCTATTTAACATGAGTGATAATAATTTGATTTTAGGTAAGCTGCCAGAGTTTTACTCAGGACATAACATAATAAAAATTAAAGTGCCACTGTCATCAATGATAACATTCAGCACTATCGATACAAATCCAAACCGGTGAACAAAATATGTACAAAAGCGGTGCAAAAGTGGACATCTTGAGTAGTCGTAAGTCTATACAGTCTATCGAAAAATGTATCACTCTTGATACAGACTAGTTCAGCTAATGTCACAGCCGCGATCATTTGGTAAAATGTAGATAATAAAAAGCCAGATGCCAAGTTTAACGTCAGTATCTTGCTATCAAGTCGATAGTATTTCAGTGACGGAAAGAGTATTGGATTTGAACCCTGCGCCCAACAACTGTCGAACAACTTGTCAACAAGCCATTGAATCAGTAAATAATAGGCCTATAGACATTTTCGAATAATACTATTTTAGAATATCCATCAGAATAAAACATTGATAAATTGCTAATTAGGCTACATAAAATTCTCTTATTAAAATATTGAAGGCGATGTTGCGGAACGGTTAGAGTGTGCGCCTTGTTTGCAAGTGATCAGGGCTTAAATCATAGCTCAGTCAAATCTCAGTCCACTTCCAATGAGCATAGGTTCAACGTATATAACTAAGGACGTCTTGACGAAATATTTCACTTTAAAAAACGACAACATTGTCGGCAGATTAGTACCTACCAGTCGGCTGAATATCACACTAATTTAAAGAATCTCGGTCATACTCAATTCAGTAGCAACTCGTAATACAGTTAACAGTCAAGTGATTTCTAAATGATGGTCGAACGATAGATATTGTTAGGCAGATTTAAAAGTAAATAGGAAAGAAATCAGGTTTAGCCTACTCTCG
The DNA here is from genome assembly GCA_905160935.1 of Enchytraeus crypticus. Classification (NCBI taxonomy): domain Eukaryota; kingdom Metazoa; phylum Annelida; class Clitellata; order Enchytraeida; family Enchytraeidae; genus Enchytraeus; species Enchytraeus crypticus. Next base: position 595,664 of record CAJHZI010000183.1, read on the forward strand.
AGTGATAATACGTAAGTCACCCTAAAATTTCAATTAGATCCACACCTGTCGATCTTATTGCTAGTTGCGTAGTTAAATTACTACTCATCGCGTAGATCAAAACCGTTATACCATTTAAACCTGATAATCCTGACTTCTGCAGCCACATTTAACGTAAGTTTTCAAAAATTGATTTAATTGCGAAATTAATGTTTAAAGATGATACGTGCTATATTTTTTGAGACAGTGAATTCGTATCCTGACCCTAGTTAAACTTGGATTCAAGGGAAGATGATGATGATGATGATACTTTCTTTTTTTAAAGTATATAGTAGGATGCAAAGTGAATAACTGGAAGTGTTATAAAAAATGTATTTCTAAAAATAATTAAATTTTGCATCGACAGATCCGTTCGTTCGTAGAGAAATAATCATCTACAATTTTGCTGTAATATGGTTTGCCGCGCAAATCACTTAGATGTACCAACAAAGAAAATCAAATTCAAATATTACAAAGTCATAAAACTGTTATTTTTCGAAAATACATTAAAAATTATTTAAAGGTTGTACAAAAGTAAGATTTTTTGTTTTTGAAGTACTTCCTAATAGTTTTGTTAAATTTCGTGTTTAGGCCTAAAAATAACTTCAAAAGTACATGTTGAATAATTTATAAAATGTCTACCGATAAAATAGGACCGCGGTTAAGCCAGACAGCTTTGAAGTTGCAGACCGGGGTTCAATCCGCAACAGAGACCGAGACGAAAGGACAAGAGAGAGCGGAAAGGAAGCGAGAAGGTTGATGGAAGAACTGAATTCAGCGAATCTGACTTCAGTGCAGTCGTGCCATTTGAGGCAGAGTTGCTACAGAAGCTCAACCACGACAACGTGATCAGGCTGTTCGACAGCTGCACGAGCGCTGATGGTGTCTACGGGCAGGTGCTGGAGTGCTGCAGTCAAGGCAGTCTAAGAGACTTTCTCACTCAGTCATCCGTCAATCTACTGGTAGAGGATACCTTCAAGAGGTATTTTCGCGACATGCTAGCTGCTCTGACTTACGTGCACTCGCAGCTGGTGGCACATCAGTACATGCGCTGTGAGCATTTTCTATTGGACGCTTATTATCGGGTCAAGTTGACCGACTTTAGCGCAGCCTATCAGCTGACAGCAGCTGGGCTACGGTACAGCAGCGGCGCACAGTTGCAACAGCTGCAGGACACCATGTCAGGCCTGTCATTTGACACTAAGGGGTATTTACCACCTGAGGTTTTAGCAAGACGGCCCTACTGCCCCCTTGCCGCGGATATTTGGGCTCTGGGGTCACTCTGGACGTGATGCTGCTGAGTCGATCGCCTCCCCTACCCCCTTGACACGGCCGAGGATCTCCCAGCCATGAGGAGGGGCCTGAGCTTCTCCCCCAGCGAGTCCGTCAAGAAGTCCAAGGAAGTCATCCAGGTCGTTCATGGACTTCTCCATTCGGTGGTTCAGGCTCGCTACAGTCTGAACAAGGTCCGCTGTTCCTCCTGTCTCAGCTCCACCACGGACTCGAGCAAGCCTCGCATGGGGACGTTTTACAGGGTCGGGCAGTTCCTCAACGCCGGTGTTGGCAGGACTGGGGTGTTTATAACACTGAGCACGCTGCTGGAGAGGATGAGATTTGAGGGCGTGGTGGATTGCTTCCAGACAGTCAACATCCTGAGGACTCAGAGACCTGGAATGGTTCAGTCTGAGGATCAGTACGCATTTTGCTATCGATCAGCTCTCGAATATCTCGGATCGTTTGATCATTACACGAACTGAAGTATTGTTGGCAATAACTCAAATAGAGAAAAAATATATAAAATTAGTTTTAATTAGTTTGTAAAAATATCTTTGAATGAATTTATAAAATATTTTTCAAACATCGAATAATATTATTATGAAGGCATAAGTAACATAATATGAAGACACTTGGAAGCGATTCGTTACAGTCCGAATATGATATTGTGCAATTTTTTTTTCTTTCCCAGTTAATGATAGGCGTAAACAATATTCATCTCAGCCATTTTCCAAGAAAACAATCGTATATGATCTAAATGATCCTACATTACGGAAAGTTGAAAATTTCTATGACATTCAGTTATAAATGGGGTATCATGTTCTCATCATGGACGCCAAATATAATTTAAGATATAGGCTGTGTTAAATACATATCGCTATTAATGTATTGGTCTAAATTTACAAAACTGATCAGAAGGCCTAAAACTTTAATATATGCCAATAATTAGAACGCTTAAGGGTTCAGGCATTTAAAACCAACATTGAATTTAAAAAAGAAAAATATTAAGATGAGTTCGGTATATCGAATACATATAATAATTAATGGAGCAATTATTATTGTACCAACTAGAGCTACAGATGGGCATTAACTAATCACAGCCAAATTATTAGTTATTCCTTTTTAAATTAACTGATACCCATCTATAATTTTATTCCTTTTTAAATTAACTGATACCCATCTATAATTTTAGCACTAATAAGATTTGAAACTAAGGTACTTTCCAGAGAGTCTCTGCTAGAATATACAACTAGAGTTCATACTAGAGTTCCATGAATGAAATACACGTAGTGCAGGAGTATTATGCAGTTACTATATTACTTAGGTCTAATCGTAAGTGTTCTTCTTTACTTCTTATTTAATAACTACACGTATATGTCTCACTGTTATAGGATAGGTAATATCATATTAATTTCTAACATTTTGTCTACATAATAAAATTAATTAATGTTATAATAGCAGCAGGTAAGGATAGAACAATGAATTGTTTTTGTACTGTTTTAAGGCTGACGCTATAGTATGATACAATCTTCAAAAAGTTTACTCTTTTATTGCCACATACTTTCTATTGTTTCTCAGGTACATGTTTCTTTTTTCAGTCTACTTAGAATAACTTGCTTACACTGATTTCATGTCGTCATTTACCAGATTGAGATCAAACTATCGATTTTCTTCTGTATTTTAACTTCCTCTTTCTCCTATAGTGCTCTCGTAGGAGATCCACTGGAGAACCGTCTTCCATATCAATATCAATATCCCCATCAGCTCCAGACTTCCAATGATCCCCCGAGCCCGTCGATGACTGCTTCTGTCGATTACTGACTGCCATGTCATCTATCAGAGTGTCTTCTTTCCTCGCTCGCTGTTCTTCCATTTTGTCTCGATCCTTAACATTTCTTAGGTGATTTTTCTTTTCATCATTTTCTGCCGCTCTATGTATGCCAATATGGCCGTTTTCTAATTCATTGTTTTCCATTTTGTCTCTTTGCTTACTCTGCTCGCGAGCCTGTTCAAGCTGCTGCTGTCGCTTTTGTTCACGTTGCTGATCCTGTTGCTGATCCTGTTGCTGATCCTGTTGCTGATCTTGCTGTTGATCCTGTTGCTGATCCTGTTGCTGATCTTGTTGCTGATCCTGTTGCTGATCCTGTTGCTGATTCTGTTGCTCTTCTTGTTTCAGCTCTTCTCTTTGTTCCTGCTCCTGGTTTTTATTTTGCAACGACTGATGCATTTGTTTTTTCTTTTGACGATTTCTCAGTTGCTTCATATTAGATTCCTTTTGCTTTTCCACGCGATTTTCATCATTTTGTAAATCGCTTCCCTGTTCAGCACTAATATGCTCATCCTTCGCATTAGATTTTTCGATTCGAAGCAGATTTTTAGACTGCTGCACTGACGCTTCGTGCTGTTTTCTTTGCCCTAATATTTCAAGAACTTCGTGCTGCTCTTGATCTTCCCCTTTGTTCCCTTTGTCTGCCGTCTTCTGCTGTTTCATTACTCTGTCATTCCCCTGAGCCCCCAGAACGCGCACTTCCAGTTCATCTTGGACTTTTGTTGCCTCAGCAGCTTTTCCAAGTCTACTTTTACCAACTTCCAGTTCTTGCGTTTTCTGGTTTACTGACTTCTCTTTCTGCAATGAATTTTTATTTTGTGGCGTAGGCCTATCTTCTTTCTGATTGTCTCTTTTTTGCAGCAATGCATGCTGCTCTTCCTGCGTACGCTCAAGTCGCATCTGCGCTTCATAAAGATGACGTCGAGCGTTTTTCACTCTTTCAGCGAAATGTATGCCGGCATCTTCTTGCCGTTTCCGAATTTGCTCTTTCCATTTCTCCTGTTCCAATAACTGTTGCTGCATTCGCTCTTCTAGCAGACGACGTCGTTCCTCTTGCAGTCGAAGCTGACGAGTTAGATCTTTTTGTAGATCTCTCTGTTTAATATCTTCCTTTTCTTCCGCTTCCTTTCTTTTTTGCAATTCCAGCCATCTCTTGTGAATATTTTGAAGATCGTCTAAATTTTTCTGTTGCTGATATTCAAACATATCCTTCAATTTCTCCTGTTGGCTTCGCTTTTGTTCCTCCAATTCCTTCATTTTCATTTCCAGTTGTAAATTTTGTTCTAAAAGCTGCACATTTCTCTTCTGCAGTTGCATTTCTTCCAGAATGTTTTGTTTTTGTTTCTCTACAGTTTTCTGTTGTTGCTGTTGCTGTGAAGAAACCACTGTCAATGGATGATCACCCTGCGGTTCGCTACTTCCTAAATATTGAACTCTCGCTTGGCTCTCTCGCTTCTCTACTTCATTCAAACTTAATACCTGCCCCACATTTTTAGATTTCTCCTCTAGCCTATTACCATTCAGTTCTTTAATTTGTTGCTCTTCCACTTTCTGTGCTTGTACGCTGTGTTCATTTTGTAGCTGTCGCTTTTGCTTCGCCTCCACTTCATCTAAATCACGTTGCTTATATCTCATTGCTTCTAAATCACGTTGCTTATATTTCATTGCTTCTAAGTCAAGCAACAAATCTTGGATATTCGTGATATTTATTTGTAGTTTCTTCTGATATTCCATCATCTTCTGCTTCAATTGCGAATTCTGCTCCAACAAATCCGTGTGCTGCTTCTGCAGTTGCTGTTGCATTTTGTCCTCAACAATAGGCGGGGCCTGTATTACGAACGGCTTCGAAGAACCATCAACCATGAGTTGTTTATTGAGATTCTTCATCTTGACGTATTCATCCAATTGCCTCTTTTGTAATTCATTTATATCCACCTCTTGCATTACGTTTTGCATAGTCAATCTAGTTTGTTGCTGACTTGCTATTTCTTTCATCTTCTGTTTCAAGAACAAATTCTGCTGAACAAGATCAAGATGGTGCTTCTGCAACTGAAGTTGTGCTTCATCTTCTTTTAGCGATGGTACTGGTATTAACTCTCGCTTCGAAGAATCGTCAATCTCTAGCTGCTTATTGAGGTTTTTCATATTGGTAAATCCTTCCAGTTGTCTCTTCTCCAATTTATTTTCATTCAGTTCTTGCAGCATATTTTGCGCCATTAGCTGCTTCTCATTGGAATTTAGGTTTCGGATTTGATGTTGCATATTGATATTTGTTCGATCATTTCGTAGCAAGTTGTCTTTTTGACTCTGTCGAAACTCTCGTTTCTGCACAATATCCATTTCATCCTTTAAATTATGCCCAAACACTTCTGGTTGCTCTTCGTGTCTCTTTTGCTGCTCTGACTGTTCCTGCCGTAGTAGGCGTTCTTGTTGCTTACCTTGTTCTTTGTTCCGCAATTGGTTCTTGCTGTGCTGATGCTGATGTTGTAATTTCTTTGACCCTTTTGCTTGTTGTAGCCTTAGTTGTTGCTTCTTAAGCATATTCGTTTGATCGTTCATTAAAACCTCCGTACCATCACTTTCATTTTCTTCGCGTTTTTCTTTCCTTTCTCCTTTAACACTATCGCGCATTAATCTTTTTTCCATTTTATCAGTTTTCAAGTTACTGTCGCTTTCTAAGCGTTTTCTTGCCAGAACTTTCTTCAATTTTTCTACCATAGTTTTCTTTTCTTCATTTTGTTTTCTGTATATTTCTCGTTTTACAACATCATCGCTCTCGTCACTCAATTCCTTCTTTTCTTTATTCAAATTTTTGTCATACTCGAATGAAGCTTTCTGCTGTATTTCACTTTGTTTGTTTTTCTGACCAAGCACCTTCTTTTTCTGTTCTTCTTCCTGTTGTATATGCTGCAACTGGGCCTGCAGTTGATTCTGCAGTTTCCCATCTTGCAGTCTCTGTATCAAATCTGCTTTCATCTTTTCGAGTTTTTGCAGCTGCTGCTTTGTCTCTTGCAGCTCTTTTAGTACCTCTTGCATCATCTGGTTCTGACGCTTCCTCTCTTGCTCATTTTCTACTTTCTGCTGATTTATCTGCGCTTGTTGCAGTTGCAGTTGTTTTTGCTGTACTTTACGCTGCTGAGCTTGAATTTCTTTTATTAACATTTGCACAAGCTGTTGCTGCAGTAATTGTTCACGTGTAGGCTGTCCCCTACCAGCGACTGGGCTAGCTGCTGAAGCATTTGACTGTGTTGACTGTGAAATTATTCCCGGGGGTGCTTCTTCAGTTTTCTGTACTGCTGCTTGTTGTGCGGTATTAGTACCATGTAATAGTTGTACTATTACGTGTGGCACTAAGGCTGGTTCACTAGGAGCAGGTTGTAGGTTCAGGTTGGCAGGTGGAAGGGGAGGAGATTTCTGTGAATCAATTTTAGGCACTGTTTGCGGCAATGTTTGAGGAGCACTTACTGGTACCAACTGTTGCAGTGCTACCTGTTGCACTGGCACTGTCGCAAGTTGTAGAATGCTCACATTTGTAGCTGTTGGTGTGCCAGTGGGAGAGGTAGCAGGTCGTTGTTGATCCTTCTGGGAATTTAGTATTCGTGCAACAGAAACAAGAGATTCGGCAAATTTATTGAAATGTTCCAAATCTTCTGGCGAATGGTCTGCTTTTACTCGTGAATCTGCATTAGTAGAATGAGATCCGAGTTGAGGTGTTTGAGGTACCGCTGTCTGTCCACTTTGAGACATCTGTCGAAGTACTGTTTGCGGTGTCGTTTGTCGCAGTGAATGCACAACAGGCAATGATTTTACAACAGTCTGTGGTCCTGACGGAGTTATATTTTGTGCGGACACCACAGCAGGCACGGTAGGATATACTGTTGTCATTCTAATTACAGCTGGTGGAAGACCTGGAGGAACAGCTTGTGGAGGTGTTGGATTTGGTGCAGCAGGTTTCATCTGAGAAGAAAGAGAATTTGATTTAAGTGAATCGGAGAGGACTACTTGAGCAAGCCTATTGTAGGCTGAGAGAGCTTCAGGAGATGGGGTTGGAATGCCCGGATTTTCTCTTGTATATGATGGAAAGTTCTGAGGCATTAATGCTGATATGGGATGCACTGATTGTGGCACTGCTGGTGGAACTGTGTGAGGTATAGCTTGTGGTGCTGCTGATGGAAATGTTTGAGGTATAGCTTGTGGTGCTGCTGGTGGAACGGTGTGAGGTATTGCTTGTGGTGCTGCTGGTGGAAATGTTTGAGGAATAGCTTGTGGTGCTGCTTGTGGAACTTTTTGAGGTATAGCTTGTGGTGCTGCTGGTGGAACTGTGTGAGGTATAGCTTGTGGTGCAGCTAGTGGAACTGTTTGAGGTATAGCTTGTGGTGCTACTAGTGGCACCATTTGAGGTATAGCTTGTGGTGCTGCTAGTGGAACTGTTTGAGGTATAGCTTGAGGTGGTACTGGTGGTATTATTTGAGGTATAGCTTGTGGTGCTACTAGTGGCACTGTTTGAGGTATAGCTTGTGGTGGTACTGGTGGTATTATTTGACCTATAGCGTGTGGTACTACTGGTGGTATTATTGGTGGCGTAGTTTGCTTTTGCAGCACTACTCTTGGTACTGATATTGGTAGATTTTGCTGTACCATATGTTGTACTGCGGGTGGCATCATCCCCGGCATCGCTTGCTGTGCAGCTTGCGAAAAAGCTTGCGGCACTGGTACGGCTTTTGATTTAGGCATGGATACAGTCTTCGGGACTGTTTGTGGCATTGCTTGTGGTACCGTTTTCGGAACTGCTTGGGGTGTTATTCGAGATAGTGGCTGGGTCATTGCTTTAGACGCGGAAGCGGCTACACTTTGTAGCTCAGATTGAATTGCAGATTGCATTTCTTCTTGTGGAACATCAACAGGAAATATGTGTAAGACTGTTTTCGGTAATGTTACTGGTACGCTTTGTGTTAAAGTCACCTGCGATTTAATTTGATCTGGTACTACTCCTAAAGTTGCAGGTAGAGCACCTTTGGGGGAAGGTTGCATGCTGGGTTTAAATGGAACCGGTCTTGAAATGGATGAACCTGATTTGAATGATACCGAATCAATATCTTGGTTCCTGAAGGCCGTTCCTGAAAACTGTTTCGTCAATTGAGATATCAGCTGTGGGATATTGAGACCATTCTTTTCAGACAGGCTACTGGAACAAGGCGAGGGAAATCTATTTCTCTGCTCTACTGTACTGTATTCAGAGTTTAACCTGTTTAATTGCTCTGCGGGATTTGTATATCTGTATGTCTGATCTCCGATGTTGTATGGATTGTTGAAGTTGTTTCCTGGCTGCGGTGGATTTGAAAATCTATTATTGAAATCTCTAGTGCCATCTGCATTGTTTAATTTGTTTGCTTGCTGCGATGGACTTGAAAATCTATTTTTGAAATCTTCAGTTCCGTCTGCATTGTTTAACTTGTTTACTTGCTGCGATGGACTCGAAAATCTATTTCTCAAATCTCCAGTGCCATCTGCATTGTTTACTTTGTTTACTTGCTGCGATGGGCTCGAAAATCTATTTTTGAAATCTCCAGTGCCATCTGCATTGTTTAATTTGTTCACTTGCTGCGATGGACTTGAAAATCTATTTTTTAAATCTCCAGAGCTATCTGCATTGTTTAATTTGTTTACTTGCTGCGATGGACTTGAAAATCTATTTTTGAAATCTCCAGTGCCATCTGCATTGTTTAATTTGTTTACTTGCTGCGAGGTGTCGTCTGATGTTTTTGCAATGTTTGAGGACCGCGTTGTAATTGGAGGATTGAGAATTTCTTGAGAAATCTTCGGAAAGGTTTTGTCGCTCAGATAAATCATAGCAATGGCGCTCATAACGGTAGCGCTATTGCACAAGTTGAAATCACAATAGCAGGTGAATGTCGGTTTACTGTCTTTCATTGTACCAGCAGCCTCCTCGCATGATAAACCTCTCTTTAGATCCTTCTCGCATCTTCTTTCCTGTCCTAAAATCAATTGAAGGAATATATACAGTAACATACATACATATATATATACATATATATATATATATACACATAAATATACACATATATACAGTATTTATAATATAATAATAATATGAAGACGAAGAATAAGAAGTATATTTATAAAGCGCAGCCAAATGCCACAGTAGCTCTAAATGGACAGTGAAGGTCATCTAGCCCGATGGTATAATGCCACAATCGATGTAGTGACTAGAACTCTGAAAGTCTGGAGTATGAGCGACCAATTAGTCGAAAGCACTACAAAGCAACCCCCCGAGGCTACAAGTCTCTTCACTGTTATATCTGCGTCAGTCGCGTCTTACGAACACGTGCAGTTGTTGATAGGTTCAAATTCTCAATTTCTCCAAACCTATTCTTCGGCTAATTTTTCCAAACCTACTCGGGACGCAAATATATATATATATATATATATATATATATATATATATATATATATATATATATAATATATATATATGTGTATATATACATTTGTATATATATACACGTTTTTTAAGTTTTAAGTTAAATCACTTATCCACTTTAGTAGCAGTAATGATAAATTTTTGAAACGAGATCTCTATTAATTTACATGTCCAAGCTCTAAATGTATTTTAGTATCTTAAATCGATTGAAACGGGAACAAAAAACGGCCATGGATCCAAATCTCATAACAAGATAAATAGACAATGACATAAATAGACAGATGCAGAAAATGCAACCCAACCATCCCAAAGGCCAAGAGATATTAACTTAAGAATGATACTTCCAAGTAATATTGCTGCGTACAATGTAATTCTATTTCAAAACTAAAGGTAATTATTTCAAATGAAAGGTTAATAGGGCACATTCATACACAAACAGCTGAACGAGTGCTGTGAGAATTTAAACTAAATGGAATTTATTATTTCATTTGTATTCTCAAAATAATACTACATGTATCGTCCAGAATTGCCTTCCTGGTAGAAAATCCGTCACTGGAAAAGTCCAAAATGTAGCGCCTAAGTGTAATTTTTGCTACAAAAATTTACTGACCCAACCAAAAAATAAGTACAAAATTCAGCCCAACTTATTCGTCTATCAAATCCAAAGCCATCTATTTGATAACAGATTGATCTGGTAAAGTGTCAGGTGGATAAGTGTACATAAAAGTGAATTTTCAAATAAATAGAGACTAAAGTGGACTTCAAAGCAATTCAAAAGAAAGTAACTTTAAATAATTTTAGTCGAGAATGCGCCTCAAATAAATGCAAGCGAAAGTTAAACTTCAAATGCTTCATTCAGGTAAATCATTCAGATCACTGGTAGAATTTGACGAAGATCGGAAGCTATCAGTATTTACAATGTATATTACGTCAGTGAACAACAAAGAGAAATAAAGTTGCCCAAACATATGCAACATGTTTGCAGTCTCTCCGTGTATCAGAAAAATTGGAAATAGCCTATCTATATCAGATTTAGTATCAGTATCAACATTAGTATCAATATCATTATTACTCTAAGTATCAGTATTAGTATTAGTATTAACATTTTACATGAATTTATTTTTTACAGTTATTTTGTATATGTCCTAGTAACTTTAGATACGGTTAATTATATATTAAATATTGTCTAAAGTTATTTTTAATATAATAACTTTAAAAATATATAACAAACATTAATTTGTATCTGGCTGAAGCCAGTGGCGATGTCGGTAAGAATATGGACCGCGGATCTGTTTGTGCGGGGTTCATATCCTGGGCTCGCCCGTAACTGACATCGCTTTCGAGTGAGGAAACTAAACTGACGTTAACATTAGCTTTATCTAATCAATGTTACAGAAACACGTTATACGGAATACGTTGACTTAAAGTAAATTTAAGATCGGATTTACTTTATTGACATCGACATAGTTGTATAAACAAAAGGACATAAAATAAGATTTAATAACTTACTGTATTCACTGTAAGAGAAAGCGCAGCTTCGACAAATTTTAGATATTCTAACATTATTATTATTATCCGCATCCTTGGATTGACTTTTGTCTGCATAGTAGCACTGCGTACTGCTGGCTTGACCTTTCTCCTGGACACACTCGTAGCATTCGATGTCAGCAGATTTGATTGATGCCAAAAGTTGCTCCCTGTGAGTATCTGTATACAGCTTCGAGGCTGCAGAAGATGAAAAATCCGAGAATGAGCCAGACGTGGCTGATCCTTGCTGGGCTGCCCTTCTAGTCCGGACAGAAGACGGCGACTGTGCTGGCAGAGACTCTACTGGAGGTGAGCCAACGTATTCGTACGCCAAATCATAGACGCTCGTCTCGATATTGTCCTTCATGAGTTCTAGGATATAAGTGGGTTCGTTACAGAGATCCCGGAGACAGTAACAAGTAAAAGTCGGTAGACTGGAATTTAAGAACTTGGGAGTGGAGCATAGCTCTGCGGTGGCATATGATTTTACATCACACTGCCTCTCCTGATCTGAAAACATAATAAAGCATAATGATGGATAGTGTAAAGTTAAAATATAAACATAATGCTGGATAGTGTACGGTTAAAAAAAAGCTAAAGCTAAGGTTAACGTCAGTTTCCTCACTCGAAAGCGATATCAGTGACGGCGAGCCCAGGATTTGAACCCGCATCAACTGATCCGCGGTCGAGTATCTCACCGCGGTCGAGTATCACTGGCTGGAGCCAGTGGCGAAGATATAAAATATAAACATAATAGAAATATAAACATAATGCTGGATAAAATATAAACATAATGCTGGATAGTGTAAAGTTCTTACCGACTTTCATAATATCTTATTTCATTAATAGCATAACGAGTATCCTATTGGCTCAGCCAGTGGCGAAGTTATAGTTACCATTTAGGCCTAAGCTCTTTTTGGCAGCTAATACGGAAACAAACCGTTTTTGGAGAGATGGAAAATCCCTAGACTAGGGGGTCGTTGTGCTAAATGTTAACAGAAAAAATCCTTAAACATGAAAAACTTTACTTCGGAGAAAATTAATAAACCAAAAAACTAGAAAGCCAAATCCAATATTTTCAAGGTACAAGTTTGGCCAACATCTGAATAGCCTACAGATAATTTAAACATACAGATTTTTCAAAATACTCACATCCATTTTTAAACACCCACGAGCAACTCCTACAATTTCTTTGCAGCGACACTTCAGCATAGGGATGGTCCATGGCATTCTCTCTGGGGTAGAAGCATTTATCCGATTTAGAACCTATCTGTTGAACGCAACGGTAACAGGTAAATGTAGTTACTGGAGTCAGAGTTGTCGAGGATTTCTTATTTCTTTTCGATGATGAGCTGAAAGTTTTATTCAGCATGCTATAGACCTTACTATCGAGATCTTTCATAATTTCAAGCATATGTGTTGGATCGTTGCACAACTGAGTGAAGCAGAAGCATCTGAAATGCGGCAGTCCTGATTTAGTGAATTTGGGAGTTGTACAGCGATCTGTAACACCATGGTACTTCATATCACACCGTCTCGTTACAGCTGAAGCATAAATCAATAAAATTATTTAGCAAATAAAGACAGGCAGTTTGTTGAAATATCGGTTGTTTCTTGCAATGCAACAGTTTTGCTGAGTTTGTTTTGGAACAAATTAGAATGTTTTCGACTTTTCGGGAAACAAGTGAAATACTTCTTCACATTATAATTATATTACTGAATTGGTTCACTCTACATGTATTTCTACATGTACATGTGTTTCATTCGTATAATAGGCTAAGCCAAAGACTGCCACAAACGTTGTATATCATCTAGAAAAATTTCATGAGACTAGTTCTGTAGTACAGTAACGAAGGCGTAAACATCTAATTTAAAAGTGCAAATTTAAGGACCAGCTCTAAATTGGAAGGGATTATGATGAAAAAACTTCATTCTGAAAATTATGAAGTATTGTTAAAAGACCTTCCTTGTTAAAATTATTAAAACGAATAAATAATAATTTAAAATATTTTATTTGACATCATGATTTGAAATAATTACTTAATAATAATAAATTTCCTAATACTCGGAAAGTCGGAAGCGTGATTTTATAATCAAGCGACCTCCCATGACAATGTATCTAGATTATTTTGTAAATCCACAGTACTCACATCCGTAGTCGTAAATGAAGGAACAACTTTTGCATCCACTCTTTATGGATACCTCCGCGCCAGGGACCTCCTCTGCGTACTTATTGGCGTACAAGCATCTATCCGTATCTTCATCTTTAAACTGGGCGCACACGTAGCAACTAAGCCCCTCATCGTTCTTTCTTCTTATATGCTTCTTGTAAAGCCAAATAAAATCGTTATCAACATTCTTATCAGAGACCTTGTTGATTAGAGAATCGTTATCAACATTCATATCGGTGGCATTTTTGATTAGAGTATCATTATCAATTTTCTTATCAGTGGCATTGTTGAATATATAATCGTCATAATCATTCTTATCAGTGGCATTTTTGATTTGAGAGATACCGTCTTTATAAGTACGACTATCAACAGCTTCTTCTATATCATCGTCGGAAACTTCCAATAGAGAACAATTGTTGGTATTGAACACAGTGCCGTTCAGTGAAGCAGCTGTTGCACAGCTGACATGTACCAACAGCTGTAAGTAGAGCAGCTGCAGCAGCTGAAGATGTGTGCCGGACATGTTAGACCCTCAGATATCCGATATATAAAACTGCCTCCAGTCAGTTTAACTCCTCCTGTAGAGGTATTCCGAATAATTGTGTTATTTGTTAATATTCAATTTGCAATCCAATATTTCTTTAGCTTTCTTAAGGCGCACTTGAATATGTTAGAGGTCGGACCAGTATAACTTGCAATATCTTCTGCTTGTTATGAAAAATAACAACAAACAAAAAATAACCACAACAAAATACTAATATTAGCATTCAAAATGATACACTAGTAAGGAAGGTTTAACGTCCATTTCCTCGTACAAGCGTGATCGATTTGTAGTGACGTATGTTGGGGACGTCCCGCCTGGGACGTTCCCAACACACGTCACTACAAATCGATTTAATCCAAAGACTTTAAAATCATATGCTAAAGAGAAAAAGTGATCCTAAACGGTGCAGGTTCTGTTATAAAAGAACGCACAGTCAGGCAAAACGCTTTTAATCTATGGATGAAGAGATGTACTTTCAGTCTGTAAGATAAAAGATATAAGTGGAAATAAGAGAACATGAGCGAAGCTAGATCATACTTATTAGCAATATAGGTAAAGCTCATGTTCGCAGTTTCCTCACTCCAAAGCGATGTCTGAGACGAGCGATGTCTAAGACGCTCCATAAAGAGCCCATCATCGACTAACGTAATAATACCTTCACAGATCGCTATGCCTTATCCACACCTTAATGTAACCTGTAGTTTGGGAATAATATAGCTTCTGAAATGGTTTACAGTTGTCTTCCTCAATTCTATAATGGATTAACTGCCATTCTATCTTTGGGGGAATGTCATGGTCAGGCAGGTTCCATCTGCCTTCCTTGGCTACTGCCTTAGTTGCCTCTTACGTACACGAGGCATATTGTTTGAGGTTGCCCTATATTCTGTAGTGGTCCCAACCACACCCGTGTTCAACACGTGATATGCACATACACTAGTGAGTGTTAATTCTTTAGCGTAGGCAATGTATTTATTATTTATTTATTGCGTATGTATTTAATATTTCCCATTGACCATTTCTACTTTATAGGAGGCTAACCCTACACAAATCCATTGTCCTATTCAGCATATTTGTGGGGATGAGTAGATTTGCACGATTAATAGAACGAATACTTGGCGATTATTTAAACAAGTCACTTGACGCATTTCAAATACTAAAACTACCGCCAAGGAATAAGAGAATATTAACATCACATACAATCTTCATTTATGAAGATTGTAATGGAAAGTAATGAAGGATATTAATACAATGAAGATTAATTGAACTGTAATGATTGTTGTTATGTAATAAAATAAAGATTATTTATATAAAGACGATTAATTATCGTGATTAATGATTGGTATTAATGTTATATATTGAAGATTACTAAAGAATATCACTAATAACTTGTTGGTGCAATTTTGCTCGTTTACTTGAATTTGGTTCAAGAACAGCAATAACTTGAGTGCTACTGCCGTAAATGACAACAACGAGCTCTACTGAGTCAAATCTAAGAGGGCCTGGAAAAGCGGATTCAAAAACGGTGCATATCCATAATCGAGAAAACCAGCCAAAACATCGGAAAAGAAAGCAAAAGAGTTTGAATACTGTTCGATGTTTTCATTAAGAACAATAGCATTTTATTGTTCGTTGTTGTTCTTGTAATTGCTGCTGTTGTTATTGCTAATGTTACGTTGCTTACATAGCTACATTAACTGACTGTAATACTGTTATCAGTAGAGTGACTACTGATTTAGAAAGATATTTACTAAAAGAAAGTAAACACTCCAAGTTATTAGATACGTCATAACTAAAAAATCGTAAAATAAAATTGTTATTTAACTTGTTAATTCATAATGAAATAATCAATCAACTATTCAATATCGAAAGGTATTAATTAGGAACTCCATCAGGATCTCCTAAGACAGCATCAATCTATTTAACTTTATTTTCTTCTTCTGTGTAAGTTACTAACAGCACACGATTATTTCTTAAATGATTTCTGAATTATACCCGTGATACCACTTTTAATTAACTAAATTTCTAAAGTTTACAGCAATATTCCAATGAAACCTTATTATTGTCTTCTTTAATTTACTACAATATAATTATAAAGCTTAAGATATCATTGATTGGGAGAGTTGTATGCCATGGAGCAGCAATTAGTAGGTAAACTGAAAGTGAACGAGACCTCATCATTTAAGAAATCCCTCTAAATCTAAATCCTCATCATTTAAGAAATCCCTCTAGCCCATATTAAAGTCTTTGCACTGGCTAAAGATTAAGGAGCGTATCATTTACAAAACAGCTCCGTTAACCTATAAGTCCATCACCATCCCTGGACAAACTTGTATGTCTCACTTGATTAAAGTGATGGAGCCTGCTGTTACTCGGTCTTCAAAATTAATTACTGTTGTGAGATCTAGCTTACCTTCGCTCTCTAAGCTATCTAATCGTTCTTCCCAGCATGCTGCACTGCAGATCTGGCTTTATTCTCTTCCATCCAACCTTCGGAAATCTTCATTTGAAGCACATCGGCCTTTGCTTTCCTATGAGCAGTTCCACAGGCAGTTGAAGACCTATTTTTTTAATCTGTCTTTTCCATCCAGTGTCCATGAGCAGCGACCTGCGCCTAAACCTCCTTTTCTTTAATTCCTATTTATGGACCTACTTTATGCTCGCCGGCTTGATTTTGTCTCAATAGTGCTCGATGTTGTCATTGATGACTGTAGCACTCTAATTGCTGTTATGTTATGTCCTGTACCATAATGCGATTATAATAATAAACATATAATTTTCTGCCGATTTTTAATGTGCGCCAAACTGATGCCAAAATACGAAAGATGCTTAACTACTACAGACTTTAATTCTTTACAACACCTTTATTCTGCGGACCAAGTTCACTTGAATGGAGTAATCTGTAAATTTTGAACTCGGCAACTAAATAATACTTTAAAATGATAACCAATGTTTATATCTATCACTTTTAATACAAAATGTTTATTCCATTAAGCAGTTGATAGTCAATTTTTCATGACACCACACCAGTCCTGTAGACTTTCGAAATTCTAGTGGCCAATCAGCTCGACGTAAAATTCTATAACCTCTGAAACACTACCTTACACTCTCCACACTGAGCTAAATTTAATTTTAAGAAAAAAAAAAAAAAAAAAGGAAGATTTAGGTAATTTGAAATATTACCTCAAAATCGGGAAAGAAAGCTTACATTAATATTATCATAGGCCTAATGCATTGCACAATGATGAACTACAGATTTAGATCCAACAGTCACCAGAACTTTAAAATGCTTGTATCATATTTGAAGAAGAGATTTGTATAATTTAATAGCGGCTCTTACTTTTAGCATAGATGATAATATATGAGAGCTAACACATCCTCACTCGTTCATTTCGCTGT
Source organism: Enchytraeus crypticus (assembly GCA_905160935.1). Lineage (NCBI taxonomy): Eukaryota > Metazoa > Annelida > Clitellata > Enchytraeida > Enchytraeidae > Enchytraeus > Enchytraeus crypticus. Next base: position 612,865 of record CAJHZI010000183.1, read on the forward strand.
GAGCAATTTAGCGGAGAGTGCGATAAATGGTGACTTTAATAAGGTGGCTCTTTGGATAAATCAAATTTGTAATAGTTTCCAACAAAAAATTCAGTGTCGCATTGAAAATAACAATGTCCATGCAATTATCTGTGACTTCTTTGATTTTTTTTCCAATTACATTTACCACTTGATTTTATTCGATATTTAACTTATTGCAAATTTAAGACTACGCATTGGATAATATTAGTATTAAATTTCGAAAATATTTTGAATAAATTACTTATTAAATTTCGAAAATAACTGACTTAGTACTATTGCCACTATAGTACCAGATTAACAAGTACAAAGTAAGTCTTTCTAGAGGGCTACTAGATTACCATATTACTTATACTTAGTATTACACTAAAGTATTACACTTAAGTGCACTTAGGCATAAGTACTTAAGTACTTACATGTAAGTAAATTGGTATTCCACACTAAAGTATCAGACTAAAGTACATAAGCAATTCTTTCTAGATGGCTACTAGATTACCGGATTACTTATACAATACATTATCAACTCTAAACCCATACTGCAAGTCTTCAAGTGTACTTACTGCTGAATTTAAAAGAGAACCAATTAAAACTATTGCTAAAGTAACAATAAGAGTAAATAACAGAAAACTGGAGGGCCAAGTAATTTGCGAGAATAAATGTTAATGACAGTCAGAAAGCAAATAGAAACCAACAGCCTAAAGAATTCTCCTGGTACATTTTTAAAGCTGATGCTCTCGCATGCTTTCTATCACAACAAAGCCTCATTTAAATTTCATCATATCCCACTTTGCTCCTAAAACGTTTCTGTATGAAATGCCTCTAGCTATCAACTGCTTCAGCGTTCAGGTCTTCATTTACCAGAGTAAGATCAAAGATCATTTTCTAAATCCATATTTTATTGATCCATCTGTTCGTACTCTACTTCCGATTTTTCAATTTGTATTAACTTCTGTTGCCGGAGCCACGCTGCTTTGCGTTGCTTTTTTTCCTGCAATTCATGTTAAAATTTTTGTTGCTCTTCTATTTGCTCATTATTTCTAATTTCTTGCTGCTGAATATTTTTCTCATTGTGGATTAGATTTTGCTCCTCTATATTTTGAAAAGTTCCGCCATTCAACCGGAGATCTCTTTTGTATTTCCAACGTTGAACTTTTGCCGTGTCAGACACACTGTTTTCTTTTTGCTCATCTTGTCTCTTTTGCTCTTCAAGCAAAGAACTAGCACGACTTAATTGTTGAAGTAGTTTTCCATGCTGCAAGTTCAGTTGACGATGAGCCTCCTCAAGCTCTTTATAAATTTCTCCTTCTTCTTTTGAAATCTGCTGCTTCTGATCATCAACAACTCTCACTTCGAGTTCTTGCTCCTCGTTTTCTTTTTCGTCTTCTTTCTTTTCCAGTAGCTTGGCTGCTGCATTTTTTACTGAGATTTTATTTTCTTGCATGAGACGTTGCAATGTTTGCTGATTCAGCTTTGCTATCCTTTTTCTCCGATCAGTATGCTGTTGTAATTCATCATTCTGTCGAGATTTTCGTTGTTTCAATTGATTCACATTAACCTGCTCTTGAACATCTTCATTTGTTTGCAATCCAGCTTCTGCCCTTTGCACAGCTCTCTGCTGCGTGACTCTTTGCAAATCACTCCTTTTGTTTGAAGTTTTTGAAAGTTTATCTATATTGCGTTCAACTGCCGCTCTTAGCTTGTTAACAAGTTGATTATGTTCAGAGTTCTGAGAGTTCTGATCAGAGACTTGCTGTTGCTCTGCATTATTCACAACGGCTTTCTGCGACGCCATCCCCAGAGAAACTTTCGTCTTCGATGCTTCTCCTTGCTGCAAGGTTCGTTTCACTTTTTCGCTTAATTGTATATCTGCAACATTTTGCGATGATTGTTGCTCAACTTTTGCTTTCTGCAAAGACCCTTTCTGAATGTCTTGCTGTTTCGATTGCATTCTTTGAATTTCTTCTTGCTGTTGTTCAAACTTTCGTTGCTGAAATTGCTCCTCAAGCTCATCCAAATCCACTTTAGACAATCTTTGCTGTTGCATTTATTGCTCCAATATTGCATGACTTCGTTGCACTAAATTTTGTGTCCTTTTTTCAAGCTCTAGTTCCTCCTTCTTCTTCTCTCTACTTACAGTCTTCGCCTGTTTTACTTCTGATTTTTCCTTCTGCTTTTCTTCAAGACTTAATTTCATTTCATCTTTTGTCTCAGTCGCTTCCGCATGCTTTCCAACTCTAATTTGTCCATCTTCAACTTTTTCCAATTTCTGACTTTCAAACTTCTGCTGAGATGATTCTCTATTTTGGTGAACTTCTTCTTTACGCTTGGCTTCTTTCTCTCGCTGAATAGCCTGCTCCTGTTCTAGTTGTTCTTGAAGCTTTCGTTGTCTCATGTGGGCCAAGTACAGCTGTTGGCGAGCATTTATTACTCTTTGAGCGTAGTCAATATCGAGATCAACTTGTCGTTTCTTAATTTGAGCTTTCCATTCTTGTTGCTCGGCAAGTTGTTGCTGCATTTGTTTTTCGAGCTGAGAGCGGCGCTCCTGTTGTTTTCGCAGCTGTTTGATTAACTCTTTATGCTTTTCATTCTCTCTGATATCTTCCTCTTCTTCTGCTTCCTTTCTCTGCTGTAATTCTAACCACTTTTCGTGGACAACCTGAAGCTCTTCTAAGTTCTTTTGCTGCTGATAGTTAAACATATCTTGTAATCTCTGCTGCTGTAGTCTTTCTTGTTCTTGTAATTCCATCATCTTCATCTCCAGATCCAAGCGTTGTTGCAACAGCTCGACATTCCGTTTCTGCATCTGCAGCTCCTCGAAAATGTTTTGTTGTTCTTTATTTTCTTGTACGTTTTGTTGTAAGTGTTGCTGCTGCTGAGAAATGATATCGAGCCCTGAATTATCCAATGATTCTCTTTTAACAGTATTTTGAGCTTCCTTCAGCCTTTCGCTTTTCTGCAGGTCATTCGTATTTAATTGTTGCTTAATTTTTCCCTCAAGCAACCGCTGCTCATTTTCATTCAATGTATTCCTTTGATGTTGTTCCGCTGTGTGCTGTTGTAAAACGAGTTGATTATCTATATGTCGTTTTTCATCATGCTCTTGGTTCAATTCTTGCTGCGTATTCTGTTGCACAACCTCTGATCTTGCTTGTTTTGATTGCTGCGTTTTTTCCGCATTTTGTTGCTGCTGCTGTAAGTTATTCTGCTTCTGTTTCTCCAATTCGTTCAACGTCAGCTGCATACGCAAATTTTCCTGAAAAAGCTGCAAATTATTCTTCTGCATTTCCTGCTGCTCTATGGTTTTTTGTTTATCCTGCGCTAAAAGTTGCGACATTTTATCCGGTTGAGATCTACCATTAGCAAACTCCGGTAAACGTTGTTTACCAGTCTCAATGTAATCCTTCATATCTCTTTTATCAAGTTCAGTCGTGTGCAATCCGTTTTCAGTGTTTTGTTGCTCGTGCAACTGTTGATTCTTTAAATCTAATTTATTCACTTGCTGCTCTATATCGTGTTGCTCTTCTATATCAGGATTTCTCAGCTGTCTTTCCTTTTTGAGATCCACTTCTTTCAGTTCTTGCTTTAATTGCCGCTCTGACCTTTGTTGGAGCAACTGTGAACTTGACTGCTGTAACATTTCCGATTTTTCTATAATTTCATTCTGTTGTTGTTGGTTGTACGTTTGCTTCATTTTTTCCAGTTCATTTAGAATCAACTGCATCTGCAAATTTTCCTTAAACAGCTCTAAATTTTGCTTCTGAATTTCATGTTTCTGTAGTATTTTTTGTTTCTCTTGAGCTGCATACGCTGATGCTTCTTTTATGTCGGACTTTCCTAGTTCCAACAGTTGCTGTTTTCGTTGCTCGATGTAGTTTATTAATTTCCCATTATCGACCTCATTTATGTCAGCTTCTTGTTCAAGATTATTCTGTCCAATCAGCTGATGTTCTAATTCTTGTAATTGATTTGTTTGTTGCTCATCTGTTTGTTGTTCGCTCACTTCGTGTTCTTCTAAATCATTTTGCTTTTGTAGCTCTCTCTTGTGTTTGAAATCCATTTCTTCTTCCGGATCTGTCACCACATGCCTTCGAACATTTTGTAGCAGTAATTGTGCGCCTGTTGGCCCAGTTAATTGAGGATGTTGTTCAATGTTTTGCTGTTGCTGCTTCTGCGAGGTGTTTATATTTAACTTCTCCAATTCGTTCAACTTAAGCTGCATTCGTAAATTTTCCTTAAAAAGCTTCAAATTATTTTTTTGCATTTCCTGCTTCTCTAGAATTTGTTGATTATCCTGCGCTAAAAGTTGCGACACTTTAACCGGTTGCGATCTACCGTTTACAAATTCCGGTAGACGTTGTTTACCAGTCTCAATATAATCCTTCAAATCTCTTCTTTCAAATTCATTTACATCCGTTTCCTGTTTAATGCTTCTCTGCTTATGAATTTGTCGTTTATTTAAATTTAATTGACTCACTTGCTTTCCAGTCTCTTTCTCGCCTTGTAGATCAGCATTTCTCAGTTGGTTTTCATTTTTGAGATCTACTTCTTCCGCTTCTCGTTTCAAGGGCTTCTGTACATTCTTCTTACGTAATTGTGATATTGACTGTTCCAATTCCAATTTTTCTCTAATTTCTTTCTGCTGTTGTAGCTTGTGTGTTTGTTTCACTTTTTCCAGTTCGTTTAGAATCAATTGCATCTGTAAATTTTCTTTAAAGAGCTCTAAATTTTGCTTCTGAATTTCCTGTTTCTCTAGAAGTTTTTGCTTCTCTTGAGCTGCATAATCTGCTACATCTTTTACGTCGGACTTACCTAGTTCCAAGAGTTGCTGTTTTCGTTGCTCGATGTAGTTTATTAATTTCCCATTATCGACCTCATTTATGTCAGCTTCTTGTTCAAGATTATTCTGTTCAATCAGCTGATGTTCTAATTCTTGTAATTGATTTGTTTGTTGCTTATCTGTTTGTTGTTCGTTCACTTCATTTTCTGTTTGATCTCTCTTCCTTTTGAAATCCACTTCTTTTTCTATATCTTGCATCATTTGCCTTTGTGCATTTTGTTGCAAAAATTGTGAGCTTGCTTGTTTTGACAATTGTGGTTGTCCCTCATTTTGCTGTTGCTGTAAGTTATTCTGCTTCTGTTTCTCTAATTCGTTCAACGTCAGCTGCAAACGCAAATTTTCCTGAAAAAGCTGCAAATTCTTCTTCTGCATTTCCTGCTTGTCTAGGGCTTTTTGTTTTTCCTGCGCTAAAAGTTGCGACATTTTATCCGGTTGAGATCTACCGTTGACAAATTCCGGTAAACATTGTTTTCCAGTTTCAATGTAAGCCTTCAAGTCTCTTTTGTCAAGGTCAGTTGCGTCCAATCCGTTTTCAGTGTTTTGTTGCGCCTGCAACTGTTGCTCCTTTAAATCTAATTTATTCACTTTCTGCCCAATGCTGTGTTGCTCTTCCGTATCAAGATTGCTAAGCTGCCTTTCCTTTTTTATACCCATTCCTTCTTCCACATCGTCCTTAAATTGCTGCTGCTGCGATAAAAGAGGCTGTTGTTGATTCGTAAATTTCGACATCTTCCGTTTCAATTCTAAATTCTGTTGCACCAGGTCCATGTTATACACCTTCAGTTTCAGCTGCATATCTTCCTGTTGCTGAAGTGTTGAAGGTATCATCATTGGTTTCGAAGAACCGTCAACATCGAGCTGTTTATTGAGGTTCTTCATCTTTGAATATTCTTCCAGTTGTCTCTTCTCCAATTCATTCTCTTCTATACCCTTTTGTAAGTTTTGTTCCTTGAGTTGCTTCTCATGAGAATTTGACTTGTGCAACATGACATCGCCCTGTAGATCTTGGTCCGAGTGCCGATTTTGTTCAAGCTCGGTTTTATCTTGCACATTTTGCTCCAGTAATTGTTTCTGCTGCATTTCAATTAACTGATGGCTTTCTTGTCCTTGCTGTTGTTTTAGATTTTCATTGATCTGGACTGAATTCACAATATCCTGCAAATTCTGAATTAGATTAGCTAGACCATGAGCAGTTTGAACAGTATCTCTCTTTAATGAATTCAATTGTTCGTGCTCTAGTGATCCTTCATGTTGTTTTATTTGTTCCTGCTGCTGTGATTGCATTTTCGCTTGCTTCTGCTGCAGCTGGATCTCCTTATTTTGCTTTACTTCTTGCAATTCTAGTTTTTTCTGATTATGCTCATTAGCATGATTCATAACTATAGACTCTGTAGCACCTTTCTCATTTTTTGTTCTCTGCTTCTTTACTGTTTCTTTAGCTATTACATCTTCTAATCCTTTATCACTCTTGAAGTCATCGTCTATTTTTGACATTTTACTTTGAGCTTCCTTTAGCTTTTCGAAAATTGAATTTTTAACTACATTTGCATTGCTATTTAATTCGCGTTTTTCAACTTTTTCACTTTCAGCGATAGATTTACTTTTTTCCTTCGCTAATGCCTTCTGTTTCAGCATTAATTTTCGTCCTGTTTCTTCCTGTGTCTTTTTCTCTGCCTGAAACTTTTTCCGCTTTTTTTCTATCCGTTGCCTCACATTTTGAGTCTGCTGTTGTATCTTCTTCTGCAGATCCTGTTGTAGCTGTTCAGTGTTTCCTTTTGAGTTCATTTTCTCCTTTTCTTCCAATTCCAAAAGTTTCTCCTTCAGCTGCTGTTGCAGAATTTCCAGCATCTGACTAAGATTTTGTTCTTGCTGCAAATTTTGTGAGTTTTGTTGCTGATCGCTTTCTAGTTGTCGTTTTTTCTGTTGTTTTTGCAGATAGCCTTGTTGTCCCCGCTGTCCAAGCCGTTCTAAATCTTGTCCTTGCTCTGCCTGAATTTCTTTAATTATATTCTGTTGAATCTGCTGCTTCAACTTTTCATGATTCTCTGTCAACTTGCTCACACTCTTATAATCGTAATCATAAGCATCGTCGTTACTATTCTCTTCAACCCTTCCAACATCGTTGCCCTGAGCGGCTTGCGATTGAAATGCATGTTTTACTTTAGTAGCTGTATCGTCTTTCATATCAATATCATATGTTTTGTGTTTATTAAAAGCCGCATATTCGGCATCCTTATGAATATCTACTTTGTTAGCATCTTCAGTAGCCTGTATATTCGCTGATGCTACCTTAGCTTCTCTTTCATGTAGACGTTTAACATCAGCATTTGCCTGCATTGCCTCTACTACGGCCAACAGACTAGCGATCTCTCCAGCTTTTTCAGCAGTAGCAGCTTTCATCTTGACAAATTGATTGGCAAAAGATAATTCTGCGGTATTCTGAAATGGATACGGTACTATTTCGCTTTCAATTGGAATGAACTCATCACCCGCATGATAAGTGTAAGACTTAGGCTGTGAGTTTGAAGGTAATTGTGAGTTCCCGCTACCTTTTTGTATACTACCATCGGGATTGTAGGATCCAGGTAGATAAGCTGTCTGAGCTGGAGCGGGTATAGACTGAGGTACCGGGGTAGGGTATGGGACGATCGTTACCGGAGTGACTTGTTGGGTTGCTGTTTGGGGGACTTGAGAAACGGCGGACCCTTGAACGCTGGCAACCCTATTTAACTCTACGTTAGCCTTCCTCACAGCGTCGAATTCTAGCGGCGATAGACTGTTGGACATTAAAATGATTAGTTCTCGTTGGTTGTTGCACAGGTCATAGGTGCAGTGACAGATAATGTTTGTCTGCTTGGCAGCAAGGTTTGGCTTGCTACATCCTGCCATGAATAAGGAGTCTCGGTTGCATCCCCGCACATGACCTGTGATATGAATAGAGAAATCAATAGAACAAGTATGTGTAAGTGTATTGCAAATGTTAATATACACTGTATCAAGCGATGTCTTCATGTAAAGAAGTTTTTATGTCTTATATATGATACGGTTCGTTGTATCGAAAATCTAGCTGCATCGACTTAGAGTTATATCGTTGCAGACAAATAACCATCGAATGCTACCTGCTCAGATGTGCACTTTTACATTAATGCGATAATGACTTACTTTATGGATTGGACTGATAGGATAAATTTGACTGATTCGATAAATATGACTGAATTGGACTGATTTGACAGATTTGTTTGATTTGTTTGATTTGAAAGGAAGACTAATCAATTGACTGATTGACTGACTGACCGACTTACCGACAGACAGACCGATCGATTGAATTTTTTATTTTTTATGATTGGTTGATTGATTGATTGACACATACCACTTTCAGTCGAAAAGAATGAACAAGATTTGCAGTCAGACTCCATTCGCACATACGGTGATTTCTGTGCAACTGCGTGTGGAGCATTATAGCAAGGGTCATTGGCAGTGTTTATGGGTCTCTGTGAGCTGCACAGATAGCACTGATATGTAGAAACTCTTGACTGTCGCTTCTGTCTAATTAGAATCTGCTCAGGTCCTTCAACAACATTCCGGTACATTGTTGTCGGGTTTTGTTTAGCTGATGTATAATTGAAAGAGGAATACTCCCTGGTTGACTTATGAAATGTGATTGATTCATCTGGAACTTTCATTCTAATATCAGCCAAGCTCGTGTTATTTTGGAATCTTTCGTCACCTCCATAAATCCGTACCTTATCGCTCTTGACATTTTCTGCTATTTTATCGGATGACTCAGCTGCACTAATGCCTAAATCTGGTCTACTGGCAAACATACCATTTGCCCAGGAAGAAATTTTTCTCTCATTTTTATGATCGATTTTATTATCAGTCGCTTTGATAATCGTAGTAGCAACTCTTTTAGTAATGATAGCGTCAGTGGTAAGAGTTTCAGCAGCGGTTTTGAACGACACGGCTGTTTTAATAGGGATTATTGCAGGTTCAGTTGAAGTAATATGATCTGGCATGATAGGTTTTGTCATGATACCGTTTACTACTGCATTAGTTTTCATATACGCCATATTGGAAGTTGAGAGAGCGTCATCATTAGCAATTCTATCGGCTGTCGTAGTATCAGTTGTCGCATTAGCATTCATAACAATTTTACCATTCCTCATATTCTCGGAGAAACTGGTAGTTTCAGTATTGGACACATTGGTAATGTTTGCAGCAGTTAAACCGCCAATCTTTCTACCAGAATTCGTTATATTTGTTTCTTTTCCAGGTGAAGCAATCTCACCAGAATGAGTCGGAAAGTCATCTTCTACTGGATCAGTAGAAGTTGATTTATGCGCAATGATTAACAGGAGTAAATAAAGTTTTCTTTCGCGTAAAAATCTCATATCTATAAGATAGAAAACAGAATTGACATGAACAATTAAGCAAATCTACAATTGTGCTAAAATATGATTCGTCGATATAAAATAAAATAATATTATCATGGCGTCACTTTATCCAATATAAATAAAAGACCAAATGAGTCCCATTTAGAATTGCTCTCGACAGCCATATCAACACACAATTGAGTGGCCTATTACTGTTGTTCATAACTACATTCAAAGAATAATTTAACACCCATAATCATTTTCAATATGCAAGCAAAATATCTCTCGATAGTGGTCTGACAAGTGGCAGGTCCAATGTACGTATTCGTTCTCAGTGTTTTCATGCTGCATAATGAGTATTCCATATTTCGATAAATTAATCCCTTCACAAAGGGCGAGGTCTACATTGCCTTAGTCGTACCCTGTGCAACTTATTGCTTGGAAAAATATGACTTTCTGAGATAGTTTCTCGTTTTCTCTCTCCTGTTTTATTTTAGATTAGTAATTTGGCATTCCCCTCCCCGGGGGAAATTTTTTTAACTAAGATCTCCCCAGGAGTATACACTGGATTAATTAATAGTCGATTTATTAATAAGTATTCGATAAACACTTTATTAGTAGCCTTGAATGTAAATTTAGCTATGTTATTTAAAAATAAACATTAAAACAGTTTTAAGTCATATTAATTCAGCAGTTATAAAATTAACCAATAAGTTAATATATGAAAGCTTAGTTAAAACGTCTAGGAGAGAAACGGAAAAGTTTCAACACTACATTTAGGCCGTATAATACAAGGAAATTCAAATAATTGTGAAATATATGAGCGCACTATTTATGATTTCATTTCCCAGCCATTCAAAATTTTATCTAAAATTTTACTTTAAAGCTCTGTAGTTTAAACCTGTTGTGAATACATTTATTTAGTCGACTTTAACATCTACTTCGGAACAATATATTCTTTAATTCAATCATGAATTCCCCTATATGATCTATTGTAAATTCATACAACTTCTGTATTGCACAGATATCAATGGCTTATATGGTACAGCTACTTTTATCATTTAAATCACTTAATATTACGTAAACTCGTTCAACTGAATTTAGTGATTCCCATTTATAAATAGCCTAGTTCGCTTCGAGTAACACATTGGGGCATGGATTGAGCGTTGCGCTTGATCGATATCTGACTCACAACGCCAAATTTAATTGCGCTGATAATTTTTACATGACCCCCTTCATCGAGAAGAATTTCTTTAGCCATCCTCAAAATCAAATTCTAGAAGCATCACTGATCTTTCGCCGTTTGTATTGACTGTGTGTAAGTAAATCTGATACAAGCTTGGGTCTAAACACTACAGCGCCTATGCAAACGATACAAAGATACGGCATTGTGTGTGAACAATGCCGTACTAGACTGTTATTAAAAGCTTTACCCCTATGCATGTTGCGCAGCGAGTTTATGAGGTTTTATGTCGAAACTCAAAAGTTGGCTGGTTTGTCTGTGGGCCTTACTCTGCGCAAAACCGTAAGCGCTGCCATGGCTGTTGTTTTTATTTTGTCAAATTTAAATAACTCCTTTTCCGCGCAATTTGTTTCGTATTTATTATATAGGAATAGATCAGTCCAAAACGACATAAGTTTGTAACAGGCTATTTGAATTCTGCAGAAGACGTCGTAGACTGGAAAATATATTTTCTCATCAAATTCGTATAGGTCAATACATATATATATATATATATATATATATATATATATATATATATACATGTATATATATATATATATATATATGTATATATATATATATATGAATATATGTATATATATATATATATACTATGTATATATATATATATATATACATATATATACATATATATATATGTATATATGTATATATGTATATATATATAGTATATTTACTTATACCGTGAAACGAGTACTCTCATAAACCAAGGTTAGATTTGGTAAGTGTTAAACTCAGAATCGATATAAGCGATATAGTGGAATAGAGACTTCTAGAACAAACAGTAACTACAAAAAATATGTGCATTGAAGTTACCCCAGAGAGCGCTTTGATTGGGTAATCTTTGCGCAGGTATGAAGAATGACAGTTTTCACAAAACATCATGGTAACGCTGCAGTGTAGATGCTGTAGTAGTCTTTGACATTACTCTAAGGTTACCTGAGGCCAACGATAGGGCGAAGCTACTCAACCCTCTCATTATATGTAGGACTAGACTTTCTTCGGTTACGTTGTAAAGTATTGAGTTTACAATTCAATAGCTCTACTACTGTGTGCGTAGACTTACGTGTAGAATTACGCGTTTAGGAATTTTCAACTACAATGTCGATCGTAATGATATCGTTGATCATAATGCTATTTATAGTATGATGTGTGTGACCTATATCACATAAATATATGCCGCTATGCTGCTATACTATATTAGATATAAGTCGTAGCTCAGCAATTAATAGTGCATAGACTAGTTTAGTTTACGCCAATTAGGGGTAAGTATATAACATAATAAGCAGTTTTTGAATAAAGAAACGTATCAGATGTTTCATGAAATAGGCTACTGCCTGTCAAATACTTTAGACGTCTGGCAATTTTTGCTTTTCTACCGGTGTCACATAGGATACCGTAGAGGTCGGCATGGCTGAGACTCGAACCGATGACCTGTTTGTTGATTTCTAGACGAGATTTTTACCTATTAGACGATATAACCGTTACCGACGGTATACATTATAGGCAGTAGTTAAAATGGATATTGAGAGCTATGAGAACGGTCTGAGTTTTTTTCGGGCCACTCGAAAGGTCTCCTAGTATCTAACATGACCCCTAGCAGGGAAACGCAACTCAGAAAAAAGGAGAGCTAGGGGAACACAGTGCGTCAACCCCACTTTAGCCACTGATTATAGGCTTTTCAGAAGTGTTGCCAACGAATAGCTGTAGCCAGCTGCATTAGATCTATGATAATCTGCCACTCAATAATCCTTGTTGTGTCCAGGACACTGAAGGATAGATCAACCGTTAACTGTTCGTGTCATAATAAGCGACAGTTCAAAAGTGACGAAGGATACGGAAAACCAACTCAGAAGCTGTTTTTCTAAACTTGAGGCTAAGTAAAGCGATTAGGCATATTTACGTGTTGTGAATAGAATAACTAGCTGATCTATGGAGTGCATTCCGTGGAGCATGAAAGCAAACTCATAAGTATCAGTATGTTCCTTGGATCAGCCAACTGGCTGACCACTAGAGAGAGAGAGAGAGAGAGAGAGAGAGAGAGAGAGAGGGAGGGAGGCAGGGAGGGAGAGAGAGAGAAAGATAAGAGGTAATATCTATAAGTAAATTGGCCTTGATTTCAGCGTCTGATTTTTCAGGTGCGTCTTTCACATTTCACAGAGTATAATTAAACTATACGAAACAAATTTTTGCGCAGAAGAAGAGAGGTAGGCTAAATGTATGAAGTATTTTTTATTTTTGATGAGAACTGATAGTAGCAGCTTGTGGCCTTACAATGGAAATACTAGATCCGTATAAATGAGAGTAATCTATCAATCTTGTATGCTGGTTATGCGCATATACATAGTGGCGGATCCAGGGGGCCAGGCTCCCCCTTAGGCCCGACCATAAAAATTTTTAAACTATATTTTCATTTTTTCTAAGGCAATTTCTATGTTTAAGTATGTTTGAAGGGCGTTAGGGGGGTTGGGGTGGGGATACTAGAGGGACTCGAACAGTCCGACTACCTGGAATTTTTTCAAATATGGACCCAACTAGGGGCCCATATAATAGAAGAATGTTGACCGTTTCACTAGCTCTCGATTTTCACTTTAACCATTATATAAGAGTAGAAAGGGTGTAAGTAAAAAATGTGAACTCTGTCCCGCAGCAGTAGTGCAAACAGACTTGTCTGGGATCGAGGGACTTAAACCACCCAACTTCCGCCAAAATTAGGGCTCTTTTGCTATTGGTCCAGATCCGCTGAGTTTCTTCAGAATTGAAAAAAGTAACCTACTTTTTTCCTAAACAAATGTAGGAATATAGGCATTTGAGGTTTTCCTCTCACTTTAGTACGGGTATGAGTGTGGGGGGAGTAAGATGCGAGGATACAGTCGCTCTAGGAGCCGAGCGCAGTATGATTAAAAATTTTGAGCCCCCACACACAACATTTTTTTCTGGTTTCGTCACATTTCCCGAAGAAGGCGGGGGACGTAAGCAAAAATGTGTACACTCTCCTAAAAAATATTTCGGCCCCCCCGCCTTAAAATATTCCTGGATCCGCCCCTGCATATAAATGTAGTTTATATAATAGAAATAGTAATGGTAATAGTAACAGGCAATTTAAAAAAGGTAACATTATTAGTAAGAGAGAATGCAATTTTTAACATTAAACCAAATTTATCCTGTTCTGGAAAAATTTTGAAAACTTGAAATGTTCGTAAAAACTAATAGGCCTATGGTCTCTAATTTACTACTGTATGGATTTAATTATTATTTGTCCGACTATTTTATGATTTTGAGTTATTATTAGTGCTATTTTTCCTGAAAAATTGTTTTTAGAATAAATAAATATTGATCGCTCCTCTCTCTCCCTCTCCCTCCCCCCCCCCCTCTCTCTCTCTCTCTCTAGAATTTAGTAGCTCTACCGAAGAACTTCAAAGAACTCCAAAAATGCGGGTGGGGTAGACGCCAGTTCCCCACCCACACTAGTTTCCCTATGTCTCATTCATGCGCGTATTAATTAGTCTATTTCACAGTAGTGCCGTATTCAAAAATTACTTACTGTGATGAAGTTAATTAAGCCAATTGTATTCAGGTCAATCTACTGCCGCAAGAATTCTTCGATTCTTGCATCAATTTCTTTGATATTACAACGAAACGCGACTTCTAATTATCAATTATATACGACATAGGCAATAACTTCAAATAGTTCAGACGATGTTTCAACATTAGGCTAGAGGTTCCCAACCCATGGTGTCCCTTCTGGTGTCACAGACATCGACAGGGGTGTTAAACAGCATTAACGAACTGTTAAGAATAGGCAAAAATGAGCATTAGCAGCCGTGGAGCTTGAATAATACCGGTTGTATGGTAGAATAAAATTTGATAAAATATCTAAACTATCTCTCTCTCTTTTTCTCTCTCTCTCTCTCTTTCTTTCTCTCTCTCTCTCTCTCTCTCTCTCTCTCGCGCTAATGTTCAGCTAAGTGACAGGTCCAGGTTACATATTCATACTTTCATTCTGCTATTACGCTCTCTAAGGAGAACTTGATCGATTCAACTTACTCACAGACTTACCCGCTCGTTAAAGTAACTTATAGATTTGAAATATATTGATTCTGGGATGTTTGACCTTTTGCCGTTCTAAGTTCTCTCTCTGTCGCCTCTTACGACAAGTGCAGTTTACGGTTGGTCTATTCTATATTGATCGCAAACACCATGAAATTTGATTTTAAAAAATATTTCAGATTAAGTTTAAGCTGCTTGTTCGGAGCAAATAAGCAAGTTTATGGAAATATAAAGCCGTACTGGGCACTTTAAACTTTACTGAGCAAAATGGGGTATAAGAGCTTTCCTGGCGATTTTTTGGGTATTGAAAGGGCATAAAGTTAGAAACCCTGCCTTGGGCTATACATCTATTGTGTAATTGTTAGCAATATACTGTATGTTTTTCAATAGCAGATCCAGTACTGGTGTATGTGGTACGATTGATAGTATAAGTATTCGATTCAAATGCTACGCCAAATGCACCATTGTTAATTAAGTCAGAGGCTTGATATTGGTGTATTGGTTTATTGGTTAGTTATCGAGTTGGTAACTGGCTTGCCTGTGATACTATTGTTTCTTATCCAGGTCTGTCAGTAACTTGTAGACTCTCTTGTTGTCATGACACAACTAAGTACTGTTAAATTTTTATAGCTTTATATTATTTAATATTATTATATTATTTATATTATTATTTTACTTATATTATTATTTTATTTATGGATTAACACAGGTATATCGTGCTGGAATTTGGATATAAAGTAGTCTGATGCGGCTAACAATGAAACATATAGCATTTGTGGAATTATGAATACAGATTAGCCTGATGTGATCTTAGTAAAACCGAGAGATAAGTGATGTACAGTGATTTACATAAGAACAGATAGCTAAATAATGTCCAGTGTTTGATAGTAAAACCGATACCTAAATAATATCCAGTCCAGTGTTTGATAGTAATACAAATAGATAAGCAATGTCTAGTGATTTCACAGAACGGATAAGATGGTCATCACGTGTATTCACCATGCAGGAATTTGTAGAAGAGCATTGCGGTAATCTACCCTCCATCGTCTCTGCGTGCAGCGGATACCATGGCCTGAACGATGTGGAAGTGATTTCCAGCGGACAGGTTAGAGTCACAAACCAATCAATCAATAATCAGTTCATCAATCAAACAATCGGTTAATTAATAATTCGATAGTTTCGTAAGTCAATTAATGAATCATTATATCAAGCAATCACATTATTCAAGATTTTAGCAGATTGATTAATAATTCTAGTTGTCAATAAATTATGAAATACGTTAAACTGTCCCTCTGCCACTTGCCAATCAATTTATAAATGGATTAAAGAATTGATCTTTGGAGTAAAGGATTGATCTACAGATTTATGGATATATCTATGCATTAAAGGATTGATTTTTGGATTAAAGGATTGATCAATGAACTAGTGAGTTGGTCTATGGTTTAAAGCGTTGATCTGTTGATTAACTAATTGATGTATGGAGTAAAGGGTTGATCTAAGGATTAAAAGTGTAATTGTGGCGAGGTGAAAATTAATATCCGGACGGTTTGTAATACACACAAAGTGATAGCAATGGGCTTTGTCTGTAGTTTTGCTTTATCTCCCACTGATTGGAAAACTCCCTGACTCCTCATCTTCGCTCCTGTTATACTACTTTCACTTTCCGTTGTAGGTTGAAAACACATCTCTTACCACAACAGAATCTTGTCATATTGAATGACTGTTTTTTGATCTCCGGACCGGCACCGTTTTGGATCTTTTTCTATCTCTTCAGCGTATGTTTTTTTCCAGATCGTTTGGGGTGAATGGATTTGTAGTTAAATCTGATGAGGGGACGTCCCTGATATAATCCTTGTATGAGGAAATAGATGTTAAACCTTTATTATTATTATTATTATTATTATTATTATTATTATTAGTTAAATGTAGTAATTATGTAAATATGTGCAACTGTGGCTGAAGCCAGTGGCAATATCGGTAAGGTACTCGACCGCGGATCAGTATGTGCGAGGTTCAAATCCTGGGCTCGCCCATCACTGACATCGCTTTCGAGTGAAGAAACTGATGTTAACATTAGCTTTTAACTTTTTTTAGCTTTTATCGTTGTTACCCTGTTTCAGATCATGCGGGTTCATGCCCTGATAAGGCAGAACAGGATCTATGCTACAGATATTCGTGGCAGAGTGTTCAGCTTTCCAGAATCTTTTCCGCTGAAGTTTGAGGTGCTGGAAGGAAAGAAGAATACAAGTTAGTACTTTAAGTATGTGGCTGAATCTGAAATTTTTCTATTAAGTTGTACCGTACACTGTGCAGCATTATGTCGCATTCTATTGTTTGTGTTAGGTTTGAAGTATGCAGCATACAGACATGTATTTTATTATTTAGATACATTATACATTTCTATTGTATATATATATATATATATATATATATATATATATATATATATATATATACATGTATATATATATGTATATATATATATATATATATATACACTCTATGTAGTGCAATATATATAATACATGTCATACATTATGCTCGAACTCAAGTATCAAATGCAACAATCACTTGAAGAATTTCACGACATAGCTATAGGCTCAGCAACATTGAGTTGGCATTCATTGTCAATCCTCACCGGATTGTTGTAGCCATAGGATTAATAACGATTATGCGACATAGGCCACAATGCTTTGTACGACTCTGCAGAACTTAACAATTTCAATATTAATTTTTGCGCCAGAAGCCATGAAGATATTCGAGATTTGTTTTCTGATTCAGCAGGTTTTATTGTTGCTAGTGCAACCTTTAAACATTATTGGATTTTCGTATTTGGTATCTTATTGATGTGAAGGACAGAATGTTTTGAATCGTTATAAAATAACAGTCAAGCAAATATACAGCATTGCAATGGAACATGTGATGAGTTCAAGATATTTGATTGATCGATAGTGTGCTATCTATATGTAGCCATTTTCTTTACAAACGTTTTAAGAATAAACAGTTTACATCCTATTTAAAATAGTGTGTGCTATTTTTTGTTGTTATCATGAGCCCTGTCTTAGTTATGACATATGCTAGTGTAATTCAAATGTTGAATATCTATATACCTTACGTGATTTCGTATACTATTAAACTTTTTCGCTAGGTTGAATTACCTTTTGTTATTTCTTATGACTTAACAATTTCTTGCGACGAAAATAAAGTATATTATTCTCTGTGTTATTACTATTAATTCTTAATAATAATATTGTTATTATTATTATTAATATGTAAATATATAAATGTAATAATTGTATTTATGCTATTTCAAATGTAATTAGAATTTCGCACACTGAGCGAGATAGTCAAGGACTCTAGACTTCCGGTTTCTGTAAGATTACAACCTGACACCTCAACAACCGTCACCCTAGGTAGCAACAACAACATCTACAATTTCGGTAGCAACAGCAACCTCAAAATTAGCAACAGCAACCTAGGCATTAGCAAGAGCAATCTAAACATTAGCAACAGCAACCTAAGCATTAGCAATAGCAATCTCAACATTAGCAACAGCAACTTAAACTCTAGCTGCATCAATCTGAGCGAAAAAAGCAACCATCGCAACAACAAGAGCAACAACAAGAGCAACAATAAGAGCAATAAGATGAAAAGAAACAAACGTAATAACGGCAAATATGACAACATCAGTGAGCCTGCATTTCAATCCGGACCCCTTGAAGACGCTCATGAAGAATCTAGTGGATCCATTGAACATTCCGTTGAACAGGAAGTCCTATTTGAACCTGGTAGAGGAGTTGGATTCTGGGCAAGTGGACACTGGTTGACTACTAGGACCCTGGGAACTCTGGTTCTTCTGCAGTTCTACACTGAAACGTTTCTACAAATCAGCGCCGTTAATAAAGGTTTGGCTCTGCTATTAAGTTGTTCATAATTATTGTCTGCATTGTCTGCTTAAAAAATATTCAAAGAGGGCCCAATTGAGAGATAGAGAGAGAGAGAGAGAGAGAGAGAGAGGGAAAGAGAATTATAGTTTTCTTTCAAAATTTAATACTTTATAAATTCTTGATTTACCCTTATTGTGTCCAGCTTGAGGAGGGTAGAGGGAACCCACCTTTCTCGTGACTTTTTCCCCAGGATTAAATTGCAGTTAATCCATTGTAGAACTGAGGAAAGCAACGGAAAACCACCTCAGAAGCCATATTATTCCCAAGCTATAGGCTACATTCCCGTGCTTTGCTCGGGTGTGGTTAGACCACTGCAGAATTGGGCAACCGCAAACAATCTGCCGCATGTACGTAAGAGGCGACTAAAGGCAGGAGCTGAGGATGGCAAGAGGGGACCCACCTCACCATGAAATATTTTCCCCCAGGATTAAATAGTAGTTAATCCACCAAACTGAGGAAGGCAACGGGAAACCACCTTAGAAGCCATATTTTTTCCCAAGCTATAGGCTACATATGGTATGGATAAGGCATAGACTTTGTGAAGGGATTAACGTTTTGATCTAAGGAGTGCTCTTATGGAGCGCGAAAACAGACGTTGAGTATGAATATGTACCTTGAACCTGCCACTTGGCCGTGCACTGAAGAAGAAGAGAAAATAGGCTACATTAAGGTGTGGATAAGGTATAGCCATTTATGAATGGATTAACTCATTGATCGTTAGTGTGTTCTTTATGGAGTGTGAAAAGCAGCACGTGAGTAGTAATATGTACCGTGAACCTACCGCTTGGAAAAACACTAGAGATATACTATATTATATATATATATACATATATATATATATATATATATATATATATATATATAAACTCTCCTCGTGTATTTACAGGCATCTACATGTATTAACATGTATATCATGTATTTACATGTATTAATATGAATTTCATGTATTTACATGTATTTACACTTATTTGCACGTATTTATACAGGTATTATTCAGACGCCGATGGTACATCTTCCTCTGTACGTGGACCTAGAGCTCAAAGTGGCGGAAGGGTTTGTGGAGGAGTCAGCGGACTGGTTGACGACGATGAACACCTACACCAGGGCAGTCCTGTCCCTGGAACCACCGGCTGATCAGAGGTCAAGCTTTGCTGATCACAGGGCAAGCTCTGCTAGCCTGAGAGAAAACACTGTGGGTCACTCAGGTAACAGCTAGTTTAGCTTAACTTTTAATTCTTATTTTGACCTTTCTGACTCGTATTGCGTCCGGGTTGCTGAGGAATAGACCAACCGCGGACTACACGTGTCTGAACATTCAGATCCAAACTAATGTTAGAAATGGTATTCGATTGTTGAGCGACTAGGCTTCAGAAATTCTTACAAAATGTTCTCACCCCGTCCCTTGTTAAATTTGGATTCAAGGGAAGATGATGACGATGATGACGACGATGATGATGATGACGATGATGATGACGACAACGACGATGATGAGGATGATGATCAATCCTGTATTCTTTCTCTCTTTACACATAAATAAGGCTTCAAGCGGAGTAAAATCCTGTAAGTTACATCGTATGAATGAGGCATCCCTGACATCGGCTTCTGGTGAGAAACCTGACGTTAAATTACTTTTTATTGTTTGATTGATTTATTGATTGAGTGATTGAGTGATTGATTGAATTATTGATGATTGTTTGCTTGATTGATTGAGTGAGTGAATGATTGAGTGATTGATTGATTGATTGTTTGATTGAGTGATTGATTGAATATTGATTGCAGGTGTTTTGGTGTTTGATAGAGAAGAGGAACCATCCTGTTACCCTATAATCGATCAGACTACGGGTTTGATAACTCGACAGTTTGCAACTGAGCCGTCAATCAATCGACTAAGCAAGCAATCAATCAATCATCTAACCAACAATTGCAATCGAACTACCGGTGTAGGTAGTGTTATAGTTAGTAAAACTGTCAAAGACAAAATTAGCAACAATAGCGGCGACAAATGTGTGATATCGAGTCGAAACAACTGTAACACTGAATCCATGAAGAACGGATGTGATAGCGACTTTAGTGTTCAAATAGGTAGCGTTGACAAGAATGGCGCGAAGCTCGAAATTATCAGCAATAGTATCAGTAAGAGCAACGTGAGCGTGTGTACTACAACTCGAGCCGTAGTTGAACCTGTAATGTCTCACGTAGTACACAACGGTGTTAACAACAATGCTAGTGGCAAACATCTCACTGGAAGTAATTCTCTCGATGGATCAAATCCTCTGATATACGTCACTGAAGTGGACGGAATCATGAATAGGGTTTGCAGTGATAACTCTCGCGTCCATGATAATATCCGGAACGATGAAAAGATCAACAAAAGTGATGATTTTAATGATTTGAAGCCTGTAGCTGTAACTGGCGGTGATAGGTGTGACGTTGTTCTAGGAATTGACGATGACAGTAAAATTAATAGAAACAGTTCAAAAATCGTTTCAGGTTTTGATAATATTGAAACGCAACAGGATATTTCCGATATTGGCCATGTCAAAATTTCGTTGGGAGATAATTCGGGCTACGGTGCTGTCGTTTACCAAACAAATTCAATCGTTAAAACTAATGCAAATATTCGCCCGCCAGATCTGAATAACATCACTGTTGATGAAGCAATGCATCAGGTTGATGAAGTTGGTATTGAGCTTGCTGAAAATGAGTGGAATGATGATGAAGTAGCAGATACATGTATCTCTTCTTCCCCAGTTAAGAGGGATATAACTGACATTAAATTAAAATCTGAAAAGGTAGAAATACAGTCTCAGATAATATTAAAGCCAAATAATGCCAGTAAACCCTCGAATATTTCTCCTGTGTCTTCTAATCCTTTATTTGAAGATAACGATAGGTTCAATTCAGATGCGATTTATTCAAATCCTCAAAATGGAAGCGTTGTTAGCAATTTAGCTGATATCAAAGTTGAAGCGAATCAGTCCAGTTTGAAGCAGAGATTATCAACATCGCCTTCTTCAGATGAAGGCCAATTGGTCACGATTTCTGTTCCATATCGTAAGAAGTCAGCCAGTCACAATGACGCTGATGTGAATGTGGAGACACCGCCAAACAACGTCTACATTGCTGATACCCCAAAAAGTACTGATGCGGAAGATACTATAATAACTATAATGGGATCTACCAGCTCTGTGAAACCTGCCATCACCTCGGGTGTAGAATCTAAAAGAGCTCGTAGCCATGTTGAACCATCTATGAATAGTTTAACCTCAGACAAGCGTAGCGTGAAGAATGAAGAGAGATACTCTGAGAAGCTGAAGAATGGCAACACCAGTGATTCTGAACTCTATGCTCTTAGTAAGCGCTTTGATGAAGATCGAATGCTTGAAAGAACCAACGGTGACCCTGATTCTTTTGATCTACTTGATCGAAGAGTACTTCAACTTTATAATTCTAACTTAAGCAATTCTAACTCAACTGTCTCCACGCTTATATCAGCTGTCGATAGCTCGAGATCTCTCTATGAGGGATCTGGGATTAGTCCAAATCTGCGACAATCTTCTTCCAATCTTAACAAAAATGAGAATTCTTTGTTAGGGAATAGATCTGCAGATCACCACGGCTTGCTAGTCATGTCTGACCAGGATTTTTTATCTGATGCATCTAATACCTATAGGACTAATCGTACTGTAATGTCGAATCAGATTGAACCACCGTCCAGAATTCTGACAAGGTTTCCTAACGAACTTGTTCAAACAAACTTGTCAGAAAGTTCTGTAAGTTTTGAAGAAGCTCGATCATACACTTCCCAGAGTGTTCTTGTAGAAATAGATGACGATTTAGATGATTTTGTTACTAACAATTCTTCCAATTGGCCGTTAAAAGAATCATTTAAATTGGCCAATGATCGTGAGAGGTTTTCTGAACTGGCTGCTACTCATGTAGGGGCTGCCAATCAAATTGTCAGACTTACTGATTTAAAATCCAACTCCGCCCATTTGCAACAGTCTTCAGGACTCTCAAAGCATAATCCAGAACGTGATTGGTCAGAAGGGCGATTCGTTTCTATAGTAACTAACGGCACCAACTCTCATCTACCTAGAGAGACGAAATCAATGACCCACGCTCGTTCTCTTCAACAGAATATTCTACAAAAAGATGAGAAAGACGACCAACGCCAGCAGCAGACGATGATGATGTCATCACAGAATTCCAAGCACAATAGTCGACCACGAAAGTCATCAACAACTCAAGGCAGTCGATCTGATGCTGGAGAAACTGGAACAAATACTCTGCGATCTCTGTACGCTGTAGCATTTCCAGAATTCAGTCAAACGTACACAAGATATTCTCCAAATCCTCTCCGAGAACGGAATTCATCTTTGGCTTATAATTCCGACGATAATTTAATTCTAGAATCTGATCGTCATAAAAGAGGAGTCGAATTTCTGAATAGATATAAAAATGCAGTTCCTACGGAAGGATCCACATCAAGGCCAGCCCGTGACAATGAGGCATCTTTATCGATGATGAAGCATTTCACAAAACATGACAAAGGAATTGATGACATGCTGTTTAAAGTAGGT
This sequence comes from Enchytraeus crypticus, assembly GCA_905160935.1. NCBI lineage: Eukaryota > Metazoa > Annelida > Clitellata > Enchytraeida > Enchytraeidae > Enchytraeus > Enchytraeus crypticus. The sequence goes on from CAJHZI010000183.1 coordinate 635,919, forward strand.
CATTTACCTTCACGTCCCAACGGGCGAATTCATCATCCACAAAACCCCAGAATTAGCATGCAGACATCGCCAGAAAGGAGGTCAAAGGTTAGCATACATGCTTCACCCGAGAGAAAGAAAAAGAGCGCAATAAAGAACACGAACAAGAAGAGCGGGATAAGACGTCACGTGTCTTACAGCGACACTGACACGGTTTACCCTTATGACACCAGTGAAGACGATCAAACCACGTCAGTGTACAATACAGGTGATAGCGGATTGGACAGCGATAATCTGGATGGCTCCGCCCAGCGTCTCTGCTCGACCAATGAGAGTAGACGCCACGGCAGTCAATACATAATGAATGGTGGAATACTGCGTGGAGCTAGCAGAGAGGTGGGAGGAGCTAGTAGAGAGGTGGGAGGAGCTAGTAGAGAGGTGGGAGGGGTCAAAAAGATGCCTCATTGGCCGGGGCGCCCGAGCAGAAGAACTTTAAAATACTACAAGTGAGTGTTACATTAATAAATCCATCAAAAATCAATCAAATCAATCAATCAATCTACTAATATCAATTAATATATCTATCAAAATATCAATCAATAAATCTATTAAAATATCAATCAATAAATCTATCAATTCAGTTTTTCCAATACGTTGTAACGGCTACCAGTTAATAATAGCATTAAAATATCAATCAACTCCAGTTGGGAGGATAATCATCAGTCAAACAATCAGTCAAGCTGATTGAAGCAGCACTTGCTACTCTTTAATATAATTCATCATCAGCTTACATTGAATCCCAGTCTAACTGAGGTCGGGATAAACGTTTCCATTCCTTTAAAAAAATTGTATCAGTTCTGAAGCCTAGGCGATCACCAGCCGAATGCCCATTCTGACATTGCTTAGGATCATAGTTCTTTGTCGCTTTTTACGACACGTGCAGTCCACGGTTATTCTACTGTTCAGCAATCCGGATACAACACGGATAAATATAATTCAATTAATAAATACAATTAATAATAATTAATAATTAATAATACAAACCGGGATTCGAGGGAGGATGATGATAATGATGAATAAATACAATTATATAAATATAAATAAATACTATTGTTTTTATTTTGTTCTACCACTTCTAGAGCTAGGTCGGCCACAATGCAGGCAGCCAGGTCTGACCACACTGAGGACAGGAGAAGGACCAGATACCGAACCCAGAGTGGTCCGTCCCCGGGTAGCGCAGATCTGTCCCCTGTGGTTGGGGTCAGAGGTTGGGGGTCAGATGCCGAAACCGGGTCCAGGTATAGCAGGGACGAGGGGCGACATCAGGAGAGATACTATAGTCCCAGCCCGGTGGTAATGTTAACAAATATACAAGTTTGACTATGAGTCTAGCTCATAAAAATGTACGTGCAGTATTATTTTTTTAATCTTTTATTTGGAAATTCTAATTTGACTTAATTTAATAACTTATCAGGTTTGAATATTTTGGTTATTGGACTTCGTTAGTATATTAAAGTTATTTATAAACTGGTTGCTTAGGCACTTTAACATTCTAGTCCTCTAGCGAGCCATTTGCAGTATTTAATCTAGAACATGAAGGAGTTGGTTTGTTGTTAAACAGTAGCTTGGCTGCAAACCAAACTTATGTAGGTCCTAAACATATTCCTGCTCCAACAGCAACCTCTTGCTGCTCAGAGCAATACTATGACGCAATAATTCAGTAATTAATTTAGAATTAATCAAATCTTTTAAAAATGAAATTCAACATGACAAACGTTGTTGTTGAGTGGTTTTTCAAAATTTTAGTCGGTTAATATTTGACTAATATTTACCTGTTTGACTGGGTTTGATATTTTATAATCATTACTTTGCTGAATAGCTTGTTTAGTTTTACTAAGACAATTTTTTGTAATTATACTTTATTCTAAAAGATAAATCTATGGTATTAAACTAAAGTTTTAATAATCAAAAATCACTTTAAATATTTGCTATTTTAACAATAGCTGCAATTGGAGCGTTACGGTCGTCTTTGACAGCATCGAGAACCATTGAACCAGCTCAAGGCATGTGAGCATCAAATAAAGGGGTTCAAAAACGTTCCAAAAGCCAAACTTCAAATTATTTGTCCAATTAAAAATTTAGATTTAGTTTTAAATAAATACAGAAATAATACATATTATAGTGAAATTATTGAGTCCCCGTGTTGTGTTCGGGTTGCTTGAAAAATAGACCAACCGTGTAAATATGCACGTGTCGTAGAAGAACGCGTCGTATAAAAACTAGATCACAATCAACGTCAGAAAGTTCTTTCAGTTGGTGAGCGCCTAGGCTTCAGAAATTGCTACAAAATTTTAAAAGAATGGAATATAATGTGGAACAGAGAAGACTGGAAAGGTCTATTCGTATCCCGACCTTATTTAAACTGGGATTTAAGGGGAAATGATGATGATGATGATGACGACCAAAATATTGAATATACTTAGATATACAAAATTTACAAATTATGATGCACAGATAAAAAACACTGTTGTGCTCGGGTGTGGTTGGACCACTGCAGAATTGGGCAACCGCAAACAATCTGCTGCGTGTACGTAAGAGGCAACTAAGGCAGGAGCTGAGGTTGGCAAGAGAGGACCCACCTCACTATGAAATATTTTCCCCCAGGAGTAAATGGTAATAAATCCATCTAACTGAGGAAGACAACGGTAAACCACCTCAGAAGTCATGCTTTTCCCAAGCTATAGGCTACATAAGGAATGGATAAGGCATAGACTTTGTGAAGGGATTAACTTGTTGATCTAAGGAGTGCTCTTTGGAGCGAGAACGCAGACTTTGAGTGTGAGTATGTACCTTGAACCTGCCACGTGGTGGCAGTGCACTGAAGAAGAAGATGACGATAAATTAAAAGTACTTAGATATACAAAATGTATAAATTATGTTGCACATATAAAAACCATAGATATAGAAATTAGATATAAAGTTTGCTGGGTGTTTTCTTAGAGTACCTCCAGACAGAGGTTGGTCCTATCAGACACTGATCTTAGTGACGCAGAGCGCCAGTCTGTCAGACTGTTGAGATCATCAGAGGGGCTTCGACCTGCAGCCAGACAGCATGTCACCACGATCCAGCACAACCACCCAGTCCAAACTCTTCCTCATCCCCGACAACATCAAGTCCCGGACATGAAGAGATCAGTCTCACAGGATCAACATAGGCAGACACGTTCTGCTGGTACTTTTTCTCCTACAAAAATCATCCTTAGGTGATGAAACGGACGTTGCGGCTTTGAAGGAAAAACCCTATAAATTGAACTTTTGAAGTATTCTTGGAAGATCTGATGTTGTTCATAGTAATTTAAAATTGTTGTTTAAAAGTTGTTAAACATCGTGCTCGGTTAGTGCTTAGGTGGGCGACTATTTCTAAATACGAGTTGCTAATTGAATCCATGTTGATAAATTGAATAAAACGCCGGGGTAGAGACCATTTAGTTGGCTGAAATCTGAATAATCGAAGTTGAGGCAATAAACACTAAATGAAGACTAAATTAAGAGAATACGGGTACTTTTATAAATGATAAATTTTTTCAACATTCAACTTACAGCTGCAATCCTTTAACAAATGTATTTTCAACAATTGAACGGTTAGCAATAGGAGAACGTGTACTTTTACTATTAGCTATAGCCTACAGGGTTTAGGATATGAATAATTAAATTGAGATTTTTATACAGAATGGCAGCAGATTAATAGCATTAATGGGCCTATCACCGGACCGGGCTATATTTTAGCACCTTACTTCTCCTCAGCATATTTCTTTTGTAGATTGGTTTGGGTGAATTGATCTGTAGTGATGTGTGCTGTGGGGACGTCCCTGACATCATCCTTGGATAATGAAACCGACGTTAAACCATTATTATTGGTAATATTACATGTAGTATTATTATTAATGTAAATTTATTATTTGCATGTTACGTGTAGGCCTATACTGTAATTTTTTAGCAATTAAAACTTCAAACTACAAAATATATTTTGTGATCACATTAAATGTATCTCTCTCTCTCTCTCTCTCTCTCTCTCTCTCTCTCTCTACAGCTCTGCAAAATATCTTGTTTAAATGGGACTAAAGGAAAAATGGAAATTAATGGGATTAATGTAGTAATTGATTCAAGTAGATTTGATGTTTACTTGACGTGGTAACGATTATATACCATAATTAAAATGAAATATAAACAATAGACCTATTACTTAATTATATTTTTCTATAACATAACAAATATATTTGGTATGAAAATTGCAAATATATAGACTTTAAGACTAGATTTCATTACATAACGGCACACAGGGTCAGGAAGCAAAGATGGCCGTTTTAAGGGCCATTTCCTCTTTCCTCTCCTTGGTTATTAGTCATCGTTGCCTTTTTGATGGCACATATATAATTATATAATCACTTAGGAATAAATGAAGAAAGCGATAGCCATCAGTCTTAATCTTTATATAACGTCCTTAGTCCACTGCCAAGGGCGGATCCAGGAATTTTTTAAAGGGGGGCCCGAAATTCTTTTGAGAGTGTGCACATTTTTCGCTTACTTCGAGACATGTGACTTAACTCTAGAGCAAATGCTGTGGGGGGGGGGGGGGTTAAAAATTTGTCACTACTGCGCTCGGCTCATAGAGTGAGTGTATCCATGTATCTTACCCCCCCCCCCCCCACACTCATACCCGTACTAAAGTGAGAGGAAAACCTACAATGCTTAAATTCCTACATTTGTTTTGGAAAAAAGTAGGTTAAAATTTCCTCTTCTGAAGAAACTCAGCTGATCTCTACGAATTGCAAAAGTGACCTAATTTTGATGGTAGGAAGGCTTAAGCCCTCCCAGACAAGGCTGTTTGCACCACTGCTCCGGGACAGAGTACACATCTTTTACTTACATCTTCTTGTCCTCTTATAGAGTGGCAAAGTGAAAATTGAGAGCTAGTGAAACGATCAATAATTTTCGGGCCACCCTTCCATTATACAGGGCTCCTAGTGTGCCAAATATGGGCCCCTAACCCCAGATTTGAGCTAGTGGAACTGAGCTCCCTCAATCTCGTATCCCTCACCCCATCTCAGACCCCCGAACCACTGCCCTTACAAACATAGGCACATAGAAATTGTCATAGAAACAATGAAATTATAGTTTAAAAAAATTTCGGTGGGCCTAAGGGGGGATCCGGCCCCCCTAGGGGGATCCACCACTGTCCACTGCCTAACGGCAGGTCCTTAGTACGTAGTCTCTAAACTTTAACTCTTTCGACAAATTCTACCTACTCTCTAGATTGCCTTGCTTATTTTCGCCTCTATCATGATATCATCGATCATATATGATTTATCCTGAAATATTCATGAGTTGTTTATTCTCGGATACAAACAGTCCATAAGATTAGAAAATGCTGTAAAATGTATGATGCAATTCTGCAGTGGCGGATCCAGGGGGGGCCCAGGTGACCCGGCTCCCCCACCACCCCTTAGGCCCGACGATAAAAAAATGTAAACTATATTTTCATTGTTTCTAAGGAAATTTTTATGCGTCAGTATGTACATAAGGGTAGTGGTTAGGGTGGGAGGGGGGGGGGGGGTACGAGGGGGAACTCAGTTTAACTAGATCAAATCTTTTGAAACATGAGACTAGGAGCCCATATTTTGTATACTAGGAGCCTTGTAAATGGAAGGGGGCCAGAAAATGTTGACCGTTTCACTAGCTCTCAATTTTCTCTTTAATCACTGTATATATGAGGAAAAAATGATGCTAGTAAAATATGTAAACTCTGTCCCGGAGCAGTGGTGCAAACAGTCTTGGCTGGGAGGGGTTTAAGCCCCCCTCCTAACGCCAAAATTAGGTCACTTTTGCAATCCGTCCAGATCATCCGCTGAATTTCTTAATTCACAGGTGAAAAAATCAACCTAATTTTTTCCAAAACAAATTAAGGATTTTAGGCATTTTAGGTTTTTTCACACTTAGTACGGGTATGAGTGGTGGGGGGGGGGGGGGTAAGATACACTCGCTCTACGAGCCGAGCTCAGTAGTGAAAACATTTTGAGCCCCCCCTTCAGCAATTTATCTGGTTGCGTCACATGTCCCGTAGAAGGCGGGGCGTAAGCAAAAAATGTGTACATTCTCAAAAAAAATTCGCCCGCCCTTAAAAAATTTCTGGATCCGCCCCTGCAAGTCTGACAGAGAAGTAAGAAATATTCCTGAATACAATCACTGTTACCGATCGGCAGATCGAGGAAGATAACAGTGATAGGCCTAATATTCCTATATAGATTTTCCAATGTCGGAAATAACGACATTACTTTGTTAGCCAACAACAGCTGCCCACGTGGAATCACAGCTGAAGTTGCTTCATCCTGTGGAATCGTAGCTGCAGCTACGATCCCAGTAGAATCACAGCTGCAGCTGCTATCCTATTGGAATCAAAGCTGCAGCTGCTATCCCAGTGGAATATCAGCTGCAGCTGCTATCCAAGTGGAATCACGGCTGCAGCTGCTACTCCAGTGGAATTATAACTGCTGGTGACAGCTGCAGCTGCTGGTGACAGCTGCAGCTGCTGGTGACAGCTGCATGTGACTCACAGCTGGTGACTGGAAACAGCTGATGGTTTGTTTATGATTAGTATTTAGGATGTTAGGCAATTAGTCTGAGTAATATAGACTTTCTTTTGTTCTATTTTATTACAGTTTTTTAAGTTACTGAAGCTTATTAACGAGTGCTATAAATTTGTATGCAATATTAGGATCATATGTGAGCAAAAAGATTAAAATGCTTGATCAATTTTGTTCACTTTTATAGTTATATTTATAAAAGAATATTTGGAAACCACTAAATTTTTTTTTGGTAATACTATGTAATTATGTGATTAAATTTTAGCATGATTTCATCAATATAATGTAAAGGCCTATGATAAGGTGTTAATGAACTAGTTGAAGTCAGCGCTATAAGAGATAAATATATAGGAAACTACTAAATTGTAATTAAACGTTAGAAAATTAGCTGAGAAATTATATTTACAATTTTAAACTATAAACTTAATTATGCATACATCTATAGATTCCAGATATTTCAGCAGTTCTTACGCAATCATCAGTAATAAATTTAAAGGATGGTTCAGCCAATTTGAGTTTTCCTTCCTGCATATGCATCCTCATACCAATACTTTTCTTTTATCGTTTTATACTTCTTAAGATTTACATATGTCATTGTTTTCGTATATACAGTTTTTCAGGCATTCAATTTTAAGGTCGAACTGCTTTATCACAATATTACGTCTGAAGTCCTCGTGACCTACTGATAAACTGTCCTGACTTTATTGCCTCATCGTTGGAGTGACTGTGGATTCTTAATTTGCTCAGTTGCATGGACATTGTCTTTGTTGAATTGTCAGTATAACTCTAACTTCTTGCATATTCATAGCATTCGATGAACAGTTCAATATTTGTCATAGGTGCAATAGCACGTCAATTATGTGTTAAACATTGTTAGTGCTTCAGCCATATTAAACAATATTTTAATCCCCTACCCAACATAAATAATCTTGCCTCTGACTTTCTGTATTCTATTCACTGCGTTAAAACATAGCCTGCCATCTGTAAATTGGGTAAATATAGTTGAAATGCTTTTAAAATTTTAAAAGAGAATTTATTAAATTCTAAAGTAAATTAAAGAATGGGAAACATTACTGCATTCTATTGTTGATGAATAAATAGAAAATGCCAGGTATTAAGAGAAATAGATTAACAGTTCGAGCCGCTAGAGGCTCTGCCTACACCGCTAGACACTGGCTGGAGGCCTCTGGACCTATCTCTACGGAAGATGCTGACCTAGAAGATTTCAAGCACGCGCGGGAATGGTCTCATAGTCCCAGTCCAACACGAGTTCCCTCCAGCGACATGCCTACGCGTGGACCTCTCTACAAAAACAATCGACCAATCACCAGTTTGATTCGAAGGTTGCGTGCGAGATCAGCGAGTAATGGAGGACGAGGTCATTGGAGACAACGCAGACGAAATCGCAGTAGCGACGCAGTGACATCGTCTGATTCTAAATCTCTTCAGGATGGGGATGGTGGAGCAGAATGCATTGAAATGTGTCAGATGGGAGGATTTCCAATTAAACAGAGGTATTTATCAAATGAATTGTTTCTATTTCGTAATGCGTTTATCGATAAGTGCATTATTAAATTGGTAGTAAAGTTGGATCTATATAGACCACATTCTAAGTGGGGACAATGTACTATTTAAAAGAGGTCATACAAGGCAGAATGGAAGGAAATAGAGGCAGAGGCATGCTGAGATTAGGAACATTTGATGATCCAAAGATCCACTCATATGCGGACATGTATAATAATATTTATAATCTAATTATAATTATAATTGCTTCTAAATTCCTAATTTTCCAGTTTCACGTTCGATGTGAAGCCAGCTAGACTTGTCTAGCCATTAAATAATGACCTGATTACTTTTCGCTTATCTCTGTTGTCAAGTTTGTCAGCCATTTTACAGAACTATCATTGCAATCTAGATGGCAGATTTATTGGTAGGAGTGAAAGGAAATTTAGCTACTTTCTTGCACTCTAGCGAGAACATTTACCATATTAATTAGCTAAATAATCAGTAGTACTTGTATTCCAGGTCAAAGGTGAAGGATCAAGGCCACAGGTTTGTATGCATGACACTGCGCTCACCCACCTGGTGCGACCATTGTGGTAAACCGGTCATCGGCTTTCTCCGCCAATTCCTCGTCTGCAAGCGTGAGTCTAATAATAATAATAACAAAAATTAGAGTGCTACGGTCATCAATGACAACATCGAGCATTATTGTGACAAAATCAAACCGGCGAGCAAAAAGAAGGTCCCAAAACGGTGCAAATTCCAAATTTCTAGCAATCTTTCTTTACAACTATATATACAATATACACTGTGAGTCATAAAAAAACATGTGTGCAGTATTTCGTCCACAACTTTCACACTTATGAACCGATTTTGAAAATATTTTCAGAATTATAAAGAACAAGAAAAGTATTAATCTTAAATCTAGTTTTTGTGACACTTTTAGTTTAATTTAAACAATATCAGACGATTTTACAAACATAGTCTGTTTTTTTAAAATTTAAAAATGATGTTTACTAATGAAGATAAAGCACTCAAAAAAACTTGTACCTCTTAAAGGGTTATGGCGCACATCGGTTGATTGCCGAATTTCCAACAAAATACTGGACGCTGGGAGGTCTAGATTGCTTATTAAAGAAATTACGCCGGACTGGGAGCACCGATTGAAAGAAAGGCAGTGGACGACTGAAAAGCATAAGAACTGAGCATTCTGTACCGATTTATTTACTTAAACTGAATATTTTCAGACGCGCATATTTTTTCAAGCACTGCTTCAACGTAAAAATAATAATTACCAGAGCCACTTAACGTTATTTTATAGCAAATGTTATCCTGACTATACCCATGCAAGATGTTAAAAAATCGGTTCTCTAATACCAAAGTTATAGAGGCTGCGCACAGGTTTTTTTTATACTCACAGTGTATATATATATATATATATATGTATATGTATATATATATATATATATATATATATATATATATTAATATATATATATATATATATATATTAATATTCTAAAGAATTAATAATACTATATCATCATCAGCATCTTCTCTTGAGTCCCAGTTAAGCTTGGGTCTGGATTAGAAACTATGTAGCAATTTTTGAAGCCCAGGTTCTTACGAACCGAATGTCCTTTGTGATGTTGGTTTAGATCTTAGTGTTTTTTCGCCTTTTACGACATTCGCAGTCCACGTTTGGTCAATTCTTCAGCTCCCTGGACACAATATGAGTTATAGAACTTAATTATAAATAATATATTAGCATATTTTGAGAAGCTGGCTGGATGTTAGGGAGTCCCCGCAGCATACATGATGCGTGACGTCCCTGACATCATCCTTGTATGGGAAACGGACGTTAAACCTTTATTTATTTCTTATTATTTACTTTACCCGTGCATTGTGATGAATTACCACGTGTGTTTTTTGTAGAATGTAGTTACACTTGTCATCAGGAGTGTCGCAGACATGTCAATCTATTCTGTCCCGAGGCATTTGATAGGCTGGCTAACTCTAAGCGCCGCCCAAGAGGGCGTGGTGTAATCAGGGAGACCTGCCTGACAGAAGAAATCAACCAGGTTTCATGTCCTGCAGTTTTTTAATATGATATCATCATTATCAACTTCCTTTAAATGCCAGTTTAACTGGAGTCGGGATACAAATAGAACTACTCCAAATCTCTCTGTCCCACACCATGTCATCCGTCCCTATTTTTCATGTTCTTCTTAATCACAGCATCCCACGTCAGTTGTGGTCTACCTATATCTAGGTTTTTGTTATGATATGTGATTTAAAAATTTAGTCAGTGGCAAATTACGTTCAAGCGGGGTTATTTCGAATGCCAAATATAAGCTGAAGATATTGTAAAGCATGAAACTGGGAATCTAAAATGTGTCATTTAAATTGTTGAGGCCCGTATGTACTAATAAGAAGGGATTTTATACTTACGATTGAGCTATACTAATCCTATGAACTTTTCTCACTACTGAACTCCTTTAGTTCTGTTCAAAAAGACTTTAGATATATTTATATTTGTCGATTAGGAAATATCATAGTAATCACTTCCTGTAGTATTACTGAATCAAACGGCGCACCTGAACTTAAAGCATTGATCAATCAATTGAACTATAGTAGGATGCAGTCTATTCGGGAAATGCCACGTGCACTATTAAAATTATTTAGTAAAGATATTTATATTAATTATCCAGTTTCTCATTTGCAAACAACGTTGTACAACAGTTGTTAATTGTGTATTAAAAAAGTTAACTTCTTTGACGTCCTGGACATCATCATTGTATGAGAAAACGGACGTTAAACCTTTATTATTATTATTATTATTATTATTATAATTTTTTGAGAATTTTTGTAGGACTCAGATGCAGCTCTTGATGATGATGATGATGATGATGTTTTGTTGTAGGACTCAGATGCAGCTCTTGATGATGATGATGATGATGTTGTTTTGTTGTAGGACTCAGATGCAGCTCTTGATGATGATGATGATGTTGTTTTGTTGTAGGACTCAGATGCAGCTCTTGATGATGATGATGTTTTGTTGTAGGACTCAGATGCAGCTCTTGATGATGATGATGATGTTGTTTTGTTGTAGGATTCAGATGCAGCTCTTGATGATGATGCTGGTGGAGGAGGAACGATGGAAGAGTCGATGGAAGAATGGAAGGACGTTGGAAACATGAGACGAGTAAAACTGGAGAGAATTGTGAATGAATTCAACTGCAACAAGCAGGGACTGATTGTTGAACTCTCTGCACTTGAGGTTCTGCCTGTTTGCTTTCTCGTTCCTATGTTCTGTTTTTAGGTTCTGTTTTCTCGTCGCCATACTTTATTTAGTATTTGCCAAGGTTATTTCTACTGCTTTGTCCTGGTCTTCGAGACTGCTTTATATTTTTAAGGTAATAAACGTCATTTGAAGGTAAGCCCGGATGAGAGACTAACTCTATCACATTGCAGATTATTTCACATTTTATATACTAACCTGGGATTAGAACATTTGTCATCTTAACCAATGGTCAGTGTGTTCATACCTTTCTAATTAATTTATATCTTGTGTACATTAATATCGGTATGTTAGCAAGCGCTATAATTAGTACCTAAAATTTTTATAATTGCTGCACTGCTGTACATTTGAATTTTAACTTAATTGTGATAGTGTTGACTTATAGGCCTATAGACATTTTTATATATTAATCAGAGTTTTAAAGTGTAATCTTTCTATAAATAATAAATATATTTATCTTATCTTGTTTTATTTATTTATTTTATCTTGTTCTATTTTTTTATTTTTTTATCTTGTAAAATGTTTGCTTTTTGTATTTACTCAGGATGACATGGTCAATAAATTAACAGGAAGTGTTCGGGTGTTCATAAATCTTCATCGACCAATCACAATGTGTCTCTCGGCCACTCCCCCTTCCTTATTGGATAAAAATACAGTTAGGTTGGACCGGTCCGTCAGTTACAACTGTTCTATGTCTGAGAATCCGCCTCCGAGTGCTGTATTTGATAGAGGTGGGTGTGACCAGGGATTGATTGACAGAGAAGAGGCGGTGCCTAATAATTATACTGTCAGGATGACGTCATCATTTTATCTACCCTCAAATACATCGAAGTTGCTGCATATTACAGAGTATGTTACTTTATTATTCTATTATATTTTGATTCTTATTTTTATATTTTGCAATCTCAGAACAACAATAGTCTTTTAGTCTGGCTGATTCTTGGTTTTATTTATTAATTGATCAACTTGACAGACATAGATATAGAGGTTATATGATGAAACACACTTCATGGAAAAATTATCGTCGATGATGATATCTATCACTTATAATACCACATGTTTAACCCCTAAACTGTGTAGTCCATTGACTGGTGCTGTGCTTGTGCTCGAGATTTAGCTCTCTGAGCTAGGAATCAAACCCATGAAAGTTCATTCCACCCCAATATCGGTCATATGACATCTCTTTTCTACACTTGACCACTTTGACGCTACTAATCATTGCAGACATACGATTTTAAAGTAAAATAAATATTAGAACTCAAACTAATTAATACCCGTTATAAGCCTGATATACATGTAGTATTATGCAGCTTTTTCTCTTTTCAAAAGTTTACCATAGAGGCAATGTCCTTGATATCTTATTCCCACACCCTGGTGCTCTGAGTAATGTGAGATCCCAGGTGCATATTCTTACTTTTATTTACTATCGTGCTCAATCTAGACTGCTCAACTGTCTACAGTTTTCTCATTGTGGTAAACTACTATTCCATCCAGTCTTCGAAGATTTTCTTTTTGAATCACTTCAGCCCTTGCTTTCCTATGAGCAGTTCCATAGGCAGTTGAAGACCTATCTTTTCCATTTCTCGTTTCAATTCTGTGTTCATGAGTTGCGACCAGCGCCTAAATCTCCTTTTCTTTAATCCATTTATCGTTGGACTGATTTTCTGGATATACAATTTTTGCACCATTTTGACCCTTTTTTTCTTGCTCGTCGGCTTGGATTTTATTAAGTAATGCTCGATGTTGTCATTGGCGTCAGTAACACAATTGTTACTACTTTGGACTGATTTTCTGTATTTTGGAATTTCACCGTTTTTGGATCTCCTTTTTGCTCATCGGCATGATTTTGTCTCAATGGTGTTCGATGTTGTCATGATAACTGTAGCACTCTGATTGTTGTTGTTATTGTTGTTGTTGTTATATTTCACAGCAACACAACTACACAGGAAGTCATCAGTATTCTGCTTGCAAAGTTCAAGATAACGGACAATCCCAGAAAGTTTGCTCTCTATGAGAAATATTCCCATTCTGCTTCCAGACGTCCCAGTAAGTACATTATCCTGTTCTCCATTTCAAACCAATGACAAAATGACTTTAATAAAAGTACTGTTAATTTCAGTGCACAATATACTAGCATGCATGTTCTAAAAAGAATTTAATTCATAAATTAAATTACGTTGAAGTATTTGAATGTTCAAAAGTTATTTAAATACATTTATTTTGACTGTTTTGATAATTGAATAGCACCGTTTTTGATGATATTTTACTCTCCAACACATTTTTATGCGAATCGTTGTAAGTGAATTGGTGTGTAGTATTATCCTTGTGTTGTATCGGTGTCCCGCACTTCAAGCATGGATTAGAAAATGAAGTGCAAGCCGTTAAGACTATCGCTATCTACTTATCGTACATATTGGAATAGAAGTTGTTAGGAATCTGGTAGCAACTTTTAAAGCTCTACTTTTTAAAATTTAATTTTCAAAGATCTTCCTCTCTATCCTCTTCTAAATATAAGAAAACATACTACTTAATTAAAAATTCGTTAAGAACTCCAACTCAACTCCTAGCAGCAACTCCTGGTTTACCTGAGTAAGCCTATAGACTTTGGTAACTGAAACATTAACAAGAATCTGTTGGATGTTTGTTGTTTACATTGAAGCTGTGTAGTATTTGGTGTTTAGTGGAAACTTATTGATTCTTTTTTGTGTCATATTTATCTGAAACTGATTGATGTCATCCGTCTATTAATTCTATCTATCATTTACACGTTTGTCTATTCTCTGTCGTACTCTTAAAATTAAACACTGAAACAATTAAATGATTACAGTACTACGTAAGATGTCAGACGATGAACGACCTCTTGTTGTTGCTCTCTACTGGTCTACGCTCTACGACGACTCTGGTTTGAGCGCTCTATCTACTCGCAGCTTCGTGCTGCAAGAGAATGACTCAGCAGATATCACTGTATGTCTTACTATCCTTGATCCATACATGCTGCATTGGCTTTTAACTGCATTTCTTGCAGTATGTTTTTCATAGCTAGTAAATACTGCAGTAGATATTACTGTATGTCTTCTACTATATTATGCATAGCTTGTAATTACTGCATTAGCTATTACTGTAGTTGTATGTCCTGTTGTATATTTTGCACTGTCTGCAGTATCTTATGATGCACTGTACAAGGAAGATCATAACACACTGATAGCCAGATAAAGATATCATGAAATCTGATAGATCTTGAACTGTGGATCTTGAACTGAAGATCTTGAACTGAAGATCTTGAACTGAAGAACTTGAACTGTAGATCTTGAACTTTAATATTTTATGGGCCTATTTAATGCGAAATTCTTGTCATAATTTAAGCAAAATATTTGTCTTGATCAGGTTATAATGACATAACGTCCTCACTTATGGTTAAATATAGTAAGTATTTGGCAATGGTCTTTAATGTTATACAAGATCTTAAATATAGTATATTTGTTTTTAATTTAATATTATGAGAAATATGTTTATTCTTATTTTCCTCAACGACGACACCATATGAAGACACAGAGAGATCGAAATCATAAACGGAAATGAAAAATTAAAACTGAGTATATTATACTTTACAGTATAAATATTTGTCAATCATCGCGCCTGCTACACTGATATCTTAAGCTTAATATTACTAATATTTGTTTTGGCTTTGCTGTACTAGTATAATATTTGTGGTAAAATTTTATGTAGTAGTAGTAGTAAGCACTTCTGCGCACCGATGTGTGCATGCAACACTTACTATCGTAGGTACGGGAAAAATAAGGCAGCACGCTAGTCCCAATCCAATCCTCTAAATAAAAATGTTTTAAGCTTGGATTTAAAGGAAAATGTTCCGAGTTCATTTCAAATGTTTCAGTTCATGATCTTGAAGATCTTCATTATTGTATGATCTTGAATGTTGTAAGGGCAAGCTCACTAGTACTGGACTAATTAAGTTTGTTTTTTCAGTGGGATTCGTTTAGTGTGCCTGAGTTGGAGACATTTCTAGCACTTCTACACAGAGAGGAGGCGGAGTATGTAAACAAGCTGAGAGCTAAATATAGACTTCTACACGTTCTCATGCGGAAGAGAGCCGCCCTGCTGGCACCTGAGGATATAAATAGACCTGTCTGTCAAGTTTCATCAGCCAATGGAGATGAGAATAAAACTAATAGAGCAGTAAATGAAGCTCCAGGTAACGCTAGAGATGTAGTCAGAACTATATACAATCCTGTCAATCAAGGATTAATTGCTGATGAAGGCGTGGTTAGATCTACTAACAGTTGTGCCATTTCACGATTATGTGATAGTGAAGGTGTGGCCAGAAGTATTGATAGAGATGTCAATTCTACACTATTAACCAATGATCACCGATTATACATCAGTCACACTAGGCTGGTCCTGCGAGATTGTGACTCCCAATCGGTCAGTCATGCGACTGAAAACAGCGTTGAAAATTTTGTTTCTCTATCCTTTAGTTCATACAGAAAGTTGTCTCCTCTTAATCATAATAGTTCTGACTGCTCGCAGGACGAAGCTTCGATCCTCAACCATTCCAATGTTTCACAAGAATATCAGGGCGTATTAATTCATCAAAATTTGGCGTCCGTGTTGTCATCTGATGGCGATGTCGCAGATCAATATAAAGGAATATTGAGCAGTAATTCTTGCGATACTAAGCTATAGTAATAACGAGAGTTATGATGCTGTAAGTTGAATTGTATAGTTTGTAATAGTTGTATAATGTGTTATATAGTGTAATAGCAATTGTAAGAATATTTCATAGTTCACTTTAGCAGTAGAGCCCAAGCCGTTCCGTAATTTTGCTCTAACATTTTGCTAGTCTAAAGTATTTTTGCTGCAGTTTTTATGCCAATAAGTATTTCCTTAGCTAGTTTGAAAATTGGATAATCTGGTCTGTATCAGCAGGTAATCGATCTATGATTTAATCGACTAGGTTAATTTATTAGCATTTATTTATTTATTAAAATTATTATTAATATTTTAATTTTAAAAATAAAATTAATAATGAAGACATGAAGAGGAAGTAATAAAAGAATTTGACTTTGTCACTCTACGTTTGTCAAGCAAGGGCCTATCAAGCCTTGTCCCGATGTTCTCGGACACTGATATATTTCTTTCCTAAGTTCAACTGTAAGACAGTTACTTCACATTCTAGTCACACTGTAATAGTGTGACACTAGTAATAATAAACTATTCTTTTTATTTCCATAATCAATCTGACAAATCGTAGACCGTAACAATATGACAGATAATATAGCAATGCATCAGATACAGGCAGAAAATCTAAAATACAAGATTGCAAATAGTAAGATAACATTAAAAAATATTGACCAAGGCAAACTTCTACTACTTTAAGAGTTCTAAAGTCACACATAGCTATCTAAGCATTATTAAACAGTAGTAGAAAACAATTTCAGCAGTTTAAAAATAAACGGGTAGGCATTGTAAGGTAAAAGTTAATAATTTCTAGCATCTTCAAGTATAATACGGGTAATAAAGTTCTTGTCATTTAAACTATTTCGTTTCGTAGTAAGTGTGAAATTTCTACCGGCAACGTTTCTTCTAGTTAGATATGGGTGATAGGCAAGTGGAGGCAAAAGCGGGGTAAGTAAATGGGCGCTATCACTATGTACATTATTAAAAAGTTTATAATCAGCTGAAGCACACAAATCTTCAAAACTGGATTCCAAGTTGCAGAAATTTGCCTTTTTTGCTCGTCTCAAAAAAGCTTCAAGCCTCTTTCTATCTTCCGCAGTGGTAAAACCCCACCAGAATTGGGATGCGTAGAGAAGCCTATTTAATATAGATGCTTGAAATACTCTCTGAATGAGTTCATTGGATAGTCCTTTAGTGCGTAGACTATACAAAGCAAAACTATTGCTGGAACTTGAGGATAAGAGATTATTTATGTGAGTAGAAAAAGAAAAATTGGAGGAAATAGTAACACCCAAACATTTCATATCTGACACGCGTTCTATGCCTTCAAGGTGAGGGGCTGCAGAAGCCTGCCTCTTATTATTTGGGGAGTGAAATATAATTTATTTAGATTTTATTCTATTTAATTTTAGATTGTTAATTTGGCCCAATCTTCCTTATGGGTAAGTTCGACTTCTGTTAGATGAATATTGGATGCAGGCACAGTTAAGTATAGTAGTGTGTGACTAGTGTGAAATAGTATGACACTAGTCACACTGTAGTAGTGACAAACAGAACAGGCGATTATTTTCCGCCATCTTGAAACTATTTCTAATTTAGATGCTTAAATATATCTAATCGTCAAGTGGTAATCAATCAACAAGAACCCCGTGTCCTGGTTGATTTTTATTCCAAGAATATATTAAGAACTTTTATAGCAAACAAGCTGCTAAGTAAGCGTTAACGTCAGTTTAAACTCGAAAGCGATATCAGTGACGGGAGAGCCCAGGATTTAAACCCACACATACTGCTGCGCGGTCGGATATCTAACCGACATCGCCACTGGCTCCAGCCTAGTCTGTGAGTCTACAAGAGTGAGCCTAGTTTAATGTCATTGTCTTAGTTCTTAGTATTTTTTATCACTGTCTTAGTTCCTAGTATCTTTACCACTGTGTTAGTTCCTGGTATTTTTATCACTGTCTTAGTTCTTGGTATTTTTACCAATGCTATAAACATGGTGGCATTCACTTATATTTGTGTGTAGCATTTGGTGAAATTCTTGAGTCTATCATTTGTCACATAGTCTTTTGTGGCTTATTCCTATTTCGCACTAATGCACTGTCGATATCTAAAGATAGATAGGCTTAAAGACATTTATCTATTTTTTAAAAAATACGTTAGAGATATTTAATACGGTTACATAGTTATGTAGGATTAATGTTGTTATTTTAGTGTTGGATATCCCTATAGTTGATAGCACTGCAGATATTTATTACGTTGTTTCGATGATTTGTGCGAGATCTTTAATATTTATAGATACTATTATTTTTAATATATTATAGATAGTACTATTAATTACTATTAAAAATGATTCATCAAATATGTTGTTGAAGTTTCGTCACATTAATTTTATAAATTACATTCATTCTCCTAGTTTCATAATTTGCAATTAAACATGGAGTACACTATCGCATTTAATGGATAATGTAGGCATAGCTTAACGTCAGTTTAATCTAATGAAAAGTTAGTTCCTGTAATTCCCTATCTTTGGACTGGTTTTCTTAATTTCGGACATTTGAAGCGTTATTGGATCTTTTAATTTTTGCTCCTCTAATTAATCTAATTATTGGATTAATCGAATTAGATTTCATTAGCTCTCTGGTTGTTGTTCCTGCAACAGAGTAGTCTTGACATTGTAACAACGCACTAGGGCCTATATACTCAAGTGTTTTCTAAACGACTCAACCACTAGCCTACCTACAGCTCGAACCATTCCACACTAGTGTAATGAGAGAGAACATGTTAAGACACTACTAGATATCGAAAAGGTTTAGTGTACGGATCATTTCAAATGTTATATAATTTACTTCTACTCAAATGATTCTTAAAGGTAGCGGTGGCTACTTCATTCATGGACGGTGGGAGGTGGTTGCACCCCCTTATAGAGAGGAGTAACGTAGAATACTATAGAAGAAATAACATCATCATCATTATCTTCTCTTAAATCCCATGTTAACTACGGTCGGGATACGAATAGACTGTCTCAAATCCTCTCTGATATACATCATTTCATTAGTTAAGCCCCTATTTGAGACTTTTCCATTCGTTTGCATTATAGAAGAAATAAAATCATTAAAGAATATATTTAATAGAGTTATAAGACGAACCGACTAATAGCACAACATTCACATATCTACACATACACAGCTCTGTTGTGATGTGTACACATATCTACACATACACAGCTCTGTTATGTGATGTGTACACATATCTACACATACACAGCTCTGTGATGTGATGTGTACACATATCTACACATACACAGCGCTGTTATGTGAAGTGTACACATATCTACACATACACAGCGCTGTTATGTGATGTGCACACATATCTACACATACACAGCGCTGTTATGTGATGTGTACACATATCTACACATACACAGCTCTCTTATGTGATGCAAGTGTGTACACATATCTACACATGCACAGCTCTGTTATGTGAAGTGTACACATATCTACACATATACAGCTCTGTTATGTGATGTATACACATATCTATACATACACAGCTCTGTTATGTGATGTGTACACATATCTACACGTACACAGCGCTGTTATGTGATATACGTGTGTACACATATCTATACATACAGAGTTCTGTTTTATGATATACGTGTGTACACATATCCACACATACGTACACATACACGGTAAAAAGTTCTATTATGTGTGATATCCATACATATCTACACAAACGCATATCTGTATGTGTTTTATATTAGCACACATCAATACACATACACAGCCGTGTTACGTGATCTATACATAAAGATGAATACATGTGCAAAGACGAAATCACAAGATGATCACACTCACATATACAAGAATACACGCAGATGAATACATGCACATAAACATTACACATAGATGAATACATACAAGTACAAACAAAATAACTCACAGACAGACACGGACAGATGAGCACAAAGACACATACAGATCAAACATCCAAGGTGCAAGTTTTGTGTTCACTAGGATGTAAGCAGTGCGCCAGCTGTCACCATGACCTTCAACTTGCTCTAAGCTGACCCGAGCTTGCGCAATCATGACCTGAGCTTGCGTAATCATGACCCGCGCTTGCGCATAACAGTTGCTTTCATATCTGCATGCCAACACTTAAATTTCAGAGAGGGACTGAAAACAAAAACTTCCTAACAATTTCTCAACAGTAAAGTCCATGTACAAAAGTTTGATACGTAAATTTCGTAACGCCAGTTACTTTCAGAAAAACGACGACCCACTAAATCAAAAGTCTGTTTCATTTTAATTTTCTATCACATTAATAATGATGCTTGTCCTGCGTTAATGACATTAGGAAATTCATCTATCAAAGGCCAGACTGTTTGCTGCCCTACAGCACTTACTTTATATTTATTCATGAAACGTAAAAGTCTAACTGAAACTTTTCTAAATGGTGTGGTAATACATAAAACGAAATAATTAGCAATATTATAAAACATAACTGATGTTTAATATGCTGTTAGTATTACAAATAAATATTTAAATGAAATGATTTTTTTTATAAATTGTCAACAAATGTTAACATCATTTCTACAGTATACAATAGATTTTTAGACTATCTTTCACAAACTCTATTATTCAAATTACAAATGAAGGAGAAATTTTAGATTAGAATAGTCATTGTGTTACACCAGTAAAACAGAGCAAGGTGTATGTCAGTCTGTCTGTCACTCTATCTTGCTAGTAACACAGATATTCAATTGTGCATATATACAGGGTGAGTAAAAAACAGTGATAACACCTTCAAAAAGTTTGAATGTCTCAGACTATAGTTAATATTTTCAAATCAAACTTTTATCAAATACTAAAGGACTAATTTCTGATGGGGTGGCCAATTTTCATCAATTTTAGTACATAGATTGGCCAATTATGAAAGTTTCAGCAGAGCAACCCTCCATTTTTGAACGTACTGTAAATAAAATTTTATTTTATTTTAGCTCTGAAAAGGGTCGTTGTGGTGGTTCACAAAGAACCAGTTGTATCTGTTAGCATTACTGACTATTCGATATGCTTTCCTCCAGCTGTGCAGTACTGCAGTCGCTTTCGGAATGCTAGGACAGCCTTGTAGGATGCTAGGATGCATGAGTCGGAGCATCATCCTACTGAAAGATGAAACCATTTGGTAGAAGAGCATAGCAATCATCAATCAGCTGGGAAAGTAAAGTATTGACGTACTACTGATGGTTCACTTTTTCCTTCTCACCAATGAGTGCTATTTGCCCTTACTGTTGTTGCAAACGCCATTTTTAGGTAAAAAATGGGGGGGTTGCTCTGCTGAAACTTGTATATCTGGCCTATCCATAGATTAAAACGGATGAAAATTGGCCACACCATTACAAATTAGTCCTTCATTAATTGGTAAAAGTTTGCTTTGAAAATATTAACAACAGCCTGAGATATTCAAACTTTTGCAGGTGTTATCACTTTTTTTTCACCCTGTATAAATAAATATATATATATATATATATATATATATACACATACATATATATATATAAATATATATACATACATGTATGTATGTATATACATATATATATGTATATACATACATACATGTATATATATACATATATATATATATACACATATATATACAGTATATACTGTATATATATATCTATCTATATATATATATATATATATATATATATATATATATATATATATATATATAATTAATTCACACACACGCGCATGCAGATAAACAAACAAATATTATATATGTTCTTTCATCACCTACGCGTATTTCATCTCGGTGTTTATCTTTATACAAGTAGGAAAATCTACAGAAGAGCTAGCCATTCTTCACATGGGTCTACTCATCATGACGTAAGAGATTCGACTGAATACAAGCATTCACAACACAGAACACTAAGTATCTACAAATCAGTCCACAAATGGCTCAGACAGTGGCCCAATGGTTAAGCATCAAAACAATGGAACGACAGGTACGAGGTTCAAATCTGATATCAGCCGTGACTGAAGTCCCACTGGGCAAGGATGCAGTAGCATAGACAGAAAATACCTATAAAACCATAACATAGTATCTGCATGAACCAGGACATTTAAACAATACCTAGATGACTCATCAGCATGAACCAGGACATTTAAACAATACCTAGATGAATCATCAGCATGAAACAGGACATTAAAACAATACCTAGATGAATCATCAGCATGAACCAGGACATTTAAACAATACCTAGATGAATCATCAGCTTATCCAGATACAGACGGGTAGGACAGATATGTCAAGACAAAGACAAACATAGATATGAATAAACAAAGACCCATACAATCCAGACCAAGACTGTATCGACTTTACTGCAGCATAAGCTCTTTAACTATACCACAGCAACAGCTTTAGTTTTCATTGTTATGAGTAGCGGCTGATGCTACGAGTAGCGGCTGATGCTACGAGTAGCGGCTGATGCTGCGAGTAGCGGCTGATGCTACGAGTAGCGGCTGATGCTAAGAGTAGCAGCTGATGCTACGAGTAGCGGCTGATGCAAAGTACAGTGACTGATTCTACGCATAGCGGCTGATGCTACAGACAACGGCTAAAGGTACAAGACGCTATGTACGATACAACAAGCAGTCGCTGATGGTACGAGTGGCCACAGATGGTGACCATAAACATATGAAGGAATAAGGAATAACAGACTTTTGCCATTCAATTATTCACAGTATCATTATTAGCTGCAGAAAAAATTTAATTTCTCGCTGTAGCAGGATAAAAGTATAAATACCAATAGCAATATTGTTTATTATATACAAACATAAATCAACATGCATGTACACACACCCATGTGTGCATATTTCTAAGTACTTTAAGTTGTCATGGTTGATAGTGGCAATTTCTTTACGATGAATTAACGTGATAAAACTATAAAAACCGTTGTTGAAATGAGAAACCTACTAGAAAGCACGAAACGTACAGTTTGTACACATATATTAAACATAGATATACACATACATTAAGACATACATTGCTAACCAGAGCACAAACGAGTGCAATTTACACAATGAGAAATTTTATGCTCAAATATAATATAGTATTCATCTTAATACAATATGTACATGTACAAGTCGATGCAAGCAGTTTCGTATTCTAATCTGTCCATCTAACTACCTACTTCTTTCTCACTCACAGATATAATATAGTACACGGTTGTTGAAACATGCACAGACTAAATTAGTGCCACGAAAGTGCCGCTAAATAGACGAAGAAAAAGCCGCAACCGCTGTCGTATAAGCAGCGTCTCAAGCTACAGGATTGGAACAGTATGACTCTCTTATTCTAAGTTATATAAAATGATTTAACCGTTGTGGCACTAATACGTTGTCCACAGACTCTCGTACAAGCCATTTTACAGTCTCATGTAAATGATCTTGTACACACATTCGCACAG
This sequence comes from Enchytraeus crypticus, assembly GCA_905160935.1. Taxonomy (NCBI): domain Eukaryota; kingdom Metazoa; phylum Annelida; class Clitellata; order Enchytraeida; family Enchytraeidae; genus Enchytraeus; species Enchytraeus crypticus. Next base: position 659,515 of record CAJHZI010000183.1, read on the forward strand.
CTTCAACTCTTTCTCATACATACAATCAAGCAGACAAATATTACTGTGCACGACTCCTAATTTAATAAAATTGCAGGCCATCCGGGATACGCTAGGATCTTGAGTACATATGACCTGTCGAGCACACACGACTGTGTCACGACCGCTCCAGTGTAAACATTACCTCCAGATACCGTATACAGAGCATCTTGCGTCGTCGTTTCAACCTTAGTCGTCTGATTTAGCCGTAACCGGGCTGACCTTTCACCTTCAGATACTGTACAAGAAAGCAAAACACACAGGTTATTTGTGTAACACTAGTAACAAATAAATATTTAAAATATTAAGCAAGTGTAGTAATCTACCAAGTCAACATATGTAATTATTCATAGCTCTCACTGTCAGAATACCACTGCATCGTATTCTCAGCTTTGACTTTTCTGTTTTCTTTAGACTTCAAAAACTCTGATATTTGACAGTAGATTTAGAGTAACTAGATAGAGAGAGATTGAGAGAAGAGAGAGAGAGAGAGAAAGAAAAAGAGATAAAGAGGGAAAGAGAGAGAGCGAGAGTGTGAGAGATAGAGAGAAAAACAGAGAGAGAGAGAGAGAAAGACAGAGTAAGAGAGATAGAGAGAAGACTTTTCGCTGTTCGACTGTTTCTACCTGTATAACGAGAGAAGGCCCCTCGGCCACTATTTCAGCGGGTATCTGAGAGAGCGGGCAGTTCTCAATGCTCATGATCTGTAGATTAGAGCAGAGCGCTAGCTCATAGGGCAGGCTGTGCAGGTTAGGGTTGTCATTAATATATAGAGACTCCAAAGATTCTAGCGTTCCTAAACACAACAATAAATACGTAATAATAATAATGAAGGTTTAACGTCTGTTTCCTCATCCAGAGATTATGTCAGGGACGTCCCCAACAACACACATCGCTACAGATCAATTCACCAAGACCAATCCGCAAAAATAATGTGCTGAGGAGAAGTAAGGTCCTAAAAGAAAACCAATCTGGTGATCAGAAATGGTCAGGGTAGACTGATTATGTCTATGGTGGGAAAAGGTTAAGTTTTAAGCTTGCTAGAGAAACTTGAAAGAGAAAAACAAGAGCAAAGATTAGCAGGTAAAGAGTTCCAGAATGTGGAATCAGTCAATCAATCATTTGATTACTAAATCAATCAATCAAAATATTAGAACTGATAGATCGTATGACAGGCTGTAGGGATGGCCATTCACTGCAGCTTTCTATTTGAAATTTCTTTCACAAGGCAATCAAGTGATCCATCTAAGAAGATGCGTTATGTAATTGATCACTCAATCAAAAAATATTAAGTGTTACAAAGACTGACTGGAATTCTGACTGGAGAGATAGAAGACTAATTTTGCACTTGTACATGAATCAAAAAGCAGTAATCAAAATTCAACAAGAATACTCAGAAGAAGGTGAAATAGGACGTGGAGTAAGACAAGGTTGTAGCATTTGGCCGCTGCTGTTTAACATTTACGCTGAGACAATGATGGAGGAAGCCATGGAAGACTTGGAAGAAGGAATAAAAGGAGGGAAATTGTTACAAGATGCACGATTTGCAGATGACCAAGGAATGGTAGCGGGCAGCGAGATTGGATTGCACAAGATAATGGATAGGCTGAATGATACAGCTTTAAGATATGGCATGAAGATTAATATAAAAGTGACCAAGATTATGAGAGTGTCCAATAATAAAGTTAATATCACAATAAATGGTACGAAATTGGAACAGGTAAGGAGTTAAAAATATTTAGGTCATACTATAACCGATGACAGGAAATGTGAGACTGAAATATGCAGTAGGATTGCACAAGCAAACGCGGCCTTTGGTAGTAGAAAAGAACTATTAACAAAAAGTCTAAAGAAAGACACAAAGATAAAGATAGTGAAAACTTTGGTTTGGACCACGCTATTGTATGGATGTGAAACATGGACCTTAAGGAAGGAAAAAATTATGAAACTGGAGGCATTGGATATGTGGATTTGGAGAAGAATGGAGAGGATTAGCTGGACCCAAAAGGTTACAAATGAGGAAGTCCTGGAGAGAGTTGGCACAGATAGACAGTTGATAAATTATTAAGAAATAGGAAGAAGAGATGGATAGGACACATTCTAAGGGGGGAAGGTCTATTAAAAGAGGTCATAGAAGGTAGAATGGAAGGAAAAAGAGGCAGGGGCAGGCCGAGATTAGGTATGTTAGATGATTTAAAGACCCACTCATATGTGGAAATGAAGAGGAAGGCGGAAGACAGAGAAGACAGGAGGCGTTATGTACCATGGACCTGCCAGTAGGCAGTGCACTAAGAGAGAGACAAAGAATGATTCAAAGAATTGATAGATATTAACAAAATAGGACAAGTTTAATAGAGACTTAGTTTTTTTTAAAAACGTCAGCCTGAGAGAGCTGTGCTTCAATAGGCACATCATAATCTTAGGCTTCCTCTATCATATCAGACGACTCTGCACTAGCACATCACATCATAATCTTAGGCTTCCTCTATCATATCAGACGACTCTGCACTAACACTTAACACTAGCACATCACGTCATAATCTTAGGTTTCCTCTATCATATCAGACGTCTCTGCACTAGCACATCACGTCATAATCTTAGGCTTCCTCTATCATATCAGACGACTCTGCACTAGCACATCACATCATAATCTTAGGCTTCCTCTATCATATCAGACGACTCTGCACTAACACTTAACACTAGCACATCACGTCATAATCTTAGGCTTCCTCTATCATATCAGACGTCTCTGCACTAGCACATCACATCATAATCTTAGGCTTCCTCTATCATATCAGACGTCTCTGCACTAACACTTAACACTAGCACATCACGTCATAATCTTAGGCTTCCTCTATCATATCAGACGTCTCTGCACCAGCACTTAACACTAGCACATTTTCTGAAGATTTGTTACAATTTTAACACTTTAAACACTATCAGTTGATCTAAGCGGACTAGACTAGATGCACTACCTATTTCTCGAGGAAGGCTCGTCAGATTGTTCTCACCAGCACTGAGAAATGTCAGGTTACTCAGCAAACTACAGCAATCAATCAATCATCAGCTAATTAACAAACTGATTAGCTGTTAATCAAATATTCATAAAACATCAGCATAAATAATCATCATCACCTTCTTCTTTAGAATCTCAGTTTGACTACGTTCAAGATCACAAATAAGTCCGTAGAAAAAGTAGTAGTAAATAATAATAAATAAAGGTTTAACGTCCGTTTCCTCATCCAGGGATGATGTCAGCGACGTCCCCAACAGCACACATCACTACAGATCAATTCACCCAGACCAATCTGCGACAGAAATGTGCTGAGGAGAAGTAAGGTCCTAAACAAAAGCCAGTCCGGTGATCAAAAAATGGTCAAGGTAGATTGATTATGTCTATGGTGGGAAAAGGTAAGTTTTAAGCTTGCTAGTGCTTGCTAGTAGAAAAAAGTAGCACTAAAGTCGCAACTGAATCAGTAGAAAATGGCAATTAACAACTATTTCATCATTCTGCAAACAATCGATCCATCCAATCATGACTGACTACTCCATGATTGATGTAATGTCACGTGATTAATTCAACTATGTTGATTGTCAACATAGTTGAATTAATTGAGTTAAAGTTGTTAATTAATTGAGTTGTCATTATGATTAATGTAATGTCTCGATGTGCCAAATAAATCCATCCAGCAGTAAAAACCAACAAATAGAATATAATTAAGCAATCCATTGATCATGTCACACCATTAATCTCAATCAATCAATGAGCACACCATTCCGACAAGATTATGATCAAAATTTTGATTCCAATCAAATATTCTGCCAATCAATCAATAAATCAAGAGGAATTCAATGTCTGGTTCCTCGCCATAAGGCAATATCAGGGACGTCTCTAGCAGACTCTACACAAACAGGCGCCAAAGCACCACACGATGACGACTGACTACACAGAGACCAATCAATCAATAAATTCGCTAACAAAGTGCGTTAGTCATTAATTAACTAACAACACAGCCTAATTCTATAAGGGAACAACGAGATGAAGTAGATATGGAGACGTACCCGATGTTACGAGGCAGACTCGTCAACTGATTGGACTGGACAACCAGTCTGGTTAGATCGCTCATGTAACCTGTCGCACAAGACACGCCCATAACTCTTGTTGTCAAGTCTTAATAGAAATACTTGTATAATATAAACAGCAACGACAGAGACAGAGAACTGAAACTGTACGACGATAATTAGTGGCACGACAGTGCCTTTATGCAGAATAAGGAGATCAAAGAAAAATATGCACGATTATTCTACACTAAACAGTCTGCGTGTGATACAAAAGCCTTATCAATCTACTAAGACTAAAATTTTAAATATCTGCTCTGAAATCTTCTTGTCACGTCTAATCGCTAGGTTTATATCATGCCATGGTTACCTTTAGTAAAAACTTCGCATGACTCAGTGCTTTGAAAATGAAATGAAGCAATGTCACGGGCTGCCTGTGACCCCACACTGTGACGCCCCACTGAGGCTACCTGCGGCCCCACACTGTGACGCCCCACTGAGGCTGCCTGCGGCCCCACACTGTGACGCCCCACTGAGGCTGCCTGCGGCCCCACACTGTGACGCCCCACTGAGGCTGCCTGCGGCCCCACACTGTGACGCCCCACTGAGGCTGCCTGCGGCCCCACACTGTGACGCAGGGACACAGAGCCCCACTGGGGGACTCCTGCGACTGTACAGTTACTAGCACCAGTACAAACCTATCTCAGCGGTACGACTGTACAGCTACTAGCACCAGTACAAACCTATCTCAGCGGTACGACTGTACAGTTACTAGCACCAGTACAAACCTATCTCAGCGGTACGACTGTACAGTTACTAGCACCAGTACAAACCTATCTCAGTGGTACGACTGTACAGCTACTAGCATCAGTACAAACCTATCTTAGCGGTACGACTGTACAGCTACTAGCATCAGTACAAACCTATCTCAGCCGGCAGAGCCTCGAGTTTGTTCTCTTCCACGTCCAATACTCGTAACTTCTTCATGTTACTTATTGATGCGGGTAACCTCTGTAAATCAATCAGTCAGTGCAATTCAATCAATAAATCAGTATAATTCAATCAATAAATCAGTACAATTCAATCAATAAATCAGTACAATTCAATCAACAGTACAATTCAATCAATAAATAAATCAATTAATAAACAATTCAACAACATACCTTGAGTAGATTGTTGCTCAGAGTTAGGACCTCTAACAACAACAACAACAACAACATACCTTTAGTAGATTGTTGCTAAGACAACAACAACAACAACATACCTTGAGTAGATTGTTGCTCAGAGTTAGGACCTCTAACAACAACAACAACATACCTTGAGTAGATTGTTGCTCAGAGTTAGGACCTCTAGCTTCTCGAGTCTATCAATGTCATCAGGCAAACGACTGAGCTGATTTGTGCCCAGGTTGAGTTCCACCATATTAACCCAACTACCGGTGTCTAACATAGTGATAAACCAATCAATCAATCAATCAATCAACTACCTGTGTCTAACATAGTGATAAACCAATCAATCAACTAGCTGTGTCTAACATAGCGATATAAACCAATCAATCAACTAGCTGTGTCTATCGTAGCGATAAACCAATCAATCAATCAATCAATCAGCGGATTGACCTCGGATCAGAGCATAGTTTGTATTCAGCATATTAACTAACAGAAGTATCAGCACTAACTAATCTATCTACGCGTTGATCAGAGGAACGCACGATTGCCTCGAGAGTTTACACAATGAGTTTATTTTGGTTCATTTCATCGATCGAGTTTTATTGAATACAGCATGTCTGACAAATCAATCAAAATTATCTACTGAATTAGGCTACGAGTAATATTATAGCACAATGATTAATGAAACATAAACAGCCACAACTGCTATATATGATATAAACAACATAGTCAATTAGTAATTATAGTGATAAGCTTAGTATTCATTGAGACAGCTTAATAGGAAATAGTTAAACTAGCTATGACTTCAATTGCTAACAGTACAGCTATTCTTCAACACAATCAATCAAATACTGAATACCTATCAGGCTAATTTTACACAACATTCACTCAATTAATATTATCATATAAACAGTATTCAGTCACTGAAACTATTGATTGATCCTACCAAGTAATCAGTCACAGATATATACAAATAGTATTTGACTGATTGACTGACTGATCCTGCCAAGTAATCAGTCACAGATATATACAAATAGTATTTGACTGATTGATTGACTGATCCTGCCAAGTAATCAGTCACATCTATTATATACAAGTAGTATTTGATTGATTGATCCTGCCAAGTAATCAGTCACAGATATATACAAATAGTATTTGACTGATAGACTGACTGATCCTGCCAAGTAATCAGTCACAGATATATACAAATAGTATTTGACTGATTGATTGACTGATCCTGCCAAGTAATCAGTCACATCTATTATATACAAGTAGTATTCGATTGATTGATTGATTGATGGATTGATTGATTGACTGATCTAACCAAGGGGTAGAGAGGAGAGTTGGTTGTCCTTCATGTTGAGTTTGGTGAGGAACTGCGCCTGGGAGAATATTCCATACGGGACCTTGTTGATCTGATTGTGCTCCATATTTATGGACTGCAACACAACATTCAACACTCCAACGTGCAAACATGTCGTCCAAGTTAGTATCTAGAACTTCTAACAGTAGATTTTAAATAGGTTTCAGTTATGTAGAGAAGTCAACCACACAGGCCTCAGTGTATAGGACACTATGCGACTAACGATGAAAACAGAGGTACAAAATGACTGAGCAAAAGATAATTACTGTAAACAGAACTCAAAAAAAAAAAAAAAAATGTTTACTAGAGAGGTTGTAAATGTTTACTAAATAGACTGCAAATAATATTTATTAAAGAGACAAGTGTTGCCTTCTTTTAAACAAAATCCGCAACAAACATGATCATAAAAGAGAGAGATAGAGAGAACCAGACGTAGAGACAGACAGAGATAAATAGAGAAGGAAATAAATAAAAATAACTATAAACCATTGACAAGTGTACTGTTCCATCATCAGATCTATAGACAGGCAGACAGACAGACAGAGAGACAGACAGAGACAGACAGACAAACAGACAGACAGACAGACGGACAGATATATAGAGATTAATATAGAGAGAGATAGCTGAGGATACTAACAACTACGGAGCAGAACTGAGCCGGTCCACCCGATGGGTAGGAAGAGAAAGCGTTACGTGAGAGCGTGATACTGGACAGAGAGGTCAGGCTAGCTAGCAGGCCGTCCTGTATTGTAGAGACATAACTAATCAATACTATAGTTCAATTATGTTCAATTCACTCAAATCGGCTGTAAAAAACATTAAATTTCTCTCTATAGTTACACTGACAGGTAGATCAATGACAAAAATCGAATTGTACATTTTCAAAATGTCAACTAATCTAACCCCAATTCCATTCAAATTAAACGCTATCCCTAATCATAAATATTAACTAAACTTAATTTAATAACTTCTATACACAAAAATTAAATAAACAATAAGATTTTCGTCATTATCTAATGTCTATCAGACTGACATACGTACAAGGTACATGAAACAAGCAGAACAGATTGAGTCTACAGAGCGCACACGTTAAGTGCATTCTAAATGTAACATCATGAAATTTCAAATGGCTGTTCTTGAGGTCCTGGGATCAATTCCGGGTAAGAGATTAAATTCTCTGACATTCACAGGACTAATAATTACAAGGATATTCAACGAAATTGACTAATGGTTAAACAGGTAGTGTTAGAAGTCATAGACATCATCATTGAAGATCATCTCACTATATTGTGTCTTATCTTTAACCTTTGAATAGTTCAATTGCATGCACTTCCCTTTCTAACAGCCACACTTTTAAATATTTCATTTCATTTCTATTCAATAATGCAACATTTATTCATGTGTAAAACGAAAAACTTTCACATTTCTTTCCTACTCAAATATTATGTCATTTGCTGATCAAGATAGCATGATACCTCGCCAAGTAATTAAAAAATACTTTAATACTTTATTGTTAGAAATCAAATTAATTGGATAATAGGCAGTACACATAATTGATAATCAACCAGTATAATCAACAGGCCAATCAAATGTTAATCTGATACAAACCACATCTGACTCTATATCTAATCCGTAGCCTCGAAACACTCAGTAAACTTGTGATGCATAATTAATTTTGATAGAACGGCCACTTACAGGAAGTTGTGAAATGTTGTTGCCCTCAACGTTGAATTCATCCATACTGGTACAGTTGTTTAATGTGGCCGGTACCTGTGTTAGTCTGTTGTATCTGTCAATCAATCAATCAATCAAAAATCCAACAGTCATTCAATCACCAATCAATCAATCACTCGAAATTCTAATGGTCATTCAATTAATCAAGTACTCAATAACGTGAACTAGATCAGTGATGCTACCAGTGGCATTTAAGATTAATTAATAAATCGATTAATTAATTCATTAATTAATTACATACGTCAATCCTTTGCCACTAATACTTAATAAAGCCTGCCAGGATAGACTAATATTTCATGAGCTTTGAGAAAGAACCCATCAGGAAGAGAGAGGACACATTTTAATCATCTACATAAAGAAGTTACAAAAATTACAATCAACAACAACTGATCTGGAGAGAAACTCAGCGAGATATCAGGAAGTTAAAGTGGATTTGAGCATAAGATACGTAAGAAAGATGAAGTCAGCTAGATAGGGCTGAGAGGCAAGGCAGTACCTAAGACCCAGCCTTGTCAACGACTTCATGTTGCCGATAGACTCTGGTATATCGAGCAGCTCATTGTGCTGTAGATCTAATGAAATCACCTGAGTGCAGTAACCTATCTCTACAGTCAATCAATTCATCAATCAATCAATCAATTAGAATTAAAATAGAGCTTCATAACGTGATTGGTATTAACTTCAACAAATGTTCTGTGGCATTAAAACTACAAGTCAGCTCCGTGATGGATAGAAATTAAATAAAATACATTTACACTTTTTAATTTTCGGAGATTAGATTAAGACATTGAAAACATTTCCAAAAGATAAGAGAAGATTAAAATGCATTCTTAAGCAACAGAGATACATAGAATACAATACGTTTGCAGGTAAAAGAGAAAACTGATTATAATACATTTACAAGCAATAAGTGAGACAGACTAAAAGACTTAAGTAACACAAGATATAGAATAAACAGTTTAAATACAAGTGATCAAAGAAACGGCTTATAAAAAATGCATTGACCAGTTAATCACATGATTCAAAAGTGACTACAGTTACATCTGATAGTATTAAACATGTAAATCACACTCCGTGTCGCCTCATAAATGTACAAAACAGCTAAAAGAAGTTAAAAGGTAGAGGTCAAGAGGTGCCTCCACTGACTGACCTTCAGGCAGGTGCTCAAGGTGATTGTGCGACACATCAAAGGTCGTTAGGTTCACTAGCGCTCCTATACCGCGCGGCAGTTCACGTATCTTGTTCTCACGTAGGCTTAACATTGTAAGATTCTGCAATGATCAATCCAACAATCAATCCAACAATCAATCCAACGATCAATCCTGCGCCTATTCACACAGATTTTCACAGAGCAACAATTTACAGAGTAATTATTCACAATTATTCGCAGCTTCACAATTATTCACAATTTTTAATTGTTCATTATTATTAATTATTAATTAATTATTACTATTATTATTTAATTATTAATTATCAATTTGTTATTATTAATTATTATTATTAATTATTCAAAATTAATAATTCACAGAGCAACTATCACCAACAATCAGCTAATCAATCAATTCATCAATCAATCAAATGAATCACTAACAAACCATATACTGTATATGTCACAGAGCAACTATCACACACAATCAGCTAATCAGTCAATTCATCAATCAATCGTATCAATTTTTACACATATCATATATGAAAGCAGCAGCAGCAGCAGGATAAAATCAACACCAACCACTGCACTAAAGCAGAAAACAGTCGCCTCAAGCTTTTATGACTCAATTAGAGCAAAAGATCAGTTGCAATACATAGTCTAACCTCATAGGACACCACAAATGACGTACCTCCCAAGTCGAACCCAAATCCACAGGACATCAGCTCAGTGCATCAGTACTTAGTTATTCGATCCTCAAGAACGAATATTAAACAGAGAAGTATGCAAGAAGCATAGAAACACATTGGCGCAGATAAAGGTTTAAACGTATAAGAAGCATTTCTATAATATAAATAAAATGTTACAAGACTAAATTATGACAAAATAAAACCACGTGCCCAAATCATTAAATCTTTAAATAAGCAATTGTAAGACATTTTAACGAATGATCAAATACGTACTTTCAATTTCCTAATATCATCTTCGACAACTTTAATCCTGTTGAATCTCAACAGAAGGTGTGTGATTGATGACAACTTATAAACAACCATCGGTATCTGAAATTAATCGATCAATTAATTAATTAATCATCAATCAAATCAATTAAAAACTTAATATCAACAGATGGTGCACGTCACTCAAAAGTTCAGAAAACATTCCGATTTCATCCAATACAGCGCAAACAAGACAAACACGACAAATAATCTATTGCTAGCTTGCCTAGATAAAGTAACGTTACAGTGTTTTAAAACACAACAACCATTAAGCTTAAGAATATTCTTCCAACAACTTGTGGATGCTCTAAGACAGACTAGTCAAGGATTTGAACCTAGGACTCCTTTGAATCAGAAGAGTCCGAGATACATACTAGGACAACAACTCTCCACTTTATAGTTATATTAAGGCTATTCACTATCCTGGAATTAGAGTTTCTTCTTAACTAATAGTACCATAATTACTTCTGATTAGCTTAGAATAGATTCCAGTACTTATTCCAAGTAGGTCTGATTAACTTGATTTTTAGCTACCTAATTTCTGGTCTATTTACTGGCTCCCACCAATAACAAAGTACACTGTAAGAGTGGCTCGTATTGACGTCCCTGGCATCATTCTTGAAAGAGGAAACGTACGTTAAACCTTTATTATTATTATAACTGCATCTTAAGATGGTAAATCAGATGCTAATTAAACTGTAAAGTACTATTAAACTGTTAAGTACTATTAAACTGTTAAACGATCAGCGCATTTCATATGAAAAACTTTTACAACCTGATTAAGTTTGTTGTGTCTTAGATCAAGAACTTTCAGTTCCGAGAGCTTTTCCATACTTTCTGGCAAGCTCTGAAGTGAGTTTTCGCTCAGCGCCAGGGTCTGTAGTCTCGTTAGGCAGCCTATCTCGGCAGGCAGGCAGGCTAGCTTGTTGCCGTAGATGTAGATCTCAGTGAGTTGTGAGAGATCTTTGATGGATTGCGGCAGAGTGCTGATCTGCTGCCTTGATATATCAAGAGTCGTAGCCCCCTCCTCACGACACTTGTGCAGTATCTTAGACACATCCTAATCAATCAATCAATCAATTGCTCAATAAATCAATCAATCAGTAAATCAATCAATCATTCACTCAATCACTACGGACTGGCTTTCGTTTAGGACCTTACTTAGAACTCCTCAGCACACTTCTTTTGCAGATTGGTTTGGATGAATTGATCTGTAGTGATGTGTGCTATTGGGGACGTCCCCGACATTTTCCTGGATGAGGAAATGGACGTTAAACCTTTATTATTATTATTATTAAAAAATCCATTGTAGTGCAGCTGGGTAAATCAGGCTTTCACATACCCTTTCCTCTACATATGTGTCAAATCTTTAAATATACCAATCAGTTATTCAATTAGAGATCACAGCAAAACTACGTTATTCGATTGTCTAAATATACAGACATTTTTTACTAATTATTTACAACTTGGAAAGAATGCATCTGTCAGGCTATCTTGTTATCATTGCCTAAAAAGAATTTATTAAGTTTCTAGTTAAAATTTTACACCAGTCTCAACATTAACTTTTAATCCAATTTGGAAACACTGCATGATTCATACAGTAGTGTTCAACCTATCAATATGTAGCCTACAGTTTGGCTGCAACATGATGTAGCCAAGCTTTTTATGTATATATTTTAAATTATTAACTTCATATTCTTACACAGCCTGTACTGAGGTAGTGGCCGATACGATATATTCATATAGTATCTTTCGAAGAGGAGTTACCACTTCATTTTTAACTTACTAAATATTTCAATGTACTATAGGGATATGCCTTATACATGTACATTTCTGAAGTAAAATATCAGTAATTGTATTAAAGTTGCAGTCCTGTTTGCGAGCATTGAATACCTATTTTATTTAAATTAATGCTAGTGAAGCATCACAAATGAATCACTAATAGAATTAGATTACATAGAGAGCACTATAATATATGTGCATTACCCAACAGCTCATCATTGCATGCGAGCAAACCAATATAATTGCCTTATATATAGGCTCAGTTTTTTTCAATAGTATAACAATTAATCAATTTACTGATAATTGTAACATATATACTATTATAATATGTAAGTATAACATATTTACCTACTATAATCTGTAAAGAGATGTTTGTAACAAAGGAAAAACTGGATACTACAATATGGCTACAGAGACTATTGTTGTCTTCTAAGATAACCTAACTGTCTTCAGGTAAACAATATCCACTTCAAGCTCCAATCAAATCAGGCGTAAAATGAATTCCTTTGTTGATTTACAACAGAAAGCTAACCTTTAACCAACATCAAACTGTACTAAGCTTCAAAGCTCAGCTCAATCGCCAACTCATTAAATAAATCTGAATTATAGCAGAGTACAGAAGTGCAATGATTCTAGACGCTTCTACACCAAACGAGTAGAAACATCTAGTATAATTCTGAAATCTGAATTTAAAAACTTAAGGACCTTACTACAGAACTAAAAAGCCTAAAGCAAATTTAAATGTCTGTTTCTGTATCACAAACGGGTACAGTCAGAGACGGTCTAGCAGGGATTCGAACCGATAGCCTTCTGCCTTCTTCGGCAAACGTGCTATCCATTTGGCCATCCAACCGGATAGGTGAAGAATATAGAGGTAAAGAAAGGATATAAGAGAGACAACGTATTAATTAAGCAAAAAATGCTGAGAGACGCCAAGAAGTTTACATGTCACAGTAATTTATACAAAATAGTAGAGCTCTGCTTGATACAGATCCCATTAATAGTGATTTATACAAAATACTAGAGCTCTGCTTGATACGGATCCCATTAATAGTCAATATTGATTACTAACACGCAGCAAAAGCAGTGTTCTTGAGCTGTTAACATATTCAGTGATGTACATTGATTAAATAGCAAGACAATCAAAACTATAAATAGATAGAATAGGACACGAGATCAAGAATGTAAAGGAAGCAAATGGCAAAAAACCTAAAGAGAGACCAAGAAGAGAATGGTCAGCAGAAAGAGATGATGAAGCTTACCACGTCAGGTTTCTTTGTTTTTAGCTTTGTCTTGCTGCGGGGTCGAGTGCCTGTCGGCTCTATAATGATCACCTGCTTCTGTTGTGATACAAAGTCCATCTACAATCAATCAATCAATCCAGAAGTCAAACTTTAATCAATTTAATCCTCATTTTAACAATCAACGAATCAATCTTCAATCAACTAATTAATAGTCAAATTAACAATCAAGACTTTAATAAAATAAACCAATGGCAATATAAACAAAAATGTTTACAATAATTTACATTATACACTATCATCATCACTTATTATCACGCTATATCCATTTAATAGACATATATATATATTTCAATATATATATGGGCTGGAGCCAGTGGCAAAGTCGGTGAGATATTCGACCGTGAATCAGTATGTGCGGGTTCAAATCCTGGGCTCGACCGTCTTAATCAATTTTTACTGGAATTAACCTACATAACTTTTTCAAATCTAAGTTTAGAACTGCGATCTCGACGGCTTGCTATTTCTTCGAAATATCTGTTAAAAACTTGTAGCCAAGTTATTATTTGATGATGTTTTCTCATCATTTGTATAGTGACTAGAAAATTCTACTTCTCACACTAATTATCCATTTAGGTCAACAAGAATTGTCTAGAGAACAATACATTCTAAATAAAGAAGACAAAGAACAAACCTTTTGCGTGTCTTTCGATGAAGTGTGTTCAGCAGTTTTAGATTCTTTATACCCAGCACCACCTTTTTCCACTGCACCCGATGTATTCGAGGCACCAACCTCTGCCTCACCCGTCAAAATTGGCAAACTCTGCAGTACCTGATCCCTTGCCCCCTCCGCACCCCCTCCCGCTGCCCCACAGTTTCTCACCGCCACACCAGTGGAACCTGGTATATAAATGTACTCGTTGCCCTGATAATCCGCAAGCCGGGCAGCTGGGTCCCCGGAAGCCGGCCCCTCCAACGACTGTTGGGAAAACTGGCCCTTAGCGCTGCCTTTTCGGTGCATGGATGAGTCGACGCAGCACTGCTTGCAGTAGAGATACAGGATTGTGTGTAGCGCTTGGTACACAGGAAACTAACAGATGCCGTTAGGATTTAGCATATCCTTGTTAGGTGAATAGTATCCAACGCTATCGGCAATTATCCTTGCTAGATTAGATGCAGTCGTTTTAAGATATCTATTATTTGAACCGGCACTTCAATGCTTTAGCAAACGATTACTTGTTGCCTGAAATCTTAAATAGCTAATTCTGAAGAGCTATAAAATATTTAATATTAGATGTTTACTGATTGAGCTTCATTAGTGCCAGTTGCTACTAAACAGTGAATTTTCACTCAGCTATGCTCTGTATTATCTTTATCGATTCTTATCTATTTGCTTAATTGATGGTATATAACTGACTGATGGAGTAGCCACTGTCTGCAATCACAGGGCGAGCACGTATAGGATCAGATAAGGGGAGTCTAGCAGAGATTCTTGTTCAAAGGATGAGAGGTAGGCAAATTGTAACCCACACACACACGCACAGAATGGCAGCCTAACAGATCTCCAGCTCTATTTCCAATCAGATACCGACGCTCAGTCTATGCTGATCTGTAACAAAAGAACATAACAGCATATCTAATACATTCTTTATTTTTTCCTTAATTCACAAACTAACATAATGCAAACGTCTGAACATAGTATAGTACAAACGTGTAACTTATACCATTATATATCCATTTTAAGAAAGAATATAGAAATGGAACCTCTAACTTAATAAAAAAAACATGAAGGAAAACATTGACGCAGCAAAAGAGTTGAAAAAGTCTGTAAGAAAAATTGATAATTAACGAAAAAGTTAATACCTCTTACTGATCATAAGTGTTGCATCTGTGATTATATTTTAAGGCGGAAGCATGCTTTGCTTGTTTTTAACTGTCATACCACAGAATTATTATATTTTAGAGATATTGAAGTCGCTGATAAGATAACAGAGCTCTAATGATTAGGTTGACCTAATCATTAGAGCTCTGTTACCTTATAACAGAGAAGCACATATTAAATAGACAAGTCTATAATTTACTCAGGGTTAATAGAATTTGAGGTAACTGGTTACAAAACAGCTGAAAGGTGTTGCAATTCAGCAAATCTTCACAGTCTTACCTTACAGAATATTACTACTAAAATTACATATATAATTTTCTTATTTCAATTTTTGACGTAGAATAAGACGAATAATAAACTGACAAGTGGGACAGTCAACTGTGCATAAAATTGATATAAATTAAATGATTATTATCAATTATAAGAGCCTAAATATTAATGACGTAAATATCCAGTAATAATGATTTTAAAGTCACTTTTCTTCAACTTTGCGATAGTATCTTCTTATGATTAGAAAAAAACATGTAATCCAAACTTCCATTCAAAACAACTAGGATAGTACACATAATAGAACTCGCATTTAATACTTCAAGAAAGTGTGTACAATTTAAATAATTTTGATCATTTTACATATTAACTTGGAAAGAGCTATAGCGCATAAAATTTCATGATACATATATTTAATTATAATAATAATTGGCCACAAGATATAACATTTACAAACGACTTTTGAGAATTCTTCGCAAAATTTTAAATCGCAAAATGAAGTTTTCACTAATGTCCAGTAATATAAGCTAATAGCATATTTCAATGTCTTGCGTGTCTGAAGCATACCTGCGAGCTTTCTATAGAGAAATGACGGGAAAAAAGAAACAAATCACCGCTCTGCAAAATAAGTTTGATAGAATCTATATGTCCTTATAATATTTATAAAGATGGACCAATCCTACGATATAATTCGTACAAAATTAGGTATACAATTGTTTAATTTAAAGAAATCATTAAATTCCAGAAGGTATAAAATTTTGGGAAACTTCAACGAATATTCTCCGCATCTACCACAAATTAGACAATTCAACCAGCCATTTTAGTACGAACCGTAATTGAATTCTATGTATTATCATTTCTTTTAAACAATTAAAAGTACATAATAAGATTAATCTTTTCAAATTTTCTTTTTATTAATCAATTACGGATTGGAAGTATGATATCCTATAACTAAAACACAACTTACTTCACACTATCTCATCACTTAAAATCTAAACACAATGCCTTTAAATTAATACCGGAACATCGAAACTCGTAAAAGAAATATTCCACTAGGCTGGTCAATCGGATGGGGTGTCCGATAGCCTTGGATCGTACCTGATTAGGCGGAAGTGCGGCGATCCTGCGCCTAACAATCCGATAGAATTATCTTTCCGTTTAGCAGTTTTGTTTTTTTACGAAATTTTCTCACGAAATTCAGTAAATAGATTCCTTATCGAGGTACCTACGAAATGTCTACACAATTCCAAAACCCACTATTGAAAAAACCCATTGTTTTAACAGTATTTGCAAAAGTCCGCAAAAAGCAAAATTCAGTAAAATTACACTTTATGCTTTGGATCGCAATATTTGCGAGACTAACGTTTTAGAAATTGTTTATAAATTCTCTAGCTTTATTGATCTCTTTTTTCTTTCTATATTGCTTTATAGGTGCAGCAGTACAGCATCATATCATTAATTATTGTTTTTCCAAAGCAAAAAGAAGTAAACACGCATTATAGTGAATAATCAACTATGTCAATATCTATCACTTTTAACACCACATGTTTAATCCGTTAGGCAATTTAGACCATTTTCCGTATAACCAGTCCAGTGAATGTCCGAGATTTTACTCTCAGATCAGAGCGGCCGGGATTCGAACCCACGAGGGTTCAATTCACCGCAGGATTTGTCATTTAAAACTTCATGACGTTACCCATACGCTATTTAGACATTCTAATGATGCCATAATAATAAAGCAATGATGCATGCGAGCATCGTACAGATTCTGTGCGTAAAAGTTAAACCAATTTCACACCGTTCTGTAGTTTAAATCCTTTGGCTAAGTAGTAATAGCATAGTATACATTGTGAGACACTCTAGTCCTTGACATTCTTTGCTTAGAGTTGATAGAAATTTCCTCCCACATTGAAAATATTTTAAAAATAAGGAGTGCAATCCTGTTGCACTCGGTCATTCATATCAGTCATACAAAATAATAATGTGTTAAAGCTATGATGCTCTATATTAAGAAATATTAACATTAACGAATCATATTAGAGAATTAAACACTATTCTAAAAATAGATCTTTTTCTAAATTTATGAAGAGTAAGGGAGAATTGGAATTACGCATATGCAGAGCATTAAAGTTCCAGGTACTTCATGTGTCATTACGTCCGTCTACGCAATAGTTCGACAAATCCTAGCCGATGTTCATAAATTTTCCTCGTATTCCCGTTCCAGTTATCATTGAAATAATTCAAGTTTCAAACAAATAGGTTAGTATAGGGCTATTCGCAATAACCTAAAGAAGACATTGGATATTCAGTGATGAAAACCGGAACGATCAGAAGCTATATGGAGCAAATGAAACAGTGATTTTTTGTTATTTGGAAGAACACCACTGCAGACCGAAGCTTATGAGTGTCCTAACACCAATAGTAAAACTGAAGCCATAAAAGTTTAATTAAAATTAAATATCTAAAGGGGATTAGAGGATATGTAATTTAATACCAACTATATTTACCCCACAATGTCTTAATTATTATAAATGAACAACTTATCCCACCTTCTATTTAATTAGAATAAATTCTCCTGCAGTGTTGAAACAAAGGCATTCACCTAAAATGTGGGTTTTAGGTGTAAGTCACCAAAAATATCGAATATTTTATTTATTTATATACAACGGCACACTGGGTTAGGAAGCACAGATGCTTGTTTAAGACCCATTTCCTCCTTCCACTCTATGGTTATTAGTAATCGTTGCTTTTGATGGCGCATCAATTGCAGCCGGCGCGGATTTAAGAATAACCTTCCATCACCCTGGGATTTTTTCCTTCCTAAGCTTTTACCAACACTCGGTCTTCCAAGGTGGTCACTCACAAAGTACTAACCGAGGTCGATGCAGATTAACTTCAATAATTGACGCGCAACTAAACCAAGTGCGCTAATCCCGCCGTCTATTGCGCTAATCCCGCCGTCTATAATATAAGGAAAATGTTATGTCGCATAAATGCATGATTTAAATTTCGAGCTGGTCAGTCACTAATGATACATATGGGCGAGAGTGCAGCTCTATACACGGCGTTTATATCTCGATAATTCGATATAGGCTATATTCCTTAAACAATAATCAGCGCACGCAATAGTTAAGAATGTATAACTATTTGCCTATATTGACTTGCTCATTCTAGCTTGCTTATAATTTCCATGGTCACCATGGAATAGCAATTTTCCAGAATTCAGGCCCGTGGTATTTACCATAGATTTGACTTGTAGCACTAGTAGAGCTAGTCAGTATTTAATTTATATTATACTGGTTCAAGAAGTCATAATGACTTGTAATTAAGTCCATCATAAGTCACCGCCAGACGCTTTACAAACAAACAAAGGGGCCCCCGAGATTTCTTCTAAAAAATTCATTAGGCTTCAAAGGGTTACGACTACCCTGACACAATGAACTTAAAGTAAACGTTTTGAGGGTAGAGGTTAGGGCAAATAAAATTTGGAGCCCGCCTTGAACAAGTGCTTCGGGGCCCCATGGTCTAAATCCGACAATGTAGGCCATTGCACAACATAGTATGCATTGATTTGCTATACCATAGCATAGTATGAAGTGATACGGTTTGCCATAGTACAGCAAAGTATACATGTGCTGCTACGGTTTGCCATAGTACAGAACCAGCATAGTATGCACAGATACAGTTACCATAGCACAGCATATAATATGTTCTGGTACTGTTTGCCGTAGTACAGCATAGTATGCATTGGTACCGTTTGCCATAGTGCAGCATTGTATGCACTGGTACGGTTTGCCATAGTACAGCATAGGCCCTAGTATGCACTGGTACGGTTTGTCATAGTACAGCATAATATGGACTGGTACGGTTTGCCATAGTACAGCATAGTATGCACTGGTACGGTTTGCCATAGTACAGCATAGTATGCACTGGTACGGTTTGCCATAGTACAGCATAGTATGGACTGGTACGGTTTGTTATAGTACAGCATAGTATGCACTGGTACGGTTTGTCATAGTACAGCATAGTATGGACTGGTACGGTTTGTCATAGTACAGCATAGTATGGACTGGTACGGTTTGTCATAGTACAGCATAGTATGCACTGGTACGGTTTGTCATAGTACAGCATAGGCCCTAGTATGCACTGATACGGTTTGTCATAGTACAGCATAGTATAAACTGGTACGGTTTGCCATAGTACAGCATAGTATGGACTGGTACGGTTTGCCATAGTACAGCATGGCCCTAGTATGCACAGGTACGGTTTGTCATAGTACAGCATAGTATGGACTGGTACGGTTTGTCATAGTACAGCATAGTATGCACTGGTACGGTTTGTTATAGTACAGCATAGTATGACTGGTACGGTTTGCCATCAGGGTCGGATTTACCATTAAGAACCTTCAGCATGTGCTGAGGACTATCGGCCAAGGTAGCCCCTAGGATTTATTTTAACAAATTCTTTAGACTTTAAAGTCTTACCACTACCCTAACACAATTAACTTAAAATAAAAGTTTAGAGGTTAGAGTTAGGATAAGATTTGTTTGGGGCCCCCTTGCACTAGTGTTTCAGGCCCCCAAGGTCTGTTGAAAAGATATAAAGATGAATCTAATTGAAAAGTAAATACCTTGAGTGCTGGGGCAATCTCTCACTTATAATTAACCCTATCGTCGAATAGGCCCATTAACACTGACGAATCTGACATAGTCATTGGATGAGGAAACGGACGTGAAAGCTTTACTGTTATTATTGTTATTATTATGATTGTTATTATTAGGCCTATTATTTTTAATAATAGTAATAATATTATTATTATTAGGCCTATAATTATTATTATTATTATTATTAGGCCTATTGTTATTATTATTATTATTAGGCCTATTATTATTATTATTATTTTTATTATTTGCCTTTGAGACCCTGGGGCCCATCAACTCTCTCGCATCAGACTTTATTGACGAAATAGGCAGGAGGACCAGCGCCATTACTGGTGATAAGCGCGAAAAATCTTTTCTGTAGCAGCGACCGTCTATTGCTCTCCAGCGATTCAATGCAGTCTGCTTCAGTGGCACTTTGGCAAAAGCGGCTTCCCAGAGTGCAGAGGAATTATTTTAATCGCTTTTTTTAAACTTTTAATTAAATAAAGTCTCTTTTATCTTATTATTATTATTATTATTTTTTTTAATTTATTTATTTATTTATTTATTTATTTTTATTTTTATTTTGTTATTTTTTATTTTAAATTATTACCCCGGTGTAAAGAACCTGGGGTTTGATAAAAACGATTCAAGCAATACGTGCTGAATCGCCGCCCGGCTACTCGAGGTCATCAATCGGCTTAAAAGAATTGTTGAAGCAGACTGCATTAAATCTTTGCAAAGTCATGGAAAGCCTTTGCCAAAGAAAAGATGTCTCTCGCTTATCGCCGGTTTGCTCTGCAATAAGTCTGCCTATGCCATTAATAAAGTCAACTCCTTCGGGATTCATCGGGCCCATGGTTTCAATGGCCACCGGAACAACTTCATATCCTAAGGACAGATCACGGTATTTATCCAACTTCCTAGAGGCGGCATGAACAGCAGCTCCACCGGCTGTGACTGAAGTCGTATTCAGGTAGGAGTTTGCCATAGTGTCAATGACCGTGACGTCCCATACGGCACATTTACCGTTGCACCAGGGCACTAAAGTCAAACCGTCCGGACGCTTGACGTCTGATCTGGACACCCACTTGGTTCCTTAGAGGAAGGGATGCCTGCTCTAGAAAGTGCTCGCCATATTAAGTCATTTAAATTGTGATGGCGAGACATTCTACCTGAGCTTCGTTTGCAGGAGAGGCCGTGGAGACCTAAAGGGTCGACTTCATAAATACTTCTTATTATTATTATTATTATTATACTATAAAAGTTAAACGTTGCTGTTCGCAGCAGCGGGTGGTATTGCCCTGAATCGACAGCCTTTATTATTATTATTATTATTATTATTATTATTATTATTATTGTTGTTGTTGTTGTCGTTGTTGTTCTTGAATTTGCATATAAAAAAGGAGAACGTACTAAAAACTCTTGATTACATTTAGTGAAGGTCGAGAGTAATTTTAAAGAAAAGGGAAAAGTCAAAGGACATACATGTATCTCTATATACGTTTCCCATTTATTCTCTATTGCAAACTTTCTGCACATAGACGGTTGAAGGCTTTTCTCTTTGGCCTGTCTTATTCAACCTTCGCATATGAACTGAGACCAGCACGTAAACCTCCATTCCACTAGTACCCTTCCTCGGACTGAATTCCTGGATATTGTCTTGCACCGTTTTTGGACGCCATACTCTGCTCATCGGTTTGAATTTGGTACCATAGTGCTCAATCTTGTCATGGATGGCAGTAACACTCTAATTGTGTTGTTGTTGTTGTAGTTGCTGATGTTCTCATAGTTCTACACTGTATGATATCTATAGAAAAATATTTTTGCCGCATTTGGAATTATTACCTTCACAGTTCTATTAGTAATTGCAAGTGTAGGATGATTGATTGCTGACTAATATAGCGACGTTTCTTCAATTCTACAGCCGAATGCATAGCTGACACGAACTGCATCCGCCTACGAGTTAAGTTTCCTAACCACTCGACAAATATATCGAGTCATTCAACTAGAGAACTCAAGCATCCGAACAATTAAGTCGCTCCTCTCTCCTGACAACTCAGTCCAAGGAGTGCAGAGTGTCGAAACACTCCATGGGCTGGAGTGGGGGCTGAATTCCCTTGACAGATATTTTACAAACTTATTCCAAGTTTTTTTATTCAAAATTTTCCCCGTATTATGTAGGTCCGGGTTGTTTGAAGAATTGACAAACTGTTGACTGCACGTGTCGTAGAAGGCGGCTAAGATCCACATCAACGTCAGAAAAGGCTTTCGATTGGTGAGCGCCTAGGCTCCAGAAATTGCTACAAAAATTTAAACGAATGAAAAAGTCTCAAATAAGGGATTGACTGATGGATGGTATGATGTAGGACGGAGAGGATTTGAGACAGTCTATTCGTATCCCGATCCTAGTTAAGCTGGGATTCAAGGGAAGATGATGATGATGATTATTCCAAGTGAAAGAGCTGCTAACAACAGGCGGATAAATTTATTATACATGTATAATAATAAATTTATTATACATGTATAATAATAAATTTATTATACATGTATAATAATAAATTTATTATACATGCATAATAATAAATTTATTATACATGCAAAATAATAAATTTATTATACATGTATAATAATAAATTTATTATACATGCATAATAATAAATTTATTATACATGCATAATAATAAATTTATTATACATGCATAATAATAAATTTATTATACATGTATAATAATAAATTTATTATACATGAATAATAATAAATTTATTATACATGTATAATAATAAATTTATTATGCATGTATAATAATAAATTTATTATACATGCATAATAATAAATTTATTATACATGTATAATAATAAATTTATTATGCATGTATAATAATAAATTTATTATACATGCATAATAGTAAATTTAACGAATTTACTTCAACCTAGTTTCAACCTAGCCTGAAGTTTCTTTGGACTGTCACGAAAACGTCAAGTGTGATAACATTAAAGTGAGTTTTTGTTAATTTGCATTAGGTCCTGAGGAAGGCAACGGGAAACCACCTAGGAAGCCTTACTTTTCCCAAGCTATAGGCTACATAAGATATGGATAAGGCATAGACTTTTAAATGATTAACTTGTTAATCTAAGGGTGCTCTCATGGAGCGAGAAAACAGACTTTAAGTATGAATATGTACCTTGAACCTGCCACTTGGCAGTTCACTGAAGAGAGCGATGCAGTAGGCCCTATGTCAGATATTGCTCATTAAAGCAAAAGTGTTAACTCCTATTAGTATGTATGGTATCGAATGTTGTGTCAACCAACTGGTTTTTGAATATGCATGTATATATGTGTGCGATATCGATTGTAGATCTATTTTATACGCAGGTATAATAATTTCCAATTTTATGTCTATTCAATTTGTATTTCTATAATCATCTTTATTCATTTTTAAAATAATCCATTAAATATATATATGATGTACAAGAGCTCGTGGGCCTTTACGACCATTGCCACGCACATTGAAGGATATATAATAAATGTGTTTTGACTCTCGTGAAGAAAGATTATAGCTATCTATTTATCTAGATTCCATAGTTAAATTTCATAATAAACCTTCTCCCCTATTCTAATTGTTCTAGCAGATACAACGCCGATAAGCTAACGAAGATCATCATAGCTTCAAAGTGCCGGCTTTGTTATCTATAATGACTGTTTGTCGTCACTTCTTCATAACGGCCGAGGCGAAACCAAGTTTAATCCTATAGTGGATTAGGGAAACAATGAAGCCTACGAGAGACTCTGCTTTCTAGAAAGCTGCATTCAATTAAGGCTAAAAATCAAATCTTGATTGATTCTATATTATCAGTTGTCGTATCTTTATGCACGTTGAAAATTGTTTCGATATAGGGCACACTTAGAGATCAATAAGACAATTAGAGTGCTTCTGTCGTCCATGACAACCTCGAGAAAATTAAAGTCAAAGCTAAGCAGACGTTCAGTATCCAAAAGTACCATTTCGTTTCAAAATTTCAAATGAAAAACCAATCTAGGAAGCTGTGCTTCTGAAAGAAACTTATATATATAATCGTCCCACACGATTCTCAATGGTAGGTCTTCTAGAGTAAGAATCAAAGTAAATACAATCAATTATAATTAACGTTTATAATTTAAATGACTCAATTGTACATTACAGATGAACAAGCTGTATCATCACTCATCACTCGTTTATTTCTGACATAAGTCCATACAACATGGCATGACACAGTAGCAGAAACAAGAGAAAAGGACAAAGAATTGCGTAGTCTAACTCTAACATGTAAAGATACAAAAGCTAAACATAAAACAGTGATTAGCTTAGATAGAACCTAGACATGGAAGAAATAAGTGGATTTTTAGACTCTTTAACACGTTTTAACATACTAAACCGTGAGCTATATCTGTGTCAAATAACGCTGTGTCAAATACCGCTAACCTAATAGGCCTAGGTAAAAACTTTCAGTGACACTACTATATTTTATGAAGTTAAAAAATGTGGTCGTCTTTGATTTATTTCATATCAGATTCATTTGCTTTGTTTTTGCATTCTCATTTCAATAGCCTATACTACAATTTGGGTGCTAGAGAATTTCTTGAATAACAAAACAAAACAAAAAACAGTAAATTAATTACTTTTTCGAAATTAATACGCAAAAATTCAAATCTGCAGTTTTGCATACAACACTCAGTCACATAGCAGTCTACCTGCATCTCCTACATCCTGTTAGTCTTACCTTGATGCATATCATACACAAGACTTGTCGTACAATTTTAGAACTCTACGTGATATTACACACACACACACTCAAACACAAACTCAATTAAGCACACACATACACATACATGTACATAAACACACACACACACACACACTCACAGACACATGTCGCCCATTAAAACACGCTCATACACTTATAGAAGCTAACCTTACATTAAAATAAATTTAATTAAAGATTAACTCTATTTCTGAGTTAACCCGGGAGGGGTGACCCTTACCTCCCAACAATCCCACCTCCAGCCTATTCCACTGGGTGAAGATGAACTCGCTTCTTCCATCTCTACTCTCCACTACCTTCATCCACTCAGCGCTAACTTAGCCATATCGGTTGATGAAACCTATACGTGTCGCTACTCGAGACTGCGTGACGTGTGACGTGTGTGCGTGACGTGTGGCGTGTGTGCGTGACGTCACGAAGACTTGCACAAGCGTGTGAACGTGTCCTATACGTGATCTTGCCTTATGTGCTGCGCGTGTAATGTTTGAGGGTGTCTTATACGTACGCGTGTCATGTGTGTTCGTGTGTCATGTCGGTAAGATACTCGACCGCGGATTGGTATGTGCAGGGTTCAAATGCTGGGCTCGCCCGCCACTGACATCGCCTTCGAGTGAGGAAACTGACGTTAACATTAGCTTTACCAGCTTTTTCTTCTCACCTCTCACTCTCTCTCTTTCTCTCTCTCGCTCCCTCTCTCTATTTATCTCTATCTCTCTCTCTCTCTCCCTCTCTCTCTCTCTCAACTGTCACTCTCATGTTTTCTTCTCGCAGAAATCGTTTGACCACTGCACTGGTTATGGTCAGAGGTATTTCGAAGGAATCGTTACGTGTACATTAAACAGTAGCAACTCATAATACATGTATATATTCTTAACTAATTAATAAAAATCAATTAATACAGTAGTGAATATGCTTATGACCTACTTTAGTCTTTAGACCGACTGTAAGCACTGTCAATTATGAAGACAGCTACAAGATCATGTAGACTTAAATATTGAAAACAAAATTTTATAGCGGCTATAGGCCTACATATGTTCTCCAACCAGCATCGCAGGTTGCTCAGTATTCTCATGTTAATTTTTAATGTGTCACTTAAATAATAAATTTAATAAATTAAATTAAATAATAAATAATTAAATTAAAGTTAGCGATATAATTATCTAATTAATTTTAGCTTTAAATATTTATTTGGCGCGATTACCTTGTTATTAATGTCATTAATATTTGCTATTTATATATTTTTCCTATTAATACCTTTAATTATTAAACAATATATGTTTATAATGCATTATACTGATCTACATGTAGATTATTATATATTTCGAAACATATCTCTCTCTAAAACTCTCTAGTGTTCAGCCAAGTGGAATCTTTGAAAAGATATCTAAAAGATATCTAATATATATATATATATATATATATATATATATAAATTAATTATATATATATACATACATGTATATATATATATATTTATATATATATAATTAATTAATAACTATATATATATATACATGTATATACTGTATATATTATACATTTAAATATTATATTTATAAATATTATATATAATATATAATATTATATAATATATATTATGTATTATAATATTATACATATATATATATATTATATAGTATAAATTATAATATTTAATATATTATAATAATATAAAAGAATTAGAAAAACATCTAATACCAAGAGCTGCTTATGCACCACATTGCGTCCACATGGTCCCATTGCATCACTCTTATAAATAGTTGAATTCAATTTTATATAATTTTATCTTGCCAGTATTGTTCTGGTTATTAGTCAGTATTAGAGAGCAGAAACTCATACAGTAAGCCCCTGTTCAAACTCTGAAGTGGTCCTTAGAACTGATATTTAGAAAAACCTAGTGGCAAAAAGATGGAATGCATATTTTCGAAGATTCTTAAATTTAATTACAAGGCTAAAGTGTGATTCCTACTTTGCATTCACTAACGTGGATTAAGGTAAACCAGAACGCAGTTCTAGAGTATTACCAGGAGCTGCGCGCTCCAGCCTTAGTGTTGTCAGCCACAGAAGACACTGGAAAGCATCTTTTAACAAAATTACGAAAATTATTCTAATGATAATTGAATTATATTTCTTAACAATATTGTAAATCAGACCCTTATCTTTATGCACAGAGGTAGAGAGACAGAGCGGGGGAGAGGGGGAATAGCCGTCTATGGATTTTTTCTAACCACAGAATATTGGCTTCCGATTTAAGATTATTCCCATCTGAATGCTTGACTGTGTTGTGTTTATCCACCACATAGAACACACATCTCTATTACTAGAGATATTTTACATTTTTATAAATCAGTCTAATAAGCTCAACTCAAACGTAGGCCTATTAATTTTCTTCTCATTTAAATATTATCGAATTTTGCGCAGCCCTTCGTAATCGTTAGATTGCGATTAGTTATTTAATTATTTAATTCTTAATGATTTACTAATTAATGATTACGATAATTGATTTGGTAATTTTTATTTCAAATGACAAGTTCGTAGTTTTATTGATTTCATTTTAGTTGAGATAACTCTCGTTCAGGACTAATTATTGGAGCCTAGCTAACTGAAGAAATCGTTCAAAACCGTTCTGCAGCTGTAGAAACAACCAAGAAAAACTCAGGGTAGCTCTCAAAGTTTTACCCAGGCCCAGGAATGTATGCATACGGACGAGGAGAGGGACTGATGAAGCTGCTATCTCTACGCCGGTTTCTTGTTCTCTTCCTATACTCATCCATGATGACGAGGAGCATAGCAGACAGCTTCAGAGGATCGTCAGATAGTGCAAGGTGAGTTAACGAATATTGCCAATAAATTAATTGACAAATCTGACATTTTAATGAAATCAGTTTTTCAATAGTTCATTGAACACATCCGTGAGTAAGTTAGTATTAATTGTACAGCAGATGGTCTAGCATCAGCGACCTTTACTGATTGAGTTACAAGTGGATTATAATTGTCTTGTAAACAGATTTGTTAATTCTTTGCCTTCGTTATATAGGCTTCTACTAGTTAATGCCTTTTGCGGTCTTTAAATATTCTCGAGACATTCTGTACTTTGAAAATTTTATTGACTTAAAATTATATCGGAAAGAAACTGTTTTCTTTTTTAAGAGGCGTCTAATGTAATTGGTGAAGCATCATTAATCTCATTACGAATTCCATGTATATGAATAGGTCAGCTGTCCTGCAACAGCTTTGTCATCGCTGAGTAGGTTTAGCTTTTACTATAAATCGTTTGTTACTAATCGCATTCCGCTTTAAGACTAAATTTGACCGAATAAATAACCACTATTCGACCTTTTGCAAATTTAGAATCTAACAAAAACTATTGATATGTTCTACAGACCTGGAAACTGAAAGTTTAATTAGTGCCTATGAACTGCTGTAATAAGTACAGAATGTACGAGTTCATTAAAAAAAATTCGCATTAAATCATCGTTTATTACATTCTTACAAATTTTTCTGCAGCACAAAATGACATTTCTGCCAGAAGTCGTCGTAAATTGAACCACGTAGGAGTTGAACCCATACAGGATGAAAGATAGACTGTCAGGGTCGCACTGTCAATTCCTTCCCTTGAATTTGGCTAATTATGCCTTCGACCTAATCGTGCTCATTTGTTATTCCTCTTTCTTCTTGTTCTCATAACTTTCAGTATTCCTCTCTCTTTATCTCTTTCTCTCTCTCTCTCTCTCTCTCTGTCTGTCTGTCTGTGTCTGTGTGTGTGTGTCTGTCTCTTTCGCCTTATCCTTATAAAAGTCTACGGTCAATCTGTGATGTGTAGTAAACATTATTATATTGTTTTAGGTAATGTTAAATCCACTTTATGCAGCCTTTCTTAGGCTTGAACCAATACAATACAAATACATGTTAATGTAATACAATCATGTTCATGTGTGACTGCGGATATATTCATGCACTAACATGTATGGATACCTTTATATTCAAACATAATAACAACATGGGTAAATCTTAGATTTATTGTCTCACACAAGTTTCTCAGACTTAGGAAAATTTGCTTCCAGGCTTAGAGATTTAGGAATGGACTTCAGTAAAACAATAAGCTAATATATCTCCGCTTTGGAAGATTAACCTCAGCCTTAAAACAGGCTTCTTCTTAATTAACCTCAGATTTTGAACAGGCTTCCTCTTAATTAGCCTCAGCTTTGGAACACGCTGCCTTTGAATCAACCTGAATTGCATAAACGACGACGATCATTCAGACGGTGATACCATTGTCAAAAGCTCTTCGCTCATATCAAATGAAAAACTACCTCAGAGTCTTATATCGTCCAAATTTAGTAAGCTGACAAAGTTTGAAGAAAGCTGAACGTTAACAGACTTGATGGAGTTCTCTACTGCAAAGATTGGGAGTGAAAGTACCCTGGAAAATTAATGCATTTAAAAACTTGAGTGTACCTTTGAACTGACAAGCTTAATACTCTAGCGAGAGATCAGAGAGAGAAAGAGAGAGAGAGAGAGAGAGAGAGAGAGAGAGAGAGAGACAGACAGACATACAGACAGATAAGCAGATAGACACACAGACAGACAGAGTATACATTAATATTATTAGATAAATTTAATTCTGATGATTTACATACTTTTCACGTTGTTTTATGACGGCATAGCTTACACTTTGTTACTACAACACTCCAAATAGTAAAGGCAAAATATGTCCTTTATTTAGAAATTCACGCGTTTTGGTGACATTGTACATGTATATTCGTTAAGTTAAAATTATATGTATGAAATTCCCGCTGACTGTGGTGAAAAGTACAGGAAGTTCCCAATTAATTACATGTAGGTGTCCAGGTAAAAAAGAATTGTACCTCTTTTCAATTGTTGCGCTGAGTGACTAAACGCAATCTGGAGACGGATTTAATACAGAAACTTTCTTTCAACTGAAGGCTTTGAATAGATTAAGCTATTCACATATTTCCTGGATCCGAAAAGAAATTACCGGATGGTATTTATTCGGAAGTTAGAATTTCGAGGGAGGTTAATCCATTTAATTCCATAGTATCTACAAATGTAAATTCTAAAATCCGTGTTTAAGATTTAATAGGAGTTGTTCTTGATATAACTTCCGAGTGATAGGCTAATATTCATTGAGACACTGTATTTCTATTATGCATGTTTTGTTGCATAACTGTCATTATTATTTTACTTTTTTGTTTTAATTATTTCTCTCATTCACTCTCTCCCTCACTCTCTCTCTCTCTCTCTCTCTCTCTCTTTCTCTTCTCTCTCTCTCTCCTCTCTCTCTCTCGCTCTCTCTCTCTCTCTCTCTCTCTCTCTCTCTCTCTGTCTCTCTCTCTCTGTCTCTCTCGCTAGAGTTCTGCTAGTAGTCGGTTCTTAGGTACTCCTCCCTACTTGCTTCCAATCTCTCTAAAAAGAGTTTTCACTGACCAATTAGTTAACCGTTGACCAATTAGTTACTCGTTGACCAATTAGTTACTCGTTGACCAATTAGTTAATTGCTGATCAATTAGTTAATCGTTGACCAATTAATCAATCATTGACCAAATTTATTAATCATTGACCAATTAGTTAATCAATGTCCAATTAGATAATTGTTGACCAATTAGTTAATCGTTGACCAATTAGTTAATCGTTAACCAATTAATTAATCGTTGAACAATTAGTTACTCGTTGACCAATTAATTAATCGTTGACCAATTAGTTAATCGTTGACCAATTAGTCAATCATTGACCCATTAGTTATTCGTTAACCAATTAGTCAATCATTGACCAATAATTAATGCTACGACCTCGCTTAATAGATCAGTTCGGTAATTGAAAACATATTTTGTTGTATGATAACACTGGTTTCTTTATGTTGACATTTGATACATAAATTTACATGTAAATGTAATGGGTCTATGTTATAACTTCGTTATAATGCATGCATACCGTTATAATGGGTGAAAGAGTTAAACTATAAGTGTTAAGTCTTTCTTTAATTAATATACGTATAGCAGGTTGTAAAGTAAATAACATTTCTAAAGAAAACTTGTATTAGAAATTTTATGAGGAACTAGTACATTTCAATAGTATTCTATGCAGTGTTTACTTTTTCTAGTCCACTGTTTATATTTGGTGTCCACGATGTTCTATTTATAGCTATTACCGAAAAGATCTATTCCCGTCCCCTTGTAACCTCTTCTTCTAGCATTTTGTTATCAATGTTGAGAGATCCCCGCCTGAACCACAAATTATACTGAGATCATTCAACTCTTAACCAAACCTATCAGAGATGACAACTTCTTGACTCACAAGGAACAGGCGAATGACTTATAGAACTGATGACTGTAGTTGTTGTATATGATTGACAGGCAAAATTTATTCTAAGCGAAATTTAATTTTTTAATTTCTAGATACTTTGCAACATATCCGTGCGGCAAGCAGAAGAATTTTAACTAGGTAACTGATTTGATTAATTACGAAGGCTAATTAATTATGTCGAAAATACTGTGAGGTAGAATCCAGTCGCTCTTTTCGCTACTGATTTATTGTATCGAACATGTATTTTTGGAAATAAATATTTGTGGAATAAACTGGTCAGATCTAAAAGTAAAGATGCGCAATTTTATAGGAGAGTTTCGCACCGTGTAGCCTTCTCCCACCAAGTTTAAACTGTTGATGAAATAATTACTAATTAACAATTATTAAACTAATAAGCAAACTAAGTTAAGCCTAACTATTTCTTTTCCCATTCAATTAAAGGCTAAAGTTGAGTTTAACGTCAGTTTCCTACCTAGAAAGCATTTCAGTCAAGGTATGGGCACTGGATTTGAACCCGGCACCTATTGATTTTCAGTGAGACAGCCAAATGGTAATAATGTTGAATCTTTGTAACCTTTAGCGTTGGAAGCGTGTGCATCTTGAGGTGATTTCATATTGATTCTTCAATTTCTGCTAAGTCACTTCTTACTACTTCTCACTTAACCCAATTTAGAATGTTTTGCGCATTCTTTTGATGAAAATTTTAGTTACAAAGAGTGATCTACTTTGACCCAGTTATTTCGCACAAATCATCTTTATAGAAAAAAGCTCTTATATTTACTCAATGCACTATTGTTTAAAGCCATAGGTTTCTATGATAACAATGACACACCAGTAATTCACAAAATGACAAAAACTGGTCAGATTTTCTTCTGATGTCAAGCATTTGCGTCATCAATTAACGGCTCTAAAGAGTAACTCTTTGCCACTGTCACTTAGTTTTGTTTTGTGGATAAATGTTTTAATCATTTCTCAGTAGAAATGTAAAATTGATTAGTGGGTTTGCCTATTAAAGCTTATTTCCTAAATACATGACAATCCTTTACGGAGCATAATGTTTGACCTTTTGTGATTCGTAAGGAAGTAAAATGGCAGATAGCACAAAGTTTCCATTCTGTAGACCTCGCCTGTTTAAATATTGAAGTAGCAAACGGGCAGCGGCTTAATGGTACCTCTTTAAAATTAACTTCATATTTTGAAGCTGTTTGTTACTTTCCATAAACTTTAATTACTTCTACTTTGCTTACAGAAGCATTCTCTCATTAACTTATTGTGAGATACTAAAATGCAGTTTTATCTATTGTAAAGATAAGTCTCTGGTGCAATACTTCTAATATCTGCTTCAGTTTACATCTTTCTCTCTTCACTCTTGCTTTTTCTGTAGTTATTTGTAATGTCAAAAGCATTTGCTAATCCTGAGTTTTATAACCTTCTGGAGAAACTATCCGACTGAAACTTTTGAAATTTTATTTTGGAAACTTTTGGCTATCTAGACTTTTTACTGCAAGTTAACCGCAAGTTTCTTTACAGCTCATAAATGTCCATATGTACGGGTGGCGGTAAGAAGCACTGGTGACAAAAGTAGATCTTTTAGGTTTTCGGATTTATAAGTTTCTTAACTTAAAAATCTAAAATCTAAAAGTAGTTTTTAGGCTTTTAAAAGACCCAAACCTACACATCTGATAAATGCTACAAATTAATATTTACGCTATGATAGTCAAGTCATAGTCATGCCAATAGTGCACCATTACATTTCTCATGATCTACAACTTTCAAAGTAACTGTGAAAAAAACTCAGAAACCAATAAACCTACTTTTTGAGAAATAATTAGGGTTCTTAAGAAGACTGCCACACAGCTAGGTTAATTAGCCTTGCTAAATGAGAAGTGATTGGTCTATTTTGTGAGCTGATTTGAGTGTTTCTGTCCTCAATACGCCAGTCACAGGTGACTCCGTGATGTTAATCCTGTGGATTTAGAGAAATTCAACAGCGAGAATACTTTCAGCACCTAAGTGCGCAATAATCGTTGATTTACAAGCGCCGAGTAAGGTAGCCTATTGGTTAACACATTGGATTTTGTACATGTATGAAATGCTGGCGTATGAATAGAAACATTAACGATTATTAAGATTTTAAATTTTAAATTTAGGATTCAATCTGATGTGAGAAAGAAAAGCAGAGGATAGAAATATGTGGAAGAGCTGTATGCCACGGCTCTGCCTGTAGGTAGTGCATTAATAATAAGAGTATTGAAGTAGAATCGATAGCATAATTAGTTATTGATTAGTCAAGTTTGTTAAAATGCTTCGAAATTTAAATCTAATTGTAGACCTGCAAATCAAAACTTCTTGTCCGCTCTCAGTTGCCAAACTATAGTTCTAGCTGAGAAATGAGGCACGTGATCATAAATGCTATTTATATTATTACTGATAAGGTTTACACTGTAAATGTGAATTTTTGTATCTTTAAACAATAATTATTTCATGTCTCATCAATACCGATTGGTTGTGATATTCCAATTCACTGCTGAAATAGTCAATATATACTTCTTTGACTGAGAGGATACCTTAGGTTAAGATTAATAAATTTTCATTAACATTACTTGCATTAGTGATGTGTGTTGTGAGGGCGTCCCTGACATCGTCCTTGGATGAGGAAACAGACGTTAAACCTTTATTATAATAATAATAACAATAATAATTATTACTATTATTATTGTTATTAATAGTATTAATATTAATATTATTTTATTTAATATTTAAATATTATTATTATTATATATTATTTTACGTTTTTATTTATTATTTATTATTATTATTATTATTGTTATAAGAACCGTCTATGTATAATTATTATTATTATTATTTTTATTAAACGTTGCTGATCGCAGCAGCGGGTGACATTATTAATAATAATATTATTATTATTTTATTATTATTTGTATTATCATTATTATTATTGAAACTTTTGCTATAATATTATACTCTTCATCGTACGACTTTGATTTAAAGTCTCTTAGCTTTAATCACTTGAATCAGAGTCGCAATGTAGTGACGTCACTGTAACGTGATATATCGAACAGTGGATTATAACGACTAATTAAACGTCAGTTTTTCTCTCGAAACGAGAACTATAGTTACAGCGGACGACCATTGTAATTAAACTAGTGTATTCACCTATAATAATAATAATAATAATAATAATAATAATAATAATAATAACAAAGACTTAAAATCCTTTTCCTCATCCAAGGATGAGGAAGCGATGATGATGATAATAATAGTAATAATAAAGATTTTAAATCCGTTTCCTCATCCAAGGATGAGGATGTCAGGGACGTCCCAACAGAACACATCACTACAGATCAATTCATCCAAACCAATCTGCAAAAGAAATGTGCTGAGGAGAAGTAAGGTCCTAAATGAAAGCCGGTCCGGTGATCAAAAATGCTCAGGGTAGATCGATATAAGGATAGGCAGTCGAATAAAATCGAATAAGAATATATAAGTTATGGATAATTCAATGGGGTCAAGCGCAACATTTCAAATATCCACGATGTTCTTGAATGAACAAGTTGTGTGTGAACAGGGGAGAACTATCGAGGCTGCTGAGTGGTGATGTGGAAGGTGAGCGGAGTCTCGATGATCTACGTCACTTGATATCAAACAGCGAGAGGCTCTCCGCGCAGAGTGGCAGGTTAGTGCAGTCAATCAATCAATCAATCAATCGACAAAATATGTTATTAGTCAAGTCTCTCTCTCTCTCTTAGTGCACTGCCTACTGGCAGGTCCATGATATATAACGCTTCCACTGTTCTCTGTCTTCCGCTTTCCTCTTCATTTCCACGTATGCGTGGGTCTTTAAATCATCTAACATACCTTCTGACATCTCGGCTTGCCCCTGCCTCTTTTTCCTTCCATTCTACCTTCTATGGCCTCTATTAATAGACCTCTCCCCCCTCCTTTGGATGTGTCCTTTCCAACTCTTCTTACTATTTCTAAATACATTAGTCAAGTAATAAATAAATAATTTATTTAATTACACTTAAAGTATTAGACTTAAATTTGACAATTTTAATATAATAAATAGTCCAGCAAAAGATAAGGCGCAGAAGTTAAGGACTAGTTACTAGAGTACTGAACATAAGTAAAGACAGAAGGTTATCAAGAGATAGGGATAGGGAAGGATTCAAGAGATAGATATAGGGAAGGATTCAAGGGATAGTGATAGGGAAGGATTCAAGGGATAGGGATATGGAAGGATTCAAGGGATAGGGATAGGGAAGGATTCAAGGGATATGGATTGGGAAGGATTCAAGAGATAGAGATATGGAAGGATTCAAGGGATAGGGATATGGAAGGATTCAAGGGATAGAGATAGGGAAGGATTCAAGGGATAGGGATATGGACGGATTTAGGAGATAGAGATATGGAAAGATTCAAGGGATAGGGATAGACAAGGATTAAAGGGATAGGGATAGGGAAGTGTTCAAGGGATAGGGATAGCAACTAACTTGCCGCCAGTGATAGTAATAGAATTAATCAGTAGTAATTATTCTAGTCAAAATAACTGAGTTGTGGCCTATTAAACTCTAATATTACTAAATATACCTGTATAAATCATTGAACATAATACTAAAGCAATTAAGCAGTTTGATTAAACTGTTAAAACAAAGACTTAATGAGGGCAGAAAACATTATTTAAATTAACTTCAGCGATTCAATGTCATACTTGTTTGCCCTATTCAGTTTAGCTGCGTTAACATATTCGAAATGACAAAAGTGTAATTCAAGTTTCTATATCCCCCCGCCTAACCTTCTCATTCGTTATCTCTATTCATTTTCAGAATCTTCATATAATTTTCATTAGATTTAGAACAAACCTATCATATCCATGCTCTGCCTCAGGTACATGTATATTCATCGGAGTTTCAACTACAGTGTGAGTACAAAAATGATGTTCCCGGTCTTTTTCAACTTAACATGGTCATTTATCAATCTAATTGAACTCTTATCGTAAAGACAAAAACTGAAATGCAAGGTCGCTCAACTTTTGATAGGGTTTATATGCAAAAGATGACTCTGTAATCATAATGTTATTAATTGCATGACCCTTTTGAATTGTGTACACAATTGTAATTTAGTAGGCTTATATTGATAGTAGACTTGTGACTTTTTAGAATAATTATATAAGTACTGGCTGGAGCCAGCCAGTACTTATATACTTATTATAAATTATTGAGTGGCGAAGTCGGTAAGATACTCGACCGCGGATCAGTATGTGCGAGGTTCAAATCATGGGCTCGCCCGTCACTGACATCGCTTTTGAGTGAGGAAACTGACGTTAACCTTAGCTTTACCAGCTTTTAATTGTAATTAAATCATAGTTTGTTATTACGTGGATTTTACTTTTATTACACTTTTTTCTAGCTCTTTGTGTTTATTAACTTTCTATATATTGTTGCTTAAATTTATAAGTCTGATGGACCGCTAACTTGATAGAGTACTTTGCTCCCATATTACATGGAGGCCAACGTTTTATACGTTATAAGTATTATTAAAATTTCTCTTTATCTTTCTCTCTCTCCCTCTTCCTCTCTCTCCCTTACTCACTCACTCTCTTTCTTTCTCTCTCTCTCTCTCTCTCTCTCTATCTATCTATCTATCTATCTCTATTTGAACAATTAATCGAGCCTACTAAAACATTTTCAGTTCAGATGTTAAAATATTGATTATCGAAAATTAATCCGTCAAAGAAAGCAACTTGACGATACCGTATAACAAAATTCAGTCGATGAATATGATCAAATCTACATGTAATGTAGCCTTGTAGAGATTATCTACATGTATGCTGTAGTAATAGCCGAAAAATTGCGTCCATGAATATTTGCATCACAGTGTATAATCTGTTTACTGGTAACTTCGTTACGTAGCAAGCATACCAGCCCTAAAGGGTAGCACTATTTTGAGAAGATATATTTAAGCAGCAACAACACGCAGCAACAACAACAATTTATAGACCTACTGCTATCCATGACAACATTCCATTCCATCTGTATTTACGAAGTCAAATATAAACAGAAGAATAAAATAACTTATAAGATAAATGTTAGAGTCTGACTTTTCTTACATTAGGTCAACATTGCAAACTCGTCTAGGATAAATTACGAGACTCAAAAATATGGAACTACTATTTTAATGTTCAGTGCTAATAAAATCAAAAGTTCCTAAATATTCATTGGCTGGAGCCAGTGGCGATATCGGGAAGATATTCGACCGCGAATCAGTATGTGCGAGGTTCAAATCCTGGGCTCGCTCGTGACTGACATTGCTTTCGAGTGAGGAAGCTGACGCTAACCTTAGTTTTCTGTTAGCTTTGAGTGTTCTAGTTATCTTTAAGTATGTGTACCGTGCAATTTCTTTAGCACAAATTCCTAGTCCAATTCTTAAAGATGCAAATTATTAAATATAGTTTTGGGATTTGTTGATCTGTTGCAAGAAATCACACAAATTTCATATTTGCAAAAAGCTAGAAACTTCCTACACACATGAGCTTCAATATATAGCAATAAACTTATTTTGCAATTGAAACATATAGGGCCTATTTATATGAAACAAGTTTTAAAATATTCTGAAACATAACCTCTTTTTACAATATTTCCATTTAAATAATATTTCTAAGTGAGCCTTACGTTTCTTAATCAGTATTTAACTATTAGGACCAAGTGCCTAGCCATTTGATTTAAAGGTTGGACAGTGTCAACATACTGACCTGCGTCTTCAATATTTTCTTCAGTAAATTTCAACTAGGTCTATAATTTCATTTTTATTAAAGATTTCTGTAGGAAAGTTAGAAATTTTTTTACAATTTCTGGATTTCTAAAAGATGATTTTTCAACTTTGTTTACGTAGTGTGCAATTAAATATTTATTTTGTTTCGTCTTCATTTACTGAGCGTCTATCTACATTTAGGCCTAATTTTAGCAGTTTTCTGATAATAATTATACTGTAGTTCAGACACCACATTTACTTAAGACCTCCCATTACTGCTCATCATATCATACCACTGATATCTGCTTCCATTTCTTACTTCCAAATTTCTGCTTCCAATTTTAATTACGAATCATTATTAAATCAAATTTTCATATCCCTAACAAAAATTTAGAAAATTCAATCGTGAATGTGGATATATCAATACACGTGCATTATCTACAACACCGAGCAGAGCGGCTCTATCCATCCACCTGTCATCCTACATTATCCATGATGACTTTGCGCTAATGCATCTACCTGCGCCATCGTCACAATTTTAAACTCGATTCTTGTTCGGGTGAAGCTGAATATTGTTTATAAAATCTTAAGCCGCTTATTCCGCAAATGTCTAAGCCAGTGGCGCAAGCTGGAATCAGAGTGGAGACATTAAATGAAAGGATTTTGATAATTACTGGTGAGTGGGGATGGTATGACATAAACATTTATTAGAAAGAAATGTGGATCGAATTACAGCAAAGTGAAGTTTTCATGACAACAATAATAGCCAGTGTAACTGAACAACAACAACAAAAATTAGAAATAATACTGATGACGATGATGATGATGCTCAAATGACTATTTGATTAAAGAATTTCGTAACCACAGATCGTGGGATCTGTGGATCATATAACTCTAAAAGTAATTACAATATGCACGTAATAGTAATAATTATTATATCTACAAAATAAAATGACTTAACAATGGTAATAAAATTATGATACATCGTATGACATTCATTCTCTCTCGCTCTTTCTTTATTTCTCTCTATCTCTCTCTCTCGATAGTGCTCCAAGCGAAAAGTCCACGGTACATATTCATACTCATTGCCTGATTTCACTCTCCTAGAGTAGCGCTCCTTAGATCAACAAGCTAATCCTATCATAAAAAGCTATGCTTTATCCACTTCTATTACGTTGCTTATCCATTCTTATTATGTAACCTATTGTTTGGGAAAATTTGGTTTCTGTGGTGGTTTCCCATTGCTTTCATCACCTATAATACAAAGTACCCTATTTACTACAGAAAGCGCGGCTGCTCTGTGGGGGTAGGAATGAGCCACCACTGCTCCCTCTCATTCATCGACGACAAGCTCAGGTTCAGAGAGAGACTCCGCAGTGGAATGGGACCTGGAAAAAGAAATGCTCCTGTCGACCATGACAAGGACGGCAACAACAACAACGACTATGATATAAAGAACAACGAGAACATGCATAGTGACAACGACAACTTGTTTGACAACGACGATGCTGTGGGTAGAAGCAACAACGTTAATGGCAACAGCAACGCAATCGAGGATGTAAGCATTGGTGATGAAGACAACGGAGAAAGGGTTATGGATGACAACAACAACAACAACATCCAACATCAGGGAAATGATATTCTAGGTAAGGTCGGGCTCATCAGTTTCGACTTAGAAAACGACGTTGAACAAACACCGAAAGTTTTAGAGCATAGGTGAGCATTAATATCTATACTAATTTTATATAATATCTATAATATTTTATATTATAATATATTATTATTATTATATATTATACATAATATTTTAATATATTAAAATAATAATAAAAACAATAATTAAAATTATAATAATTAAAATAGTAATAATAATAATAATATTTAAATAATATTGTAATATATTACTATCAATAACATTTTAAAATATAATATTCTATATTATATTTTATTATTGTCATAATATATATATATATACATATATACATGTATATATACAGTATATATACATGTATATATATACATGTATATATACAGTATATATGCATGTATATATTTGTATACATGTATATATACAGTATATATATATACATGTATATATACAGTATATATACATGTATATATTTATATACATGTATATATACAGTATATATATATATATATATACATGTATATATACAGTATATATGTATATATATATTATTTTTATATGTATATATATGTAGTATATACTATGCATTGTATATATAATATTGTTGTAACATATATTATATTTTATTATATTTTAACTACATTTATATATTTTTATTATATTTTCTCTTTTTTTGCTGACAGTAACTCGCCTGACTTTGAACGGTGGCTGGTTGAAGTCCAACAGAGAAAGCAAAACGTGGCAAAACAATTAGCAGCTAAAGATGTAGTCAAGTTAGTGGCCTTGTTACTATGACACGAGCTAATCAATCAACTAATATGTTAATCTTTGGTGTTAAATAAGTGTTTCTTTATGGAATAATATTTTCATGTGTATTTGGTGCGTAATTCTGTATGTATGTGGTATAAATTAACTTACTGTGTCACTATAATCTGCATATCCATGACTGACTAACTATTCTTGTTTAGAATAATTTATGTTCTTTGTAGTGCATATTGTTCCATATTGGTTTATTTGCAATAATATGGCTAATCATGCCTTTGCTGCTGATAGCGCAAATCGGCTTCTTGACTTCACCCGTACAAATAGGACTTTATGAGTTCTTGTGAGTTCAGTGACTTGGTAGATTATTGATGAAGAGAGTTTACCTCAGATTTGTGGTATCTGAATTTAAATTTCAAGACCATCGCAATGTTTAAATAAAAACTGAACGATGTAGGCCGGGTAGGGCTCATATTATTTAAAAAATACTTCTAAATAGGCCTAATGCTTGCTTCAATATTCTAGGTAATTAACGCTAAAACGTAATGACTATAGTTCATCGTGAAGTAAAAATAAAGTGACATAATTCAAGGACAATAATTCTCAGGGTATCTGTGTAAACTGCTCTAACTATCGTATCACACTGGCCCAGTGGCCACGCCCCCCCCCCCCTCCCCCGTGGACTCTGAAGTGCTATGCAGGCTGCAGCCTTTTATTTACTTTTTATTATTTATTTATTTTTTACTTTTATTTTTTTGAGATATTATATTCAGTTAGATTTTTCAAGAGAGCAATGATATTGCATTGCGTGTCTTCAGCACATCGGCCGATACAACCAGGACTATATATTCCTCTGGGACTTCCCAGTATGCATAGGTGTGAGGCTGAACTGTTTAAAAAAGAAATTTATTTAAGTTGTAATGTTTCAAGGAAAGACTATATCGTCTCTAACGCAAGGTATATAGGTCAGTAATGAAAGTTTGAAGTATTATCTATTATCTATTGCGTCACTATTTGAATGTCTGCAGAAATTGAAGCTAAATAAGCTGTAGCTTTAGCAATTTAAAACCAGCAAAGGGCCAATGAACTAAAGCCAACTAAAGATTAAACATTTTTATATTAAACATTGTCATGAATGATTAGGCCTATTTAATTATGACATTCATTTAACTTTACCTGTGTTGGGTCCGGGTTGCTGAAGAATAGACCAACCGTGGACTGCATGCACGTGTCGTAAAAGGCAACAAAGCAATAGGATCCATATCAACTCCAAAAAGGGTATTCAGTTACTGAGCGCATAGGCTCAGGAAATTGCTAAAATTGTTCTAGA
Source organism: Enchytraeus crypticus (assembly GCA_905160935.1). Taxonomy (NCBI): domain Eukaryota; kingdom Metazoa; phylum Annelida; class Clitellata; order Enchytraeida; family Enchytraeidae; genus Enchytraeus; species Enchytraeus crypticus. The sequence continues at coordinate 701,449 of CAJHZI010000183.1, forward strand.
ATGAATGGAACTCCCGACCCTATCGGAACTGTGATTACAATGTTAACGTCAGTTTCCTCACTGGAAAGCGATGTCAGTGACGGGCGAACCCAGGATTTGAACCCAGCATATACTGATCCGCGGTCGAATATTTTACCGATTCGCCACTGGCTCCAGCCCAAATCAACGGGAATATGGTTCTGAATATAAAAAAGCTGGTAAAGCTAATGATAACGTCAGTTTCCTCACTCGAAAGCGATGTAAGTGACGGGAGAGCCCATAAATATACATTTAACGTTTGCATTATTTTGTGTGGCAGGAAGAAGAAGAGAACCTGCGCCCTCAACCTCGGAGCGCACTGCTCTACCGAGTCAGCCGCCCGTGCGGTTGATCAGTGGCACTACCTCAACAGTCCGTTCAGTCCCGGGAGACGTCGCCGAGCCCTGGCCTAATACACAGCGCCTGGAAATAGTCTTAAGTGTCCAAACACATCATAGGGTATTGTAACTTCTGAGGGCGGGAGAGAGAGAGAGAGAGAGAGAGAGTGTGTGTGTGTAGGGTGTGTATGTGTGTGTGTGTGTGTGTGTGTGTGTGTGTGTGTGTGACAGAGAGAGAAAAAAAGAGAGAGCCAGAGAAGATACAGAGAGAGAAGAGACAGAGAGAAAGAAGCGTGTGAGAGAGAGAGAGAAGAGAGAGAGAGAGAGAGAGAAGAAAGAGAGCGAGCGAGAGAGAGAGAGATTGAACAGTTTAGTTGTTCAAACGATTCATTCATAGGGATGCCAGGACGTAATACAAAGTGGCATGAAATATTAATTTTAAAATATATTGGTATTAATTTTAAATATATTGGGTTAATTTTAAAATATATCATGCTTCAAACATATTACAAAACTAACTGATCTATGTCTAAGAGCACAGAGACAGAGAGAGAGAGAGAGAGAGAGAGAGAGAGAGAGAGAGAGAGAGAGCGAGAGAGAGAGGGAGAGAGAGAGAGGAAGAGAGAGAGATAGAAAGAGAGGGAGGTTTGTTTTAATGTTTAAGCATACAAACATAAGCAAGACTTTAATATGAAGATTTCATGCCTTCAACTGAATGATGGAATAAATAAGTCTACCAAACAGACCCTTATACTACCTTGTATCTCATCTTACATTACGCTTCTGACATTGACGTTACGCTTACCCAGGCAATACTGACAAGCATCAATGCAGTGATGTTAAATTAAACACAAATAGTTCAATGTGTAAATGTGTTCAGAGCACTAGTTGTTATGAAGTTTTAAATAATGGACCCTGTGATTCATTAAGGTCCCGTATGCTTTGTATCGTTATAACGAATACATGAAATATTTATTCTTTTGCTGGTCACAGCTTTAAATATCTCATAGTGGTATCACTAGATCACATTAAGTATTTGAGGAAGATTTAAGGTCACGTTCATCATCTAAAAGAGATAGTGGGAAAATCTACCTCTGGGGGTTGAAGCGACATGAGTTTTGATCGATATATTTAGATGTAGGTCCTAGCTAGTGCGCGTTACTGTGAATATCTGCTCAACATCTCGGTAATGCGAAGGTTGTGAAAGGATCAGCAAAGCTTCATAAAGGGACAGAGCTTTTTCTTTAAACAACTACATTTGAATCACTTAAAAACTTCTTTCTCCCTCTTCTTAGTCTTCTACTTCATCATCATCTTCTTCTTCTTCGTCTTCATCATCATCTTCTTCTTTTTCTTTGTCTTCTTCTTCTTCTTCTTCTTCTTCTTCTTCTGAAAGACTGAGTACAGCAACGCTTAGTATCCGCTAATGCTTTCGGCAACCATATATCGCTTATACGTCAGATCACTAGTAGCCTAATTTTTAAACATAACAAAATTTATAGAGCCATTCATGTGTATCAATGTCGTACCTTTACTGTTGACTGCTAATAGAATTAGAATAGTGCATATCACCATTTACAACTTAGTAATCGCAAAAATACACAGTATGAATTAGGTAGATAAAGCAATATCAAATAATATATTTTACTATATAACTCAATAAAGGTAACGCAAAGCAGGGCAGTTTTCAGTATACAAATACGTTCCAAAAGTCTATGCAATATTCAAATTGAAAACTCCAATTGGTTAAAGTTATAAGTAATATTTTGTTCATTTGTCTCATATAAAATTTTTTAAACCCTATTGTCAGAAAATTAAGATATAAAATAGAGAAGAGGTAGTGACTGTTAAACGATTATAAACCCTATTGTCAGAAAATTAAGAAATAAAATAGAGCAGAGGTAGTGACTGTTAAACGATTATAACAAATCGGCTCGAAAACTAGCTGTCATTAATTAGGGGTTACTAAATGAAACATAATACAACAACAATTTCAATAAATAAGAAAATAAAAAATAGGGACTTATAGAAATTAACGCTATTAACATATGTAGCTAAGCATGTAAGGATATTTTTCTTCTCATTATTTCTATGTTTCTCTACCATCTACATGTTTCATAGCCTAAATTAGTCCTTAGGCTTCTTAAAAATATATAGCTCCTTAAATACATATAGCTAATCCCATAATTATTTCTCGTCGTACAGCTACACAGATGATAACCGCAAATTCTTACACAATTTTCTTTCTTAGTGGCTGTTTTGTTGTTTTCGCTATTTCCTCCTTTAAAAAGGCATAAAAATTAAATATACTTTTCGTAGCAATCTACAGTCAATAAATGACATAAAAAAGTATAATTAATTTTAAATTATTATACAAATAATGAATTGAAAGAATTTAATTGATTTTAAGATGATAATATTTTAGAATTGAAATCAGAGACACCCACAACTGAAATAAAAATAATAGTGACAATGATGAAATGCGTGGTCTCGACTTAACGAAATAAACAGTAGAAAGTGATCTAAATTTTTATTTTAACTTAGGATTAAGTTCTAATTTCTCCTCAGAGTGTAACGAAAATTGACCATATTAAATTGTTATAGCAGAATAAAAATTAACCCTTGGCGACAAGATATAATTAGCTAAGAAAACAATGTGTTTAAAAAAATAACGGCATGTAGGTAAATGTAGATGTTTAAAAGAAATGACACAATAAATGAGACTGTTAATGGATTGTTTAAATAAAATATATTGCTTAATAATGATATTCTGCTGCTACTGCTACTACTGACAGCAGCTGCTGCGGGTATAGGCCCAACAGCTGGAGACCAGCTGAGCTCACGTCCGGCTGCTTCAGCCTCAGAAATTATGTTGACTGGTTTGGCTCCGCCCAAGTTGCTAGAGGCGGACCAATCAGAGGCTTCCATGTCACGCCCACCGTGGTGTGACTCCACCTCCTTACGCCGTTGATGATGATGCTGACGGCGACGATGTCCAGATTTTTCAGTGTCTGCTAAAAATAAACATTCTAAGTTATATATACTTTTTCCTCGCTTTGATCGAGCGACAGCAGAATAACTTAAATTATATGTTCTTACGAGTGTCGGCACCAGTAACTAAGCAAATGCCTAGAATGCACTGAGAAACGCGTCAGAAGATATAGTTTTCTTAAGACTAAGTTAGTATTCAATTAAATCATTTATCAATTTTTGAGAACAACCTGATGGCTGATGGCATTCTGTGTAGTGTGCATGAATAACAGAATTACGTGCATTGGACCTGTCATCAAGCTGAACTCTGGAGAACACCTTATTATTAAGGGATAGGTAATAAAATGATTTTGCTTATAAGATGTAATTATGCAAGGATCAACCAAGGATCAAGGGCCAGACTGAATCAGTAAATGGCTAGTAGCTGTAGGTTGCATACTCAAAAACGCCTGGTTGGTAAGCTGCTCGAATTTCATCGTCTATCCAGAATACAGAAGTTACAGGATTTTGTAATATTTATAACTACTCATTTTGAGAATTATCACCTGGAGCATCGGAAGAAGGAGTTGAGTTCTCCTGAACTCTTCCTCGGTGATGTCGACGATCATTCATTTCCACCTTCCCATCGACCATTCCATTCTCTTTATCTCGTTGAGCTTTTCTATCCTGAGAGTGTAGATTGCGCTCTGATTGGTCAATATTTGAGACGTGCGATGACGCGTCGTGCTCCGATTCGCCAAACTGATTCTTCCTAGATGACTCTTGATGTTCCAATTGGACAGTTTGGATATGGTTAGATGACGTGTCATCGTCTGATTGGCTGATATGTAATAATGATGTAATATTTATTAATGGCGGTAAATCTTGAAGAGCTTCGTTAGCATTTTCAGGATCAAAGGACTGAGAATCTCCATTCAAAGCATTATTCTTCTCTTTTTCTTCCTGCTCATCTTCATTTGAAGTATCTTCATACAACCAGCCTGAAATTGTTTACAACAATTCATTCTTCTGTGCATAATTTACATAAAAAATCAAATTTAAAACAATATCAGTAAAATAATTTTACATTTATTACTTCTCGTAGGCCTACACAAAATGCGCACTAAAAAAATTAAGGAGCTTCATGGTTTAATATATGACTTAAATAGATTATTTAATAAACCTATCAATCATCACCATCATCGTCTTCGCTTTAATCCCAATTTAACTAGGGTCGGGATATGAATAGACCTTCTCCACTCCTCCATTTGTCCCACACCATATCATCAGTCAATCCCCTTTAACGTCTTCTAATCGCTTAATACAATTTAGTATCAATTTCTGGTGTCTAGGCGCTCATCAATCGAATGCCGTTTCTGATGTTGGTTTGGACCTTAGTGCTTCAGTCGTCTGCTACGATAAGTGCAGTCAACGGTTGGTTTATTCTTCAAACAACCCGGACAAAACACGGTGTCTAAACCTATCGGTAATTCACTTTAAGCAATGAAGGAGCTAAAAGATTAGAAACAAATAGAATATCTTTTTCAGAAATGTTACCAAAATTAGCAGGAAAAATTGGATGTAGGTATGGAATAGCTCATCTGTAGAATACTACTGAACTTCCTAATTATAACGGCTTAGGAAATTTGTTTTAAACCTTAGAGCAGCATATGAATTTCAAATGTTACGCAATATTACACATCCACTTATCTAGTGGTCTATCTGACCAGTACAACATTTCGAATTTCATCTACATGATGGTCTATCTGACCTACAAATGATACTCTATCTGACCTGTCTAAATGTTGGTCTAAATAACTTGTACATGATGGTAATAATAATAATAAAGGTTTAACGTCCGTTTCCTCATGGTCAATCTAACCTATATATTATGGCCTATCAAACCTGTGTCTCATCGTCTATCTAACCTGTATATCATGGCCTATTTAATTTGTACATGATGATCTATCTAACCTGTATATCATGATCTATCTAACCTGTATATCATGGCCTATCTAACCTGTATACCATGATCTATCTAACCTGTATATCATGGCCTATCTAACCTGTATACCATGATCTATCTAACCTGTATATCATGGCCTATCTAACCTGTATACCATGATCTATCTAACATGTATATCATGGTCTACCTAACCTGTATATCATGGTCTATCTAACCTGTATATCATGGACTATCTAACCTGTATATCATGGTCTATCTAAACTGTATATCATGGTCTATTTAACCTTTACTCGATGGTCTATGTCACATGTACATCATGGTCTACCTATCCTGCATATCATGGTATATCTAACTTGACTATCATGCATTCATGGTCTATCTCACCTATACTCAATGGTCTATCTCATCTCTACTCATTGGTCTATCTCATCTATACTCAATGGTCTATCTCACCTATACTCAATGGTCTATATCACCTATACTGAATGGTCTATCTAACCTGTACTCAATGGTCAATCTAACTTGTATACCATGGTCTATCTAACCTATACAAAATGTCAACTTTCTTTATTGTCTTCATCCATTGCTGAGAGGTTACACAGTACAGTCCAATCAATGAAGGCAAGTCGATACTTATTATTTTCTACTTCAACACCTCTTTCGCTTTCCGCACGATCATTCCCGTGTCACTTTCAAAAGGTCCACTTCAGTGTTTCCTCTTCCTTTCATTCTGACACAATCGTTTTCGACCTTTAACATCTTTTCAATCTCTACATTCCTTTAGGCAATGTTTCATTTCCCTCTGCTCAAGATTTTAACTACACATATTATTATTGAACGCTTACATACGTTAAGATGGTTAAATTAGTTGCATATATACATGTATATTTAAAATGAATTATAACTGCAGGTTTTATTAAAATTCGATGTTAGAGATCAGATTACAAATTAGCTAGAGTCTTCAAAATAGTTATGTGTAGCTCAAAATAGTTCTACGTAGCATTACGTGGCAAATTTAAATTAACTGCTTAGAATTGGAATTAATATGTAGGACAACTTGAAATTATTCGTATTTTGAAAAGTAATAAAATCCGTGAATCGTTGCTGTTCAACGAAATCCACAATTATTCGAATCAGGTCTATCTACATGCCATCACTAACGATTAATCCTGGGCTCGCCCTTCACTGACATCGCTTTCGAGAGAGGAAATTGACGTTAGCATTATCTTTACCAGCCTTTATATGTTATTTCGGAATCAACATGGAACCATTTGCGAGTTAGTAATAAGTTGATACCATTGATGTCTAAGTCCTGAGATATAAGGGGGTCAGCGCGCACCCTCACAGTTAATTTCATGTTGTGATAGTAACACGCCCCTCGATATTGATTCGTCAATCCATCAGGACCGCCTGTAGATGGCGCTACAAAAAAATCAATAAATCCAAGTATATTATCAGATCAAATAAATATATAAACAGAAATGACAATAGACCTCTCTGACATCATCCTTGTATGAGGAAACGGACGTTAAACCTTTATTATTATTATTATTTATATAAATTATTTAAAGCAAGAAATGCGTGGTTTAAATTAATAAATCATTAAGCCCCACAAAGACTACATTAATCACCTTTTATAAAACATGCGCTGCTTTTGTTGAGCTGCTTTCAAAAATATCAACCCTACGCTAACGTTTATAGGCCTACTTTCCATATAATTCTACACTTGCTAATACTAATATGTGACACAATTAGTAGCATAGTAATGCTAGTATGTAAATCTATAGCATTTAAAACATACAAAGTGATAACTAACATATAAAGTGAAAACTAACATATAAAGTGATAACTAACAGATGAAGTGATAACTAACAGATAAAGTGATAACTAACATGTAAAGTGATAACTAACAGATAACGTGATAACTAACATATAAAGTGATAACTAACATATGAAGTGATAACTAACATATAAAGTGAAAACTAACATATAAAGTGATAACTAACAGATAAAGTGATAACTAACATATAAAGTGATAACTAACATACAAAGTGATAACTAACATATAAAGTGATAACTAACATATAAAGTGATAACTAACATATAAAGTGATAACTAATATATGAAGTGATAACTAAAATATAAAGTGATAACTAACATATGAAGTGATAACTAACATATGAAGTGATAACTAACATATAAAGTGAAAACTAACATATAAAGTGATAACTAACAGATAAAGTGATAACTAACATTTAAAGTGATAACTAACAGATAAAGTGATAACTAACATATAAAGTGATAACTAACATATAAATTGATAACTAACATTTAAAGTAATAACTAACATTTAAAGTGATAACTAAAATATAAAGTGATAGCTAACATATAAAGTGATAGGATTTTCCAGGTCTGTACTCCAGGACGTTTGGGATGGATTGGAAAGGTTCGAAGAGGATAGTGAACCTTCTCTTCTGCTCAGGTTGACTACAGTTCAGCAGCAGAAGTGTCGACTTGTCAGGATAGATGGCGCAGTTGTCGTACTCTCGCTTTGATACCTAAATCCGCCGAATAAATAAATAAATAAGTATATATATATATATATATATATATATATATATATATATATACATGTATATATATACATGTATATATATATATATATAATATATATATACATGTATATATATATATATATATATATATTTTACATTTAAAATCTATAAATATACAATTTAATATATACATGTATATATATATATATATATATATATATATATATATATATATATATATATATATATATATAGATATATAAATAAATATATAAAATCTATAAATATATAAATATATAAATATACAAATGTATGTATATATATATACAGTATATATACATGTATATATATATATAAATATATAAATAAATATATAAATAAATAAATATATATATAAATATATAAATATATATATAATTATATATATAAGATAATTAATTAATAATATATAATCTATATATCATTTTATTAGATATATATATATATAAGATATATATATATATTAGATATATATAGTATATATATGCATTGCAATCTGAGATAATATTAACAGACACCGGTTATGAAAATTATTGTTTTTTTTTTTTTTTTACTCCCGGTGTCTAATACAATGTTAAGATAATTATAATGTTGATATAAATGATGTAGTCTATGTTAATTAAATATAATAATATTAAATTAACAGACACCGATTAAGAAAATTTTTGTCTTTTCCAGTTGAATAATTCCGGTGTCTATTACAACTTTAATAAAATAATAATGTTAATAAATTATATGTTAATAAAATCGATGTCAATTAATTCAATATCACAATATAATGACTTAACAGGCACTGATTAAGAAAATCTTTCCCAGTAGATGATTTGAAAATAAAATCGACTAAAACAGGAATAGGCGTCAGTCTACATCCGCGAAGTTAACTCAATAAGTTAACTCAATAAGTTAACTCAATAAGTTAACTCAATAAGTTAACTCAATAAGTTAACTCAATAAGTTAACTCAATAAGTTAACTCAATAAGTTAACTCAATTAACTTAGAGAGAGTTAGAGAGAGAGAGAGAGAGAGCGAGAGAGAGATAGAGCCAGACAGAGAGAGAGAGAGAGAGAGAGAGAGAGAGAGAGAGAGAGACAGACAGAGGCAGAGACAGAGACAGAGAGATAGAGACAGAGAGAGAGAGAGAGAGAGAGAGAGAGGACGAGAGAGTGTTTCTGAGAGACTTAAATAACGGATGTACCCTGTATATAAGATAGTACTCTGGCGTAGATGTCGTTGCATGACTTGAAGAAGGCTTTTGATGAAGTAAATGAAGCTGATCGTAATACGGGCAGATAAAATCTATCTGATCAAACGCCTCCACATCGATTATATGATCGTTCTTGCTGGATTTAAATCTGTACAGATATATAAGGATCGATGTTAAAATATCAATCAATGAATCAAACAATTAAGAGTTTCGACAGGTAACGGTTTGACTTGGATCAATTAAAATTCAATAATACAATTGAATGTCTTTGCATCATTTACATTAATCGAATCAATATTGCATCGATCGCAATAAAATGACACAACCAAACTTCGTTTCTAAAGTCAACCTAACTTTTTGAATCAGACAACACGACTTGTGACAGATTTCAAAATTGGAAATCTGAATTATTTCTTATCACTTCTCTGGAGAGCCATGCGAATCAAAGAAATAACGTTCTGAGTAACAACTTAATTACTGACGCCTAAATGAACGAGTACCTCTGTAGTTGTATAAAAGACCGCATAACGTCTAGTACAAATCTATTTGTTTAACGCACAAGGTAGTCCAAAGAGGAAGGGGGGGGGGTAGCAGTGTGCTATTTGCCACTATTTTTACTTTCTTTCTTTCTTTAACTTTTTGTTAAGATTTGTAGTTAAATTTTCATTAATTCTTATTCTCTCTAATTTTTTGAAGTGATCATCATATATCAAATTAAAACCGCCAATCCACCGTCAACAATAGACGAGTCGTGTAAGCCACATTATAATATAATCAAGAGTATATATACAGTACTGCTTGTGACCGTATGGATGTGGTTAATTCTGACGTTCTTCCTTGTTGTTAGTATTATTCAAAAAGTAATAGATTCATTTTAATTATTTGTGGTCCACAATAATTTTGAACTTTGATTCGAAACAACTAGGCCTACCTTACTAGGTCCTCAATTTATGAGCAAATGTTGATTTCCTTCTCTTTAAAATTTAGTATTTTGGCCAATGCGTCTAGACTTAATAACTAGAGGTGTTCCCGAATTTTAATGTATGAAATAGTACTTCAAATAGGTATAATAAGTGCCAGAGATATGCGACAATGGAAACCCTGCCTCCCACTTAACGATCTATCCGTCTGGAAAACTATTGTACTGCACTCAATGAACCCAACGACACCCCTCCCTATTGTTATCCCTTAGCCTCCAGTCCTGGAAATCCCACCCCCTAAATGAGTTTCTTATTAAATTATCCACAACTCCTAAGCAAAATCAATTACCTCTTCCTTCTTCAAATGCCTACAACCCTCTCAGAGCAAATCTTAACAAAAGCATTAATCGTCAGCGTCTTAACGCAGGACGACTTTGAGTTTTAGTTCTAAAAGAAATTATTTTAAACTATTTTAATACAGAATTCAAATAAAACACACATAAAGCATGCAATATAAAGCATGCACCGATTTTAATTTAAACATAAAATGAATTACTATTTCACTTGATATAGTTACAAACTGTTGCATTGTAAATGCACTTCTAACTATTTCACAATGTCTCTCCTCTCTCTCTCTCTTTCTCTCTCTTTCTCGTAATGTCGCGTTCTGTTATGTTAAGTTCTTTTGAAAAACGCATTGTTAAATATAAACAGCTAAATATACCAGTTAAATATAGTGTATATATAAATACATACATACATACTTTCATACATACATACATGCATACATACATACATGCATACATACATACATACGTACATACATACGTACGTACGTATGTACGTACGTACCTACATACATACATACATAAATACATAAATACATACATACATACATACATACATACATACATACATACATACATACATACATACATACATACATACATACATACATACATACATACATACATACATACATACATACATACATACATACATAGATACATACATACATGCATACATACATACATACATACATACATACATACATACATACATACATAATTGATAGACCGAGGATCGGTCGTAGATTGACCGAGGATCGGAAATGAAAACTATTTAAGTGACCAACAGTCATTTAGGCCTACTGTAAGAATTCTGCTGCTGAACATACATCTACCATAAGAGAACAAGATAAATATTTCTGGCAAAGCTAATACTTTTAATAAGGGAAGCCCGGGATCACATCAAAGCACCAAATCCATTATGACTCAGCGTCTTGCGGACGTAGATCTATTTATCTAAACTATTATAACTTTGATCCGCCCAATACTTCGCTGCTCCGGGCTGAATTAGACTGGATTGAAACTTGGATTTTAAACTACTGGATCACGAATCGCCATAATACTACAAGTAGCAGACAGCTTAGATTTATCAATGCCATTAGACAACTTAATCAAAGAATGAAAGTAGTTCACGCTAGTCTAAAATTGAGTATATAGTGTAACTACTACATGTATTGCAGTATATATTGCTTACCATTATGAAAAACGTACGTGTTGCACAAAAAAGAGGGCCAAACTTGTTAAAGTGTTACTAAAAGTAGTTCGATTCAGTAGAACTAGAAGTAATTTGTTACAGCGTAACGAATAGTAACCTCTTTCAGTGATTATTACAGTGGTATTAACGTAAATATTACATTGGAACTTCGGGAACCAAAAATCTCTGATCCATAGTACCACATCTGGTAGGAATTCTAAACTCTGAACCGATAATCCATTTCTTCATTATGACATTTAATACATCGTTAAAATATATTTAGATTCCAGCAATTATTTACACCATTCAATATATTTATGTTAATTCTCATTATTATAAATTTAGAATTTATGCTAATTATTATAGAAATTTCAGTTCTAATAGCCAGAAACAGAAATTTGACAGCAATTACCATCAGGTCGGACGCAGAAAGACCACCAACCGGATCAATATAACATCCGTCGTGGCATGAAATATGGATTCCATCCAGAGATCAATCTTTATCATCATCAAGTGCTCCGCATCGGTAACTTTTAATATCACAGCCATTAATCTCAGTGTATTGTTATTTAATGTGATTTCTCGAGATTATAAAATGAATCAAATTACTGCGCATTGGAAAAATGATTGAGTATTTCAATAGTTTAGAGTTCAAGTCTAGAACAAATTGAACAAAATATTTGAAACTGCAATAGACATTTAGACCAATGAGACTATAGTGGACAAACTTGCTGAAGGCAGTAACACGATGATCAATGTATTAATACATCTAACGATAAAACAATGCTCGAATGCTGAAGGTTTGGATTTTTGGATTTCAGAAGCTGCACATAAGGAAGCTAATAATGACATATTATTTTAAAACTGTACAGTTGCTTCTAAAATTTCCTTTCTTTCTGTTCATTAACTTTTCTTGTTAGCTCCTGTCTTTTTGCTATAATTGACCTGTATCTGTCTGCAATAAAATAATTTCATCTGACTGAATTGAAGCTCCACTAATATGCACAATTATGTAACAAAAACCATCGGATTCGTCATATGCATTCTCTCTCTCTCACTCCCTTCCTCTCTCTCTCTCTCTCTCTCTCTCTCTCTCTTTCTCTCTCTCTCCCTCTCTCTCTCTCTCTCTCAGCACCGTGAGCTGGCTAACGGCATGTCCGTGGTATACACATAATTCAGCAATCTCTCCATGCTAATCACTCGATTCTCCTGGCGCGACATCTGCAGTCAGTGAAAGGGACACAAAGAGTCCTAACGGTGACTGGACTATCGTTAGCGAGAGATTAGGCTCTCGGGACATTATCCAGCCAGATGACGAAGTCCTGTAGCATCAGAGGACTTCCTTCAGGGGACAGGATCTAAAATCCCGGGAGTCCTGTGGAACACATAGATCTTCCAGTGTTCGGAATATGAAACACATTGAACACCCACAGTTTTTTGTGAGTGCTATATAAAATATATTGAACACCCACAGTTTTGTGTGGGTGCCATATGCAATACTTTGAACACCCACAGTTATGTTTAGGTGCTATATGATATACATTGAACACCCACAGTTATGTATGGGTGCTCTTAGATTTGGTTAAACTTAGATTTGGTTAAAAAAATTATTTTAAAAACCGTCTCTTAATAACCCTTTCTCTCTCACTCACTCTCTCTCTTTCTCTATCCCTCTCTCTCTCTCTCTCTTTATTTCTCTCTTTCCATATCCCCCCTCCATCTTTATTTCTCTCTCTCTCTCTCACTCTCTCTATCAGCAGCATAGGACTCGCTCCACTTAAGGCTCTAATTAACTCTCCCCTCGGCTTCCTGCCTCTATTGCTGCCTGAACCCCTTCGGACCCCTTAGCGAGATCTATTCAGACTCTGAAAGAACTTAAGTAACACTTGAACCAGCGACCGTTGAAGTTCTTCAGCCGCCTTCAAATATAGAATCGATGGCTTCCTCTTTCAGCATTGCATTCACTAGAAGCGGCGTGCAATAGAAGGGCAAAATAACTCAATGCATGTATGCTAGATGTTGTTTTACAAACTGCAGAATATATTTATGGCTAATTAATGTTTCATACTATTGCTTCAAAATCATAGGATTGAATCGTTGATTGAATGTGTTCAGCACATATGCCAAATCTTACATCTCAAGAGACGTGCTCGTTCGTAAACATATAATCTTTTATTTTACTGTGGTGTAGGACCAATAGTGTTGCAAGAGAATACTTCATCATGCATTAACTATTCAACTGTACTGCCAGAATTGAACGACGATAAGGAATAAGGAATTGAAATTCGCCATTGGCTGGATGTCGGTAAGATATTCGACCGCGAATCAATAAGTGCGGGGTTCAAATACTGGGCTTTCCCGTCACTGACATCGCTTTCGAGTGAGGAAATTGACGTTAGCATTAGCTTTATAATACTTAGTTTTGAACATCGGGGAGAATACGAAACATTGACTTTAATTAATAGTCCTAAACTTTTAAACTTTGCGAGTCGTCCATTAAAAATGTAACTGCATCTCTAAGAATAAAAACTAGTTTGTTAATTTGAAGATCTCGCGACTTAACATTGTAATGATCGATAATTGTAGCTGCAGCTTCAAAAATGCGCAAATCAATATTTACATGGCCAACTCTTGATTACATTTATATTAATAATTCTAAGTAAATTCTAACGTCGTGAGCATATTTACGTTGTCCGAGAAGACGCAAAAGACAAACTAATAAGTAGAATAAGGATTCTATTGGATTGGAAATACAAAAGCGCAAAATAAGAGATAAAACGTGAGAGATAGAGAGTGAGAGAGAGAGAGTGAGTAATAGAGATAGAGAGAGAGAGAGAGAGAGAGAGAGAGAGAGAGAGAGACTAGAGAGAGAAAAGAGATAGACTGGAGAGAGATCATAATGAAAGGATAGACGGGAGACGTTTCAAGGAGGCGCTAATATCTCATTATTCCATTGTCCTGTACGAATCCAGCACCAAAGTCAATATCCAGAATTAATGTCAAGAGAATGGAGGTGGAGTACAGATCACTCCACCTCCATTCTCTACAGAATGGAGGTGCTGGATACGTACAGATCACTCCACCTCCATTCTCTTTCTCCGCCAGTGGCGTAGAGAGGGGTCATTTGACCCTCCCCAAGATGTCATGCAGAATTTTATTTATTTTATTATTTTATTAAAATAGAAGTTCGCACATTGCACAAAGTGTGTACTTCTAAGAGAAAGTGCCCCCCATCCACAATAAGAATAAAGTGCATCCTCTAAGGCTCCAAAATTGAATCATAGAGACGCCACTGTCTACTCCTAACCGCACCCCACACTAGTACCACACAGGCTCAGCAGGTGATCTGTCAGACCCACGTGATCAGCCGATACCCCGCACCATAACTCGGTAATACCCCCCCCCCCCTCATCGAATGATGAGTTCTAAAATATTATATCTTCTGACATGAAGTTACAGTGGACAGAGTAGAACAAGGATCAGAAACTGTAGTAAAGAGCGATATGAGATGAACTTGAATTGAACTAAGGTTTGAGTCGTAATGCCAAAGAGATGATGTCTTAGTGTCAAAGAGTTAAGGTCTTAATGCCAAAGAGATGGGATCGTAATGTCGAAGAGATGAGGTATTAATGTCAAAGAGTTGAGGTCTTAATGCCAAAGAGATGAGGTCTTAATGTCAAAGAGATGAGGTCTTAATGTCAAAAGAGATGAGGTTTTAATGTCAAAGAGATGAGGTCTTAATGTCAAACATTTGAGGTCTTAATGTCAAAGAGATGAGGTCTTAAAGCCAAAGATTTGAGGTCTTAATGTCAAAGAGATGAGGTCTTAATGTCAAAGAGATGAGGTCTTAATGTTAAAGAGATGAGGTCTTAATGACAAAGAGATGAGGTCTTAATGACAAAGAGATGAGGTCTTAAAGCCAACGATTTGAGGTCTCAATGTCAAAGAGATGAAGTCTTAATGTCAAACAGATGAGGTCCTAATGCAGGAAGATAGAAGTTAAGCGGTGAAATATCGTAGCCGCTTCTGATAAATTTTTGAATCAATTTATGATGGATTCATTTATATTCATTGATGGATTAATTTATTACTAGAAATCTTGTATAACAAATTTAGCAGCACAGTATGTTGCTGTGACACTCTTTTAAATAATCAGTAAAAAAGCAAATAATTACAAAAGCTATAAAGAGTGAAATTATAGCTTAGTTTTTCATATCACAAGGAATACTGTCAGAGGCAGCTCAGCTGGGATTTAAACCAAAGGCCTCCTGCATAGAAGGAAAGTGCGCTACTCATTCGGTAACTTGTACAAAGTCAAAACTTTCAATGCTGATCATCATCAACAACCCTTGAATGACAGTTTAGCCATACCCAGAAAAATATGATCACTAATTAATAAAAATTATAAATATTATGAATAATATATATATATATATATATATATATATATATATATATACATATATATATCTTAGTGCACTGCCTACTGGCAGGTCCATGGTACATAACGCCTCCACTCTTCTCTGTCTTCCGCCTTCCTCTTCATTTCCACATACGCGTGGTGCTCTAAATCATCTAACATAATATATATATATATATATATATATACAGTATATATAATATATATATATACATATATACAGTATATATATAATATATATATATATATATATATATATATATATATATATATATATATATATGATAATAATTATTATGATAATTAACGATAATAAATATTACTATAATTATGATCACAATTAAAATAAACAATAACAAATTTCAGGTAAAATCACAAAACGTGACTGTATGTTGTAGATTAAAGCCACTTCTTCTACATCTCCACTAAGGACATATTCCGATGAACATGTTCACGCTCTCATACCACTCAAAACAAATCTCTCATTATCACTTTGACTTTCTAATCATCACGTCCAATCGTAGGACCTTTCTTATTACATTCACATGTCACCAACACTTGAGCATGGATGACATCTGCGAACCTTAATATTCTTTTTGGATTGTCATACTTTAGATTCCATTCGATCGTATTTGATTGTCCAGAGTACAACTCTACTTGCAAACACAAAAGAGTTATTCATGTAGTAAGGAAAAGTGATCGAAGATTCACCGATAATTGAACATATGTTCGTCGGAAATGAATTAAATGGAACCAGCGAAACTTAAAGAAATGAAATATTCATATACCGGTATACGGAATTAGCGTGCACCAGGAAACAAAAACAATCAAATTAGCTAATCAAGTCACACTTATTTTTAGGTATCAGTTGGCAAAGTGTTTGGGATGAGTAAAATTATTTTGAGTATTACTACTGGCATATTCAATAATAACTCTCATTTCTATAATAATTCTTGCGTAAGTGCTTCAAAATAAAACAGAAAATGTAAAATGGACCATGGTTGCAACTTGCAAGCTAAATACGCTAACTTGTGCAATCATTGCAAACATTTCAAATATACATCTAAATAGACTGGATTTATGTTTCTTGAAGGCTAGTGTAATAAATAATCCACAGTATAATTCACATCAGACAGTAATTATTCATCTTCAACAACCTAAAATAGTTCAAATTCTGAAAAATGATTTACAGTGTTTTTGAGCAACATTTAAAGTAGACAAGCTGACAGAAAGTCAATCATATTTACAGGAAGCCAAACATACCCACAGATTAACTGAGAGACATAGCGACAGACAACTAGGTAGACAGATAATCTTAAAGAATGAAATGAAAGTGCTTAGGTGCAGCAGCATCATCAATGATTGCAGAGCTCGAGGTCAAACCACCTTTCTAACCCTTGCTAGCATCAAAGTTGACCTCCTGCAACATACACTGTAGATATAGCTCTAGCCTCGAGCTATATCACACAGTTACTAAACCACTGTTACTAATCTAATATCTGCCTCTTTAAAGGTTTAACTGAAACAATTACTTCCTGTTAAAGACTAGACGTTTTTGTTGTCAATTTTTTCCAATCTCTTACCTTAACAGCTTCTTTTTGAAAAAAATCAAACATCTACAGAGGCATATGTTCATGTTTTGATAAAGGACAAATAAACGAAAGATATATATGTATATATTTAAATACACGTGTATATACAGTGTCTCGACGCCAACAAGTAATTCATCATTACCGTTCGTCAGATAATTATAGGTTGTAGTGGTTGGAGATAATAACTGAGAAATACATCTGAACGATCGATACAACATAATGGCGCGTAATTGTACGCCTGAGGGAGTCCACGTAGTGCACGCAGTATTGTACGAGCTTTCATAATCACTACCGGCGCCTTGCAGACAGAACATGCATCACAGGCAAGCCGGTCTTGAGTCTCAGGAAATCGTCTTTTTAATTCAAGATAACGACGCGTATTTCTCGTGTTGTGGCTGAGACAAAGAAGAATAGACCAACCGTTAATTGTAGTCTGCACGTGTCATAAGAGGTGGCTACGCAAGAACTGCGAAAGGTAACTAGAAACTACCTGAGAAACCATACATTCCCAAACTAAAGGTTATAGAAGATATTGATGTGGCATATATTTTTGTGCAGCCTTGTAGCTCTATGGAGTGTTCCTTATGGAGCGTGAAAGCTGACTATGAGTATGAAGATGTACCTATGACCTGCCACTCGGCAGAACACTACTTGTAGAGAGAGAGAGAGAGAACGAGGCTTTCCCACGACAAATCCTCTCATTCTATTTTAATTTCATAAATGCAGTCTAATAGATTCTTTAAGACATAAAGTTGATTAGACATTCATGGACTGCAACTGTCTTAATTTTAGAAATATAAGCATGAGAACCTCAAACACTCTCGCTATCTTCATACATTATAGCGCAAAACCTTAATTAAAGCTCTAGGCTACTCTTATTTAAGAATCATTGATGATAGATCCTTCGAGATGGAAAAATCAATGATGTAATTATTATGATGGAATTGTGATTAGCGACCTATTATTTTTGCAACAACGCTGGTAAAGCTAAGGTTAACGTCAATTTCCTCACTCGAAAGCTATGTCAGCGACGGGAGAGCCCAGGATTTGAACCCCACACATACTGATCCGCGGTCGAGTATTGGTTTACAAGACAAATTGAAAAACTGATTTCGTTACCATGGCAATACGCAGGTACGCCTACTCTGAAACCAGTTTTAAGAACTCTCTTTAGCCAATATGGAAGCAATGACTAGGAATTAGAATTGCAATAAATTAGGAATAGGATGTTTTAAGTTCAAATACGCACTCGAAAGCGTAGTCGAGACCTCTAATAAGCTAATTTAAAAATATATCGAAATTTAGGTACACTTTTAATTATGCATTAATAAGAAATTGTCTATTTAAGATTTATAATTAAAAATAAATTAATATTTCTTTTATTTATTCTAATTCACTGACATCGCTTTCGAGTGAGGAAACTGATGTTAACATTAGCTTAACCAGCTTTTAAATTAATATTTCTCATTGATGATTATCATTATTAAGGCTTGCAGTGGTTTAATTTTCCGTTATCAGATCGTACATTTCCGTTATCGTTATCAGATAGTTCTTATTAGTAAATTAGAAATGTTACATTCATGTGTACATGCCTGACTTGTATCATTATTGATATAACAATATTATTATGAAGACGATGATGAAAGTGTACTGATATATTGGCTGCGAACAGACAGATATATAATATTCAAAGGCGGCACGGTTGACCTCAGATTGACCTTATGACCCCAAATTGAACTATAATGACCAAATTCTAATAAACCTGCACCTGATCCAAGCTATCAGACAAGATGTTGACATTTACATAAATCCAATTTACCCCGGCATGTCCGTGCAATTAATTACAGGCAACGCATTTACTTACCACAGCATATTAAGCTGAAAACCAAGTGCGAAACACTCAACTATAATTAAACCATATCGAATTTCCACTACAACTCTGCCAGAAAATTAAATAGAATAATAATTAGGCATGGATATTTTAATGCATATGCCTTTCTGCTACCCTGTCAGACACCAGGTTCAGGTATCAAATTCTTAAGTTCATTTCCGCTCTTTTTCAAGTACATTAGTATCTCGTATACCCAAATCGAACCCTCGCGTAGGTTTCACGTTAGCGACTTTGCCTTTAGGTACATAAGATGCAGAGGTAGTGTAGGAAAAGAAATCAGATATAAGTCGTCACTTTCATAGGACTTTCATTAGTGATCTTAAAGCATACAATTTTTTTAAAAGCTGTAAAGCCGATGTTAACGTCAGTTTCATACCATGACAGCGATATTAGAGGACGGGCGACCCCAGAATTTGAACCCCGCATATACTGATCCGCGAGTAAAGCGAGTTGTAGATGCGAGTATCATCAAGCCAAGGACTCTTGAGTAAAAGAAGATCTTGTGCATAGAAACATTGAGAATAAAATTGTTAAGCGAATATGATCCCCGAGTAATGAAATAATCGATTTTTTAAAATTCTAGACTGGACGATGCACAGGCATTGTTATCTATCGACAAATTAATTATGCATTAGAAAAATATCTAATTGCAGATAAATTAAAAAATACGAAACCAATTAAACCACTTACATGGGATTCGACATGTTCCAGTAGACTGGTGCCAGGCCTATACAGTGAATCCGTGTGAGCAGTAGATGTAGCAGGACCACAGTGACACAGACTAGACAACGGATGTAAATAGGTTGTGACGTCACGCCGACTGTGTATGACGTCATTAAATAGCCACTTTTCCTCATGGTTTCCTGTAAGGTGGGCCAATTTTATTCGATAACATTATTTGTTCAATAAATCTATTTCAGAAGTCTTTAGTTAGTTAACGAATAATAAGTTATTGATTTCCAGTATTGTGGATTATAAAGCATCGTCAATATTCCACTATCATCGCCTATATTTTTATTATAATTATTGAACGATATTTAGTTATTTTGAGCTTTAGAAATGCAAGAATTCAATTAATAACAAAATAATTTGTGCTAAACGTACCATATATATATACATATATATATATATATATATATATATATATATATATATATATATATATATATATATATATATACACACACCGAATATACTACTGCATACGGTATAAACAACTACATACAGTACATACAACTACATGCAATATATATAAACTACATAAGGTATATTAAACTACGCATAAATAAATAAAGCTAATGTTAACGTCATTTTCCTCACTCGAAGCGATGTCAGTGACGGAAGAGCCCAGGATTTGAACCTCGCAGATATATACTGATCCGCGGTCGAATATCTTATTGACATCGCCAATCTATGGTTCCAGCCAATGGCTATGTCGGTAAGATATTCGATGTATGTACAGCATGCTGTATATAGACCTGTATCTTATCTCGTATAGTGCTAAGTACCATCATGGATGACTAATTATCATTGACTTGTTTACAGCTAGCTAACATGTAGCATCAGCAGGCAGGTCCAAACAGTTTACATCAGTTCCACGATAACAGACATATACACATCTCTGACTTCACAAAACCCCATCAGACATGATTGAACTCAGTGCATTGTGACAAGAATAATCTGATAGTCTTCGTTTGAATCACATAGGCCTTTTTTTCCTATGGCAGTTTCATAGGCAGTTGAAGACCTATCTTTTCCATTTCTCTTTTCCATCTAGTGTCCATGAGACCAGCATGTGAACCTGCTTTTATTTCATGCCCTTTATCCTTGGACTGCTTTACAGGATTCTGAATTTGGACCTTCGCTTTTTACTCACAGGCTTGAATTTGTCTCAATAGTGCTCGATATTGTCATGGAAGAGAGTAGCACTCTAATTCCTTTTATGTTATCCTTTATACCTGCCGATACTTTGACAAACAATACATCTGGAACACTCAAGTACTTCATTAAAACGTCTTAGGAAGAATTTCAATTACTCATTTCCCTTTACAATTCTTAGTAACTTACTGCCTATTTCTCTGTTTATAAAAGATATCTGCAAGTTAGATAATTTAGAATTAAATGCCATTTTTACTCATACTTGAAAATATATATCGTAGCATGTATCATGCCAGTTTAATCATGTCCCTCCCCTCCTCATGCAGGGGCCTTTACCCCAGTGTAGACTAATTTCTACCACAGGATGAAGATAATAATAATAATAATAATAATAATAATAATAAATGTTTAACGTCAGTTTCCTCATACAAGGATGATGTCAGGGACGTCCCCACAGCACACATCATTACTGATCAATTCACCCAAACCAATCTGCAAAAGAAATGCGCTGAGGAGAAGGTAGGTTCAAATCCTGGAGTCCTGGTAAATATATACTTTACAGTAGATCGAACAGTGCATGTATGATCCCTATAGCACAATTCTCCAGTAAACAATTAATGCACACGAAATACGAACTTTAAACTTCCATGGCATTGCAAGTCGTCGTTTCATCTTTAACGTAGATGATGAATATATCAATACTTGACTGCCAGCTTTTATGAAAAAGTTTATTAAATTTCCTATACTCTACAACCCTGCTTCGCTAAAACACAGAGGGTTACTTACTCCGTCCACTCCTACATTTATCATCTCTAATAGGATAGCATTCGTACTTCATCCTGCAACTCATGAAGAGCTAAAAGTTCCTGGACTAGATGAAGCAGGAAGATGATTGTAACAAGATCTGTGGATTGTTATTAAATATTCGGTGAAAGCGGTGAACAGTTAGACGAGCCATGTTACTATTTACAAACACCCAGCCCTGAGGACGATCAAATCTCTCTTAAACTGAGAGCGTTTAGCATATACACAATACCGCATACATTGTGGCACTTGTATATACGAACTCCGGTTCACTTACATGTATGACTGAAAATTCTGAACACATTACATTTCGATAATGTAGGTTGTTCGACTGACCGGAAAAAGATAAAAAGTGTCAAGGAATTAGAATGAACCCATTATTTGTTGTATTAAAATGAACCCCCTAATTAATACTATTTCTAAAAACATTAATATTATAATTAATTAATAAAACGAATTATTATTTAATTTTTAATATTTATTGTCTAGTTTTTCACAGAAAAACTCGACTTCTACAATGAATTCGCCAGCCTTGTTCAACACCTACTTAACACAATCGCCCTATAAGACTTTATCTATACAGAATTACAGATATTACAACAGTATTACATCAATATACACACCTGATACACGAGCGTATAGCCTGTGACAGACTATATATCATAGCAATTATAACGAGAAGCTACATATATAATCTAAACGTCGGTATTCATTAATCATATACTCTACAGAGTGGCGTTAGCACGATCAGATACAATGCCATTATTATACTTGTGAATTCGCTCGAGCGAATAGCGGATATATGGATTACTAGTAGTATTACCCCCCCCCCCATTTTTCACAACAAATTTCTCCCCTCCTCCCCACCCTATTAACTGATGTGCACCTGTCCTCTTGTGACGACAACGGTTATTAGCATTATTGCATTTTGACGTCGGTTTCCTTATTTGAACATTATGCCAGCTACTGAATCGGGACTACTTTATAAAATATAAAACATGAAATTAATATAAATATTGTGCATTACTTTACTGGGTATGGGTATCATCATTATCATCATAATTTAATAAAATCATAGGTTACCCTCTCCGTATCTTCCTTCACTTCCTGCTGAGTCACTTCCTCAACGGTTTGCTCTTCACTTTTCTAACAAAATCAACCAACTCCGTTCCTCCATCATTCCTCTCATCTCTAGCTCCACACCTCACTATCCTCAACCAACCAAATCAACCGATGAGCAGCTCCATAGCTTCACCCCTGTCTCCATTGATCACGCAACAAGTCTTGACTTCTCCTCCCAAGCACTGTGATCTCGACCCTATCCCTACTTCTCTGTTGAAGAAGTGTATCGATGTTCTGGCACCTTCAATTTCCACAATTGTTAATTCATCCTTGTCCTCTGGCACTTTTCCACAGTCATTTAAAAATGCCATTGTCACTCCACTCCTAAAGAAATCCTCGCTGGACAAGGAATCATTCTCCAACTACAGGCCCATATCCAATTTCCCATTCATTTCCAAACTCACAGAGAGACTCGTCTTTCAAAGACTCTCCACCTATCTTAAGTCTAACGACCTCTTCAGCAATCACCAATCTGCTAACACTCAACATCGCTCTACTGAAACTCTTCTTCTTTCTGTCTGTAACACCATTACTAACGCAATGTGCACTCAACGTGTCACTGGACTTTGTACTCTCGATCTGTCTGCTGCTTTCGACACCATCGATCTCCAAATCCTCCTACAACGTCTTTCCTCATGGTTTGGTATCCACGGCAATGCACTTGCTTGGTTTACTTCATATCTCACCGACCGTACTCTTAGCGTCAAAGTTCAAGAGTATTCCTCTCCGCCTTCCATCCTCAAGTACGGTGTGCCTCAGGTCTCTGTACTTGGTCCTATCCTCTTTAATTTATACACTACTCCACTAAAAGCTCCTTGAGCTCTCCACATTCATTAAACCATCAACTTTTCGCTGATGACACTCAGCTGTACACATGCTTCACCCCCCACTCGTACCCTGATGCTAAGGTTTGTCTACAGCAATCCTTTCAGCAGATATCTTCCTGGATGTCTGCCAATTTCTTGGCACTCAATCCATTCAAGACTGAGTTCGTGCTATTTGGAACACCTCAGCAACTTTCAAAACTGAACGAGGTGTCCCTGGCTCTCTCTTCCGATGTTTCAATCACACTAGTTTCTTCTGTGAAGAATCTTGATGTTGTCCTTGACCATCACCTCTCATTCCACGAACATATCTCTAAAACGTCACAGGCATGTTTCTTTCATATTCGCGATCTTCGTTAAATAAGACCATTTCTTTCTCTCGAGACTGCCACTACAATTGGTGCTTCGAAACTGGATTACTGCAACTCCATATTTCTAAATCTTCCCAGTTGCGAGATTGATAGGTTGCAGTTTATCAATCTCGCAACTGGGAAGATTTAGAAATGGTTGCAGTTCATCCAGAATTCCCTTGCGCGTGCAGTCTTTCGTAGCTCCAAATATTCTCATGTTACTGCAATCCTTAAGTCCTTACACTGGCTCAAAGTTAGAGAATGCATTTTATACAAGACAGTTTCTCTAACTTATAAGTCTATTACCACTCCTGGTAATAGTTACATGTCTCACTTACTACAAGTGGCACAACCTATCTCCAGGCCCACCAGGTCCTCTAAGTTAGTTACTCTTGAGAGACCGAGCCTTCCTTCACGTAGCAAGCTGTCTAGGCGCTTCTTCCAGCATGCTGCCCCGCAGATCTGGAATTCTCTTCCTTCCACTCTGCGCACACCCTAATCTATTCCTGATCAGCCTTTCCTACTCTACGAACAGTTTCATAGGCGACTGAAATCTTTTCTCTTCGTGTTTTCATATCCACCACATGTCCACGAACTGAGGCCAACACGTAAAACTCCATTCCGCTAGTACCACTTACCACCCGGATTTTGGCTTGCACCGTTTATGGACCCCTTACTCTGCTCATCGGCTCTATTTGGTTTCACAGTGCTCAATGTTGCCATGGACAACAGTAGCACTCTAATCGTATTGTTGTTGTTGTTGTTAATTTATTTTATTTCAGACATTTAAATAGTCCATATGCATATTTCAGGAAATAAGATAAAAAATAAAGTAAGACATAGAATTTAACAACGGCTACAAATATAGAAATGGTTTCATAATCAGAAATATACGATGAGATCAGAATAAAATAGAAGCAATTTACAATAAGAGGGGCTAAATTCATATATGGGCTACATGTACATGTAGATTGATGCAATTGCATGTTTTAAATTTAGTTGAGTGAGAAACGTTGTTTTTTGGGATTTGGTAAACATTTTTGAGTATTCCCAATCACGAATAACTGCATCTTAGGTACATGTATATTGAATTCAAACAGAGTTAAACATGGCAGTAAATGCCAATCAAACTTATGACAATATAAACGTTATCAGTTTTCACTCTATGAACTGTAAGACTCACGCTCACAGACTAAAGATATAATTGTGAACTGACGGATTTATGATTTAGTAAGATTTATTACAATTATGATTAATAGCGAGTGAAGGTGTGATATTCAAGTATCACTTCAATCATCACCTCCCCCCACTCTCCCTACTCCTGTTTCGTAAAACCATCAATTTGATTGATGACGGTTTTTGGTTTTTTCTTTAAAGGCTTGGTTTGTATGTTTGTGGTAGCCCCTAATGTTAATTAACTTCATTAATATCTTGAGAACAACAACAGCATTTAGTGTTTCTGTCGTCAATGACACGATCGGGCATTCTATAACTCTGATAGCATCATATGGACACTATCGGAGAGGTGGGTAGGACTTTGACAGTCAATGGATCTGCCCGTAGAAAAGCAAAGACTGGTGACATTCTAAAATACATCCGAAAAGTGAATTAAATTGTATAGATGTAATAAACTTTATCTAAACTGACTTTAAAGAGCAATTAGCTGTTAAATATTAGTCAGATGTAATGTAAATGGGAACAATTAATTTTGCTACATTATAAAATTTATGTTTCTAAAGCAACAACAATGTGTAAGTTCACAACATCTTTTACTTATCTTAACTCCTCTAGGCCTATTAACTACAAAATCATAGGCCCTAGGTTAACTTACAAAGAGTTATACTAATCCAAATTATCCTGATCCTATTGGTCAGTTCACTGTCCAAAACCTCCGCTTGAAGGATTTGTCTTTACGGTCTTAAATTCTCCCGGGTAATTAAAACGCATTTACTACCACTAAAAAAGCTGGTCAAGCTAATGTTAACGTCTATTTCCTCACTCTAAAGCAATGCCAGTGACGGGTGAGCCCAGGATTTGAACCCCGCACACATACCTACATACATACCTGATCCGCGGTCGAGTATCTTACCGACATCGCCACTGGCTCCAGCCACTAGCTGATAACGCAACAAATGCATTATCGTTTTATCATGAATAGATATATGCGCGTACCCAGAATATTGAAAAGAGTCAGCTCTGTTACTTATAACTAGAGACGGGAATTTTATGAATTTCCAGAGTTCGGGTTCGGTTCGGTTCGTTGAAAATGAAAGTTCGGTTCGGGTTCGGTTCTAACAAGGGTTCGGGTTCGGTTCGGGTTCGGCTTGCTTTCCAACTCGCAAGAGTTCGATTCTAGTTCGCAATTGTTTGGTTTGGATAATGTGGCATTGTTTAACTTTACTTACAATAATCATGGTTATGACAAACATGTTGAAAATGGTTTATGGTAAATAAGCTTAAAAATTCATTAAGTCCTAATAGCTGCCACATTTTTTCACCTGGGTAAAAATATGACAATAAAAAAGGAGAGGAGTGGTACTTATTCCTGTAAATTTCTTGAAATATTGTAAGTTGACCAACAAATGTTCATAATATAGATATTTAGCTTTATTATTGTATCTGAAATATTCTCCTTGATTATAACCAGCAAATAGAATGTTTCATCAATTTAGAAATAAATTTTGTCACTAAACCTCTTTATTAGATACGTTTATTACTTTATAATTAAGTGGAAATGTCTTGGCTAAAATTTGATCCAATATTTCAGAGACAAAGTGCAATTTAGTAACATAAAAATGTAAAATAAAGATGATTTGGTAAACACGTGTACTTCCTTAGAAAAATGATCATAATATACACCGTTTACTATCAACTGACCAGTAATAAGCTTCATAATTTACCTTAGGGTTTCAAATTTGAAACTCTCAGATCAATTATGAAGTCACAAAATAGTTATGAAATTATTGCATTGCTGTGGTGCAAAATTATTTACTCCAGATAGTCTTAACACATATAGAATGCCATATATAATTATTTGTAAATCTGGCTACAAAAATATTAAGGTGGCACACTAAAATAAGAAAAAAATCATAATTTGAATTTAACAAGAACAAATCTACCTACATTGAGTCAAACATTTTCAGATTTTTATGGAATATACTCTCATCACTTTTGTCTCTTTGATGTTAATCTTCATTCCATACTTCAATGCCGTATCATTCAGACTTTCCATTATCTTCTGTATGCCTGTCTCGCTTTCCGCTACCATTCCTTTACACCGCTACCATTTTAAAATTTGTGTCGGAACCAGACTTACCTGAATATATGCTGTTAGATACTGTAAGACATGTAAGTGCAAAAACCAATATATATTTGTATTGTTCCCACTATCTTTATTTAATGGCAGGCTTGTGAAGAAGAAAGGTACTACAAGAGTTTGGTTCAGTTCGGTTGGGACGAAGTCTGGGTTCGGGTTCGGTTCGGCCAGAGTCTGGGTTCGGGTTCGGTTCGGGTTCGGTCAGAGTGTGGGTTCGGTTCGGTCAAAATTCTAGATTTTAAGGTTCGGTTCGGTTCGGGTTCGGTTCGATTCCCATCTTTACTTATAACCTGACCAGGATTTGTTCTCAAGACTGTACATGAGAACAAGAGCAGAAGAGCGTCCTATCAAGATCTAACCATCTAATCAGTAACACTGCTGCCGGAGAAATGCCTATTCAGAAGTTATCCATTAATCAACAACAATTTCACCAATCTAAACCTACTGGATCTATTCTGATCAGTCTATTTCAAACGATCCGTAATGAACAAAAACAGTAACTTACTGTTACCTTAATCTTTGACGGTAGCTCGAGTGAGTCGAGTCGTCTTGAAGAGAAGCCATGTGCTTCTGAAACTTGACGTTAAACACACTACAACCTACCTACCTACCTACGATCAGCAATGAATTTATTACTAAGCAAAAAATTAATAATAACCAATAAACACTGCGATTTTACTTGATAGTTTTAATATAAAGCTTCATAATTTCCAGTCGTCTCCACTGACTAGTCAAAGCGTCAAACTTGAGAAACGTCTAGTAGTAACAGCGTATAGCTCAGTCAAGCCGCACTATACTATTGTAGGGCAGAGCGGCTTGCAGTCACAATGTAACCACGAGATTGTAACGAACACAGCGCTACCACAACAAAGAAAAATTCAATCCTAAATTCTTGAGGCAGCATTTTGTCTTTGCAATGACTGGCAGTGTAAAATTAGCGTATACATATAACCTCGCTGAAAATTTATTTTCTTCAGTTTTTAACAAATTGTTGTATTCAAATATACGCAACTACAAGAATAATAGTAACAATTAGAGTGCAATTGTCGGTAATGACAACATCTAACACTGAGGAATCATAGCCAATCTGAAGATTAAATACTGCAGACTGTAAAGTGTAATACAGTAAATATAATGCTTATAAAAGCATTTCAAAGATAAAGAAATGTATTGAAACTTGTTTCAGAGTGTCAGTGTCGCTATCTACCAGAAAGTTAAAGTTTACTTTTTCTTACTGAACAAACGAAATTGGGGTTGTACTTGCAAATCAAAACTTTATCATCTGCAGAGTGTGGTATCATCATAAGTGTTGCTCGATGAAACTCTACTGACCAAAGGATTACCCACCAGTCTGTCACTAGTCATTAGGCGAGAGTAAGTCAGAATCTATGCCTTGAACTGGCAGCTAACTACAGACAACGAAATAGTTAGTGAAATACATGCAGATTGAGTTAGAAAAGAAAAGTAAGAGGTGAGAGAGAAAGAGACAGTGAGAGAAAGAGACAGTGAGAGAGACAGTGAGAGAGAGAGAGATAGGTAGATAGGTAGAGAGATAGAGAGAGAGTGAGAGAGATTGAGAGAGAAGAGAGAAGAGATAGAGAGAGAAAAAGAGAAAGAAGAAAAAACTTGAATCAGAGAGAATAAACAGTACGCATAAAGGAAAGCTCACGGTCAATGGTTTCAGAGTAATTCTAATTAGAGTAGGGTTCTAGAGATCATACACCATATGATCTTATTGAATGGGAGGGAAAAGAGACAGGGGCAGGCCGAGATTAGGTATGTTAGATGATTTAAAGACCCTCGCATATGT
Source organism: Enchytraeus crypticus (assembly GCA_905160935.1). NCBI lineage: Eukaryota > Metazoa > Annelida > Clitellata > Enchytraeida > Enchytraeidae > Enchytraeus > Enchytraeus crypticus. Next base: position 731,009 of record CAJHZI010000183.1, read on the forward strand.
GGAAATGAAGAGGAAAGCGGAAGACAGAGAAGAGTGGAGGCGTTATATACCATGGACATGCCAGTAGGCAGTGCACTGAGAGACAGAGACTTGAGACCACACATCAAGTGATCTAACGATAGAGACATAGATCGAAACCTCCTCTGATTATATAGAGGAGTCTATGATAAAATGCCGGGGAATTAGTGAAAGAATTTGCGTGCTATTGAAACCGGATTAATTCTTAAATCTCTTTCCTTCCAGCAAATGTTTGCATCTGTCTGTGTCCGTGAATGTCTGTCTATCTGTATGTTTGTCTATCTGACTGTCTGTCTGTCTATATCTTTCAAAACATATGGATGATCTCAGTCTCTCTTAATCTTTCTCTCTCTCTCTCTCATTTTCTCATATTATCTCTAAGCCTCTCTCTTTCTCTCTCTCTCTCTCTTTCTCTCTCTCTCTCTCTCAATGTGAATACCTATTAAATTCAAATTCATCAATCCTTGTATCGTATGTCAAGTTATTTCAGACTCAAACATCAATTTAGTTTTTTTTCAACTGAGGTAGACCTATAACGGCACTGTATCATTTAGGGTTTTAACCGTATAATATATTAAATGCTGATAAAGCTAAGGTTAACCTTTCCTCACTACTGCTATACACTAGTTTAGTTGTATAACACATGGACATGTGCATGCATACACTGTACATATATTTAGAAATAATAGATAATACATTTTAATAAATGACAATTTCCATTGATATTGCAGGCTTTACTTGCGTGATTATCAGCATTCATACAAATATTTGCGTGGATCAGACAAAAGCCTTTTCACAAATAGAATTTAGCTCGCTCAAGTAAATCAGAAATTTAAATACGCATTATATTGGAAAGAGAGACTTTTCACCCAGAAAAACTATTGCATTAAGTGTTAATTTGCGAATAGAAATTTTTTATCGAAATTGTTTGAGTTTTCTTGATGTTGGGTGCTTAGATTAGCCATAGTGTATTGATCAACCATAAATTACAACACTGCTGCGAATAGTTGGCCGTATTTATTTAAGAATAAATTGCCAAGCTTTCAAAGGAAAATTAGACTTTTTTAAACTTTCTCTTAAATCGCTCTATTCATAGTCTTTTATGAAATGAGAATCAATTCTGATCCTCCATTTTTATCATTCAATCCTAATTAAATTCAGTTATCAGCTTGTAACAGTTGCAGTAAAGTTCCACCCCTTTCATCTCACCCCACAGTGAGTCATACAGAGAGTTATTTTATTTATATGAATTTCTATTTAATGATGGCGCCAGACGACTGGGCTTTAATTATGACTCTTTATTGAAAGGCCTTCTTTGTGTTTTTAGAGTAAGAAATGTTTTAACTTTCAAAGAAATCCATTCATTTCTTTAGTTGTTCATTTTTTCCAAATCTTGAAAGCTTGGTTAATCTAAATGATTTAGACAAAGCAAGCGTGTTGTACTTCAAGTATACTTTCTTGTATACCTTAAGACTTAAGTAGGCTATACTATGATGTAATGCTACATAATTATATACAATATTAATATGGTAAAGACTTGTTGTATAAGCTAAATGATCACTGTTGGAAATCTGCATACTTTCAGCTATATTCAATTGATATGAGGACTTGTAAGGATTCATAAGGATTCAGCTAAGGATGCTCTAAGGATGTAAGGACTAAGTGGCGCATCGAGGAACACATGCAAACACAGGAAGATCGAAAGTTTAGAACCTGGAGATCATTGAGAATATTTAAAAGTAAACATTTTTATTTTATCATTTGCTGGTTACGTTGGAAGGAAATGCCTCCTTGCTCCATTTATTATTATGGCGCCACTGATGATGAGTCTAGATAATTTTCAGATATTCTGAGATAAAACTGACTACTACTATTATATAACTAATCTATTCCATTCTTTCTATTTCTTGGAAGTGTCATACGATGGACAATTCAACAGTTGGATGAAGAAAGGATCCCAATGGACTCTATTCCACGAATGAACTCACTGTGATCTGGTGTGGGAGCGTCGAGTGGTAACAGTGACAGTCCTAGTGGACTGCGTTGAGTAATAAGTATTGATACTTATGATAGGAAGTCCATTGAGCGATACGGATAGATAAGTAGAGAGAGAGAGAGAGACAGAGAGAGAGAGAAAGAGAGAGAGAAAGAGAGAGCGATACGGACAAACAGACAGACAGACAATGTTTTGATATCTCAGATCTTGAAATTCTGACAGTCTTTGATAGAGTCAGCTTTGAATTTAGTAAATTATTTTTTGTAATTATTTTGTCTTGAGTTAAAATTGAAATAACAGCTTAACTACGTCTATTTAATATATATATATATATATATATATATATATATATATATATATATATTTAAATTATGAATCTCTCGCATAATTTAAAGTAAAATATACACCCTCTTTTATTTGGAAATAATTAGAAATTTTAATTGGAAATATTCGTCAATCAAGCAGACAAAGGACATCAGCGCCTCCCTATCTGCATTTGCTCAGTCACTGCACTCGTCAGCTCTATGACTGAAATAACAAAGACGTTCTAGTTATTCCGCAGCTTCATGATTGAATGATAGAAATAACAAAGGCGACGTCAATCAACTGCCTGTCAATGGCAGGTGTGGAGACAACCACATAATCGCAATATCATCCATCTGAACCCGAAGATAGGCTTTATACGACGAGCCATATTGCAAGTGCAGACTTCATTCACGCTCAGAAGCGTATCGAGAAATTATCTTAGTCTGCAATAGGCAGAACCCAGGTACCATCCCAGATCGAAGTATTTCTGTAAAATAAGCTACCTGTTAACTTGGTAATTCGTTTTACTTTGGTAAGCTTAACTTTTTTGCCTGGATAATTCCTGTTACTTTTGGTAATTTCATTCATATTGGTAATGCCTGTTACCTTGCTAATTCCCTTAACACTGAGAGTTCCTGTTATCGTGTTTTACTCAATCTTGGTGCTATAGTTTGCAGTTTCATAGGCTGCTAAAAGCTTTTCTAGCTTTTTCTAGCTTTTCCAATCTACTTGCAGATTTATGAATCGTCACTCATTAAAAAAAGTTTTATAAGACCCTTACGAAAGCACGATGTTAGACGTCCCTGACTTTACCTTAAGGCGAGAATCCGGGCGTTAAATAATTCATACTGATTGATTGATTGAATTAGTGAACGAACGAATGAATGAATGATTGATTATAAACCGATCAGTTTATATTTCATGAGTGACGATTTATAAATGCACAAATAGTAGGTTGGTGAATTAGTGAAATAATTATCTACCGTACTCAATTTATTAATCTATTAATAGTAATGATTAAATGCTGACGATTTTTGTAGGTAACAATCTGCTGAAAATTCGCTTGTATTAATAGGCCTACATGTCTAGTAAAAATTCTCCAACCACACCCGAGCGCAACACGGGGAAAGAATTTATGATAACTAAATTTATAGTAATGGTTGTTGCTATACTTGCTATTGTTTTTGTAGGCCTTTTTGTAGCTCTTATCCTTATTTTAGAAATTGTAAATGAATTTCAATCATCAAATATGACACCTCCAGATTTTTCTTTAATTTACGTTTCTGTTCCTAGCTGAGATTTATATAATTTTTAAAATCTAAATAATATCAAAATTAATTATTTTAAACGATTTTAAGTGCAGAATTTTTTGTTTTGTTGCGTTATGACGTAATTCGTTAAATAGAAAAACATCAATTATAAAGAACAAAACAAAAAAATCGAAAAATGTTAAAATAAATAAATTATATCAAAACTTTTAGGTGATCCAACTTTAATCCATCCTAACTTAAATCATAAATCATAATTTGACAGAAAAATCACAGGTGATTGTCTAAGTTTGTTTGTAGGCCATGTGCCGCTATCTTTTAATATAGCCTACGGCTGAACATTATCAGCTCCACTGCAAAACACAATGTGTCCAATTTTTAATTTTTCTTGTTTGCTGATCGAATTTAATTTTCGAACATATGAAGTGACAGTTAAAGTAAAGGCTACGATGAAGGGTTGTGGTTGTTTGTACTAGCATATCCAAGGTAACTTTTATTATTCGCGTAGTTACACAAATGACATTCCGCATGTGCTACATAATTTCCTTTCTTAGTTGCTGTTTTTGTAGTTTGCGTTATTTCCTCCATTTCTCTCCATGGTTATTAGTATTCGTTGCCTTGCTATATATTTTTAATGCTATTTTTCATTACATAAAGTCTGATAACAACGGCTTTTTCTAGTTACTTCCTGTTTAGAAGTTTTTTAAATTAAATATGCCTAATTAATTACTGCGTCTTTAATTACAAATTAGCTGATTGATCTTTAGTTAGTTTCACATTTTGTATTTTTTAATTCTTTAATTGATCTATTTAAATGAAACGCAGGTTTTCTTCAGGCAATTGTGTTAAATTTAACACAGTTACACTATCTCAACTTTTAACTTTTAGACCTACCGATAATTTTATACTGATATTATATTATTATTATTATTATTATTATTTATATATATATATATTAGTCAAAATTTAAAAAACAACATGAAATTGAAGTTTCACTCAACTTTGCTACTTTATCAGACCTTATGAGTAGGCCTAGTATCTAAAGTTAATTTAATTTCAATTTTTATAGATTGTCATCACTAATGTACACTGTACATGTACAACGCGGTATATCGCTGTGCGGTGAATCGTCAACCAATGCATATAGTTTCATAGCGCTCTATTGAAGCCCCTGACATTCTCTTCGTCTGGAAAAACGGACGTAAAGGAACAAATATCTTACTATAGTAAAAGCCAACTAACTGAATTCAGTTAGAGAGCAGCTTTTTATTTTAGAATTTCTTTAACAATTTTAACTAAATCTAATTTTAACTTCAGTTTTACTCAAATGCGCAGGTTGTTAAATGGACACTAGAGCCGGTCAGTAGAGCGTTGACTGGATGCATAGACCAGAGTCGACATCTGTCGAACATTCGAGCAGCATCTAGCCTCGTGCTGCCACTAAATCATTCAACATGAAGCTGGTACGTTTTTGACTATTGATGTAGACCGCGAATGATATCATCACGGGCATAGGCTATTGATTTTTATTAATAAATGTGTGTCTTATCGAATTTTATACCGAGAGAGCGTATTACAGAGAGGAGTTACTTCCATGTTTGAAATAATAGTTTAATCTAAAAGATACATGTAGATGTACTGCAGCAGATCTCTTGTTTTTCATCCGAGATTGACCATAATTTAGTTATAGTGACTATTGATATAGATGTTATAGGCCTAATTATATAATGTTTCTTGCCAACTTTATTTATTTAAATCTAGTTTCACTTATTCTATCCAACAATCAGAGAGTAGGCCTACAGTTAGTAGTGTATTCTGCATTGCATAACCTAGTCTATATTGAGTAATGTTTCAGTCATACCGCTAGAAAGCGGCATCAGTAACCAATTTCAAAATATTAATCACCAACTATCCGATAGAATTTGAATTCGGTTTTGAATTCTGTTAGACTGTGGAAAGCAGAAATTCTCTGGACGAGCAATAGATTGGTCTTAAGAAGTTGGAATATAGAATAGAATAGTCAATAGAATCTGAAGAAATTTAAAAATTTAGAGGCACAGAAACGCTCGACTTCATTTGATATTATTTTAATTGATTTGTTTTACAGCTAATTAAATTAAGAATTAAGTTCGCTAGTAACTGATTGATTGATTAGCTAACTGATTGATTACTAGTTAGTTTCAAACGACAGCGGCACCGAGGAAGCCGACAAGGTTCTCATCAAAAGACCTCGATCTTCTTTCTTCTTCTGGTTTCGCTACTTCAAGAGATCCGAGATGCACAACATTGGCCTTGAATCCAGCAACAGTGAGGATGATCTTGTGGAGAAAGGTAGTGCAGTGAATGCATGAATGAATGATGAATGAATAAATGAATGGATGGATGGATGAATGAATGGATGAATAAATGAATGAATGAGTGAGTGAATGAGTGAGTAAGTGAATGAGTGAGTAAGTGAGTGAATGAATGAATGAATGAATGGATGGATGGATGAATAGATGAATGAATGAATGAATGAATGAATGAGTGAGTGAGTAAGTGAATGAGTGAGTAAGTGAATGAATGAATGAATGAATGGATGGATGGATGAATAGATGAATGAATGAATGAATGAGTGAGTGAGTGAGTAAGTGAATGAGTGAGTAAGTGAATGAATGAATGAATGAATGAATGGATGGATGGATGGATGGATGGATGGATGGATGAATGGATGAATGGATGGATGAATGAGTAAGTGAATGAATGAATGAACGAATGTACGAATGTACGAGTGAATGAACCAACGAGTGAACGAGTGAGTGAGTGAGTAAGTGGGTGAGTGGGTGAGTGAGTGAATGAGTGAGTGAGTGAATGAGTGAGTGAGTGAGTGAGTGAATGAGTGGATGGGTGGGTGATTGTTCGTTTGATTTATTGATATTTCAATGCACAAATAAGATTTAATGATTATTATATTTACTAGTATACCGATTGCATAAGTGATTCATCGACTTAACGTTGATTTACGGTTGGATGAATTAATTGCTAATAATTTGATATATAAATTTGTAAATTTATTGGTAGATCGATTGATTGACTGACTTACTGAGCAGTTGATGGGCTAAGTGTATTGATTTTAGTTGTTGATTGCTCGAAAGCTTGATTTTGTAGATAAATTACTAGACTGTATAACGTTTCATTGATTATTTTTTGACTTTTTTGATTACTTTTTCTGATTGATTGGAACGTAGGATATTGTTTTGATTGTCAGGACGTAGGATTTGGTACGAGCTGCCCGTATGGAAGAAGAAGTTTTGGTTTGGCCTGGCGCAACAAGATCACCATAGATACGTTCAGGAGCATGCGCAGTACCTCAATCTGCTGGTGACTTGATCCATCAGTCAATCCATTAAACAATCAACCAATCCATCAGTACATACTAAGCTGTAAAAGCCAATGCTAACATGAGTTTGATCTATCGAAAGTGATATCAGTGACGGACGAGCCCAGGATTTGAACTCACGCGTACAGATCTGCGGTCGAATATAATACTGACATCTCCACTGGCTCAAGCCAGTATGTAATTAAGTATTGCAGCAGATCAATAATTTGTCAGTTATTCAATTTGAAGAGGATTATTAAATATTTTAGTAGGACTATTAACTTTTTAAATAACCCATGTCTTCGGTTTCTTATCTCCCTACATATTTGCAAAAACAGAAATATGCATATTGCAGCAACTAGGTAAGCAAAGTTGATGTAGTTAGTTTGGATCAAGTTTTAAATATCAATCAATCAAATAGCTCATTAATCGTTGAACCAATCTAGTTAGATCTTTATATCCCTTTATAAGTCATTTTGCCATTGATTGAGTTGAATTGCTGGCAGAGTTATGTTGAATCTTCCTCGGCGAGAGTTTGATTGATGGATGGATTGATTGATGGGTTGATTGATTGTTTGGTTGACCTACTGATTGATTGATTAACTGATTGATTGACTGAGTGATTGCTCTATTAATTGAGGGAGTAATTTATTGTTTGATGGATGAATGGATTCATTGATGGATTGATTGATTAGATGGTTGGCTTACTGATTTATTGGCCGATTAACTGATTGATGTACTGAGTGATTCTTGAATTCATGTATGGGCTGATTTATTGATTGATGGATGGATAAATTGTTCGATAGTGTGATCGATTGATTGATTTGTTGACTGATTGATCTACAGAGATCACGACTTCCTAGGAATCGACTGCTGGATGCGCCGTTTAACCATGACGATAAATTGATAGATTGATTGCATAATTGATTGATTGATTTTTTGACTGGTTGCTCTACAGAAATCACGACCTCCAAGGAATCGCCTGCTGGACGCGCCGTTTAACCAGGACGAGCTGCTCTACATGACTCTAAATGAGATCCTGGACGCTCCCAGCAAGCTCGATGTTGTCGTGTCACCCACGGCTCTCATCGAGGACTTCATGTACATAGGAGACCGGGAGGAGGCTTACGACTTCGAGCTCCTCAAGGGACTAGGTCAGTGTCTACGGATAAATGCGTTTAGCGCCAGTTTTGTATTCCGATGATGTGCAGACAGCTTTCTATCATCATCATCCTCCCTTAAATACCAGTTTAACCAGTGTCGGGATACGTATAGACCAGTTTTAATTCGTTTCAGTTTTTGTAGCAATTTCTGGAGCCTAGGCGCTCACCAATCGAATGCCATTTCTGACGTTGGTTTGGATCTAGTTTTTATGTCGCCTTCTACGACAAGTGCATCTTTACACGTTGGTCTATTCTTATTAAAAAATATTTTAAAAATTAATAAATAAATAATTAATTAATTAATATCTATGCGAGCAGGTATAACGCACGTACTGAACTGCGCGGGTACGAGTAACTCTTACGACAGCCCCTACGACCCTGTGAAGAGCGGGGTCACGAGGTACTGTCAGATCTCAGCCCGGGACCTGCCCAACTATCCCATCGTGTCCCGCTTCCCCATCGCCTTCCGCTTCATATCCCACTGCAGGGAGTCAGGTTAGACAGGTGACTTGTTACTAGAGATCTGATTCATTTTATTTTCATCTTTATTCGAAACTGCCATGTTTTGGTGAAATAAAGTTTATATAATTGGTTTTAGTATATTTATAATATTCAATCAATTAATTTATTTAATCTAATTTATTTTATTTTATAATAGTTTTTAGTAAATTTATCATTTATAATATCCAATCAATTAATTTGTTTTAATCAATTTAACTCTTTCATGAACACGAGTTCTTTGTGAAGTGTGCAAGCGGCCTCTCTCTCTTCCTCTCTCTCTCTCTCTCGCGTGCGCTCTCTCTATCTCACTCTCTCTCTTTCTCTCTTGTTCACTCTCACTCTCTCTCTTTCTCTCGCTCTCTTTCTCTCTAGTGTTCTGCCAAGCGACATGTTTATGGTACGTATTCATACCCTCGAGTCTGCTTGCACACTCCATTTAGAGCACTCCATAGATCAACCAGTAGAATCTCTACACAAAAGGCTACAAATACAAGCTCACAAATGTTAAATTTATTATTTAAAATATAAGTATTGAGTTTAAAAAGGGTTTTTAGTATTTACAGAAACACTAAATCTACCTGCAAACATTCTATAAAGTAGAATCAAACATATTTTGTCAGATTAGATATAATGCTATTTTTGTTAGACTTTATTTTAAGTCACTGATTTCTCTATAGCTGGAGCTTTGCATGCAAGCGTTGAGATCTTACAACAAAAACTATTCTGGAGATTTTCATGTAGCGCAAGGAAGAACAGTAGGCTAATTTAAGTCGATCAGGTGTTTCAATGCGTTAAATGTTGAATTCAATACAACAAAATTAATTGAAGATTTAGCTTCCAAATCGTCATCAGAGGGTGATTATTCAGGGACGTCTGAACATATATCAGCTACAAGCAGTTCTACACCACCAGATCACACTAGCAATTGCATTAACCGAAAAGAAAGCGAGGTAAGTTTGATAACTCTGTAGTCCGGTAAGAAGAGCGGAAGAGAAGATGTGTTTAAGATAGAAATAGCAAACGTTAGAACTTTCATCATAATCCTGCTTAGTGGCCCTCCTACTAAGTCGCCTCTTGGGTAAATCTCAATTATTTTGATTGTGCTTTCAGAAGGCAAGGTCATAGTTCACTGCGTCAAGGGAATCAACCGCAGTGCAGCAGTTTGCTTAGCCTATCTGATGATTGACGGCAGTGGGCGGGACTTACTGCAGGCTGCTGCGTTCATTAAATCGCGCCGCCCACTTCTGCTGACCAATATGAGCTTCAGGCGCCAATTAGTGGCCTTCCAGCGAGACATAGCTTCCTGGCCTGTGCCTTAATTGGCTGCAAGCTCGTAGGCTGTTGGGCTAACTGCGCCGCAACTCGCTAGAAACTTGGCTAGTGCCAATTTATTTTGACTATTAATATTTATGAATTCGTAATTGCAGGTTGTAGGATATTGACTGGCTAGATTTCAGCCAATCATATTTAGAATTAAAGCTACATTTCATGTGTACTACAGCTAGGATGGATTAAAAATATACATGTATATACATGGCAAATATACATTTATATTTAGTACTTAATGATAAATAATCAATCAAAGTAGTGGACGTACTTAACATAACTGGACCATTAAGGAATTAATTAACCAAGTAAATTATTGAATTAATCTTAGTTAATATAGGCCTACTGTAAATATCAGTTTTAAGAATTACATTAATACCACAAGAGGTATGGTACTCTGACTTTGCATTTTAATTTCTATATTGTCTGTAATAACATATATTTATTCTTATTTTTAAGACTTTCACCCTGTATAACTAGGTTGCTGATTTTGAAATTAAATTAATAATTGATGCGTTATTATTAATCCCAATAAATATAAAATAAATATTTCTCTCTCAACCATTTTCTGTCTCTCTCGTTTTTCTCTCAAATGACAGGTTGTTAGGTTTAGTTGGACTACAGGTACAGTATACGTAATATTCTAGCTTATCATACAAACTGATAGCTTATTATAACTAGCTTATTGTACAAACTTGTACATTAATTGAGCATTTCAATTAGGGCCCATGTGAAGCATTTGAATGTCTTAATTGCGTAGAGGTAACGTCATGAAGTTTTAAATGACAGAACCCGAGGTGAATTGAACACTTCGTAGGTTCGAATCTCAGCCGCGCTGATCTGAGATTAAAATCTCGGACATTCACTGGACTGGATACGCGGAAAATGGACTAAATTCCTAACAGTTTAAACATGTGGTATTAAAAAGTGATAGATACTAGCATAGTTGATCATTTCACTATAATGCGTGTTAACTTTTTTACTTTTTGTGAGTGGTACGCTCTTTAATCTTATACCTGTGCGAAGACTTTAAAATAGGCGCAACATACAGTATGTGGAAGAGTAGGCCTACTTGGAGCTAAAAAAATTTGCTCTCGCAAAAAGTTTCTGCACAAACTGCAATTGATCAATCTCAAGATCAGAAGATTTAAAAACAGATAAGTGCAGTAGTCCAACTTGGATTGCACAAGAGCTGCGTCAATTGTACACGTATATCAGGGGTCTCACGTTAAAGGTTAAGTGCTTATCAAGTGTAAACACAAAATTGGTAACCATAGTGCTCGATATTTCATGGACAACAGTAGCACTCTAGTCGTATCTTAATCAGGCTTGCTTCTTTCACATCAGAGATCTGCGTCGAATACGACCGTATCTTACCGTTGAGACCGCCTTACCATCGGTGTGGCTCTCGTGCAATCCAAACTGGACTACTGTAACTCCTTGTTTCTGAATCTCCCAAGCTGTGAGATCGACAGATTGCAGTTCATCCAGAATTCCCTTGCACGTGTAGTCTTCCGCCGCTCCAAGAACTCCCATGTGACTTCTCTCTTGAAGTCTCTGCACTGGCTTAAAGTCAGAGAACGCATTGTTTACAAGGCAGCTTCTCTGACATACAAGTCCATTACTACCCCGGGCAAGCTTACATGTCCCACTTATATGTAATACAAGTGAGACAGCCTTCCTCCATGCAGTCATCCACTAGGTCCTCGAAGCTAATCACTTTAGAGCGACCTAGCATCCCTTCTCGCAGTAAGCTCTCCAAGCACTCCTTCCAGCTCACTGCTCCTCAGATCTGGAATTCTCTTCCACTTTACGCACTCCCTCATCTTCTGCTGACCATCCTTTTCTTTCTTATGAACAGTTTCATAGACGGTTAAAGGCTTTTCTTTTTGACCACTCATATCCAACCTTTGCATATGAACTGAGACCAACACGCAAACCTCCATTCCACTAGTACCCTTCCTCGGACCGACCTCCGGAATTTTGGATCGCACCGTTCTGGACCCCACACTCTGCTCATCGGATTTGATTTGGTACCACAGTGCTCAATGTTGTCATTGACGACAGTAACACTCTAATTTTGTTGTTTGTTGTTGTTATTGCTGTTGTTGTTGTTAGTGGCAATAATAGCACTATTTTCAATATTTTCAGGAAAACAAATCAAAAGACTTCAAACAAACCAGACTGTAAATAGATTTTGTAAGCTGCCTGATGATTGGTTCACAAGGTTAAAATCGACCCGTGGTTTAGGAGGTTTGTAGTCAATGTTTACTTTAGCACGACTTTTAAATTTTAGTTTACACTTAAGTAAAGACTTTAATTACAATTTTATGCATTTTATTGAATTAAAGGTGTTTTAGTAACGACGAATAATGAATGGAGAGAAAGTGAAACATTTATTTGTATAATTGTCATTGATTGTCAGGCCTTATTCTATTTGATATTCGTAGAAATATGATTTACTAGCTGGTGTTATGTTACCTATTTAACTAAATGGGAGTGGCCAGGCAACATTATATGTGTTGTAATTTCTATTTTATTATACAAAGTTAAATGTACGCGTATATATATATATATATATATATATATATATATATATATATATATATATATATATATATATATATATATATACTTTCACTTAAACTGTTAAATTTTAATACGTACAAATTTTTTTTCTATTTTTAATTGATACTTTTTTATAGATACTTATTTTGCTAATCTGGTTGGTAATATATGGTCAATCCCATAGTGCTTAGTGTTAGAATACTGGAATAGTTGTAAAATGCATAACTAATTTTTCTAGTTCTTTACAAATGGAAATATTTAACTCATGCCATTAAATTTCCCAAGGTAAAACTTATATCAGCTCTCTTTTTTTATTTTCTTACAATACTGGCCAAGCCTTTTGTACTATTCCATAAAACTTTACTTTTATTGTGTGAATTTGGCCAGTCATTAATATCACTGATTTCCAAATTATATCCATGATGTCCTGACAGTTCTAGTCAGATGTGGAATCGGACATTTAAATGTAATCATGCTATATTTATATTGTACTATTTGTGTAGAGCTGTTTTGAAGAAGTACCGCTACAGTTATTGGAACTAACAGAGTGAAACGCAACTATTGAGAAACATGCCAGATAGACCAGTGTGGGGTGGAACCATGGGTGGAGCTCAGGGTGGAGCTCAGGGTAGAGCTCAGGGTGGGGCTCAGGGTGGAGCTCAGGGTGGGGCTCAGGGTGGAGCTCAGGGTGGAGCTCAGGATGGAGCTCAGGGTGGAGCTCAGGGTGGAGCTCAGGGTGGAGCTCAGGGTGGAGCTCAGGGTGGAGTGCAGGGTGGAACTCAGGGTGGAACTCAAGGTGGAGCTCAGGGTGGAACTCAGGGTGGAACTCAGGGTGGATCTCAGGGTGGAGCTCAGGGTGGAACTCAAGGTGGAGCTCAGGGTGGAGCTCAGGGTGGAGCTCAGGGTGGAGCTCAAGGTGGGGCTCAAGCTGGAGCCAGGGCTGGAGCCTGGGGTAGGGCTCAAGCTGGAGCCTGGGGTAGGGCTCCATCTGGAGCCTGGGGTGGGGCTCAAGCTGGAGCCTGGGGTAGAGCTCAGGGTGGGGTTCAGAGTGGAGCTAGAGGTGGAGCCAGGGGTGGAGCTCATGGTAGATCTAATAGGAGTGAAAGCTTTAGCGAAGATGCCGCCTGGAAACTAGATAAGATAGGTACAGTATGCCGGCTAAATTTATATAATTTGATAATTATGCTTTCAAGTCTACATTATACCAGGCATACATTATACCATGCATACATTATACCATGCATACATTATGCCATGCATACATTATACCATGCATACATTATATAATACACAATGAATTAATCTCTCAGAAACATATAATTATGTTAAAAAGCTTTGTTTAATAGCTTAAATTAAAGAAATATCGAAGTATGATATAACAGAAAAATCTAGATGTATATGCTTAATATATTCTTGATAAGACAAATTAGGTGCCCTTAATTCATTTAGAATAAAGAAAACTTAAAAGTGGATACAGTTGGAAAGTAATGTCATTGAATACCTCTCTCTCTCTCTCTCTCTTAGTGCACTGCCTACTGGCAGGTCCATGGTATATAACGCCTCCACTCTTCTCTGTCTTCTGTTTTATTCGTCCTCTCCACATATGAGTGGGTTTTTAAATCGGCTAACATACCTAATCTTGGCCTGCCCCTGTCTCTTTTCCTTTCATTCTGCCTTCTCTAACCTCTTTTAATAATCCTTCCCCCCTTAGAATGTGTCCTGTCCAACTCTTCTTCCTATTTCATAATACTTTTGTCAATTGTCTATCTGAATACTAGATAAGAGAGTTATCAGTTTCTATCAGAGGTTAAAAAGCATAGTGAAACTGGAGTCTGTGTTACTGTATAAGAAAACTGAAGAAAAGACCAACCCGTAAATGCATGTGTCATATGAGTAGATCACAAAAATTGAAAAAGGGAAGGAGAAATCAACTCAAAGGCAATATAATGTGTTGATAAGTTATAGACTTTTTGTGAAGAGATTAAATTGTCTATCATAGGAGTGCTCTTTATGGAGTGTAACAGCAGACTGTTAGAAGGAATATGTACCTTAGACCTGTCAACTTTCATAACACTAGAAATAGAAAGTCCACAATTCCATGATAATTTTCAATTCCATGTGCTTTTCCATTTAAGTCATTTGTTCGCTATCTGCCGATCATTTTGGTGCATCAATGCAATGTAATTTAACTTGCTGTATTATAGTGTAGTGTACTGCAGAGTCTAATACTATTTAATTTAGCTCACTGTATTTTACTGTAATGTGCTACAGGGTCTGAAAAATCTAACATAACTCTTTGTATTGTATTTTATTTTATTGTATTCCCCACAGATTCGGAAACAGTGTTATTTAGCTGACTGTATTGTATTTTACTACAGAGTCTGACACAATGTAACTTAACTCATTATTTTGTATTGTATATGCTACAGAGTCAGATACAATGTAACTTAACTAATTACATTGTAATGTATTGAGTTGTGTTGTGTAGTGCTGTATATTATGTTGTATTGTATTGTGTTGTATTGTATTTTATTTTATTTTATTGTATTGTATTGTATTTTATATTGTGTATTGTATTGTATATTATATTGTATTGTATTGTATTGTATATTGTATTGTATATTGTAATGTACTGTTTTGTATATTGCATTGTATTATATTGTATTGTATTGTATATTACTGTATTTAACTGTATTGTAATGTATTTGTATTGTATTGTATTGCATCGTACTATATTGTATTGTATTGTATTGTATTGTATAGTATTGTATTGTATTGTATTGCTCTACAGTGGAGGACATCGGTGAGCTGTGCATGAGACAGGAACAGCTCAACGAGTACCTCATCATCCAGGAGTACGATCGACAGCAGATGGTGGGGCAGCTAGCTACGCTGGAGCAGCTGCTCCGAGAGAACAAGGAGTTCATGCTCTTCCAGCGCAGGCAGCAGGACAGCATTCGACTCCTCCTCGCCAATCAGCACTTGAAGATACAGAGGATAGAGATGCAGGTGACTCATCTGCGCAACGCTGGCGGGAGATGTCGGTGTAGCGTGTGTGAACCACAGCTGTCCCTGGAACAGAGACAGCGGCAGGATCAGATGAGACAGGCGATACTGCAGCAGGAGCGACTGCAGCTGGCTAGGCTACAGCTGCAGGCCCAGTGGACGCTGAGGCCCCTGATGCTTCGTAGAGAGCTGAGCATCCAGGAGGAGCAGGAGGTAGCTGATAGTGGGTCTAACACCGAGGACGAGGCAGCTGGGGCTGCAGCTGCTGCAGCTGCTCCAGCTGCTGGTGGTGGTGGTGCTGTAGCTCTCTGTTCTGCTGCTGCAGCTGTCTGTGCTGCTGCTGACACAGATCGGGAGTCAGTTGAAACTTTAGAGCTGAGTCTGCGCGAGTGGTTGAAGCACGTTAAAGAAAGTCAGGAAGCCGAGAATGCGCGGGAAGTGGCTGAAGCTGCTGAGAGAGAACTGGAAGCAGCTGAAGCTGCTGAGAGTGGACAGGAAGCAGCTGAGAGTGGACAGGAGGCAGCTGAGAGTGGACAGGAAGCAGCTGAGAGTGGACAAGAAGCATCTGAGAGTGAACAGGAAGCAGCTGAGAGAGGTCAGGAAGCAGCTGAGAGTGGACAGGAAGCAGCTGTAAGTGGACAGGAAGCAGTTGAAATAGCTGAGAGTGGACAGGAAGCAGCTGAGAGAGAACTGAAAGCAGCTAAAGCAGCTGAGATTGGACATGAAGCAACTGCGAGTGGACAGAAAGCAGCTGAGAGCGGACAAGAAGCAGCTGCTGGTAGTAGGGATCATATTGGATCTGGTGAGACCAACAGAAGCACTGGTGTGGTGCTGGAAAGCTCTGATGGAGCGACAGCTGGCCTGTGTTCGATGGAAGGCCCAGCAACATCGGAAACTATTCCACCTGAAAGTGCTCTTGCCAGAAAAACGAAGAGCACTTCATTAGAGGAGAAAGATGATGGAGTGGTTGGTGAAGAACTGGCTGTAGCAGAAGAATCAGAGGCAGGAACATCTGAAAGAAAGATCTCCCAATCAGCAGAACCCAATGCAGAGGATAAGAGTTCTGATAGAAAGCCTTAAGGAAATGATAGAATGACCGAGCTTTTAGAATTTTTCCATGTTTTTATTTTATATGGCTGTTCTTTAATGTCACGTTGTGAGCAATTTGCAAATAATTAATAGTTCTAAGACGTTTTGCAAAGAATTTGATATAGTTAACTAATGCGAACTTTTATACCCTTATGTCCAACGTTTGTTCACATTCCATCGTATTATACAGTATGTAGGCTTGTGTTTCTTTTCTGTGTTAACATTTTTTAAATTTCTTAACCATTTATACATTTCTCTGAATTTACAATTACCTGTCATTTCTATTTGTTTGATCAATAATCACAGGAAGTCTTTAGAAGTGGTGGAGGGTTTTATCATTTATGTTTTTATTAAATGCTGGAAATATTTTTAGAATTTAACTTTTGAATAAGTTGAAAAATTGTAATGAGATTTCGTGTAATTCTGTAGTATTCTCATTATGACACCGACACTTTAGTGACAATCAGTCATTAAAACATTTACCGCACTCATTCTCACGTAAACTAATGTTATGATTTTTTAAGTTATATGAGCAGAATTTTATTACCAATTTCAAATTTACTATATTACTGTTACGGAATTATTTCACTATAATGATATCCATTTATTACATTCAATTGCTATGTAATTTCACCAAAATTACAACTACTATTACTGTGCAATAATAAAACTATGTTCACTTACAGGGAAATCACTGGATTACACTGCATCAATTGATACCCTCTGTTGTGAAACAATGGCTTAAAATTCGTTGTTCTTAAGTGAATATTTCTTCTTTTACTTTTTAAATCTTTTCTCTCTCTATATGCAATTTATAAAAGCTCCAGTCCATAGTGTTAATAGCATTTGTGCCGTTTAGTAACTGCAATTGCATATTTGTCTTAATGTAATAGTCAATCATGTATCACCTTTCCAACCCCTAGCTAAATAGGAATTAAAGAGAAGATGCTGATGATAAGGAATAGTCAATCATGTAATAATCTTTATAAAGCAATAAATGGAAGTAAATTTTCATTTCCATGACTAAAGGTATTCATATAATTATACATGTATAAATATATATATATCTATGTATATATATATATATATATATATATATACAATATATATATATATATATATATACATTCATGTGTATATATATATATATATATATATATATATATATATATATATATACCGTATATATATATATAATATGTATATGCATTAATATGATTATATATATAATATATATTAATATAATCAATATTATATATATTATATATTATTATATATATATATAATGATTATATAAAGTCAATAGTATATATATATATATATATGGTAAATTTTATATATATGGTAAATTTTATATATATGGAAATTTATATATATATATATATATACACATGTATATATATATATATATATATAGAAATTTCCATATATATAAAATTTGTACTTCTGTAACTAAATGTTTGATTTGTCAGATGGCACGTGTTTTAAATGTTCAGCTATTCGCAGAATTGCAGTTCTATGAATTATATTGCTTTTATCAAGATTTTAATTTTCAATATTAAAACTTGAATGCATGTATGGTTTCATTAAGATACGGGACATGGGTCGAAATCACAATTTCATATTTATTAGTAAAAATTGCTTTGATCTCTGATGTCATAGCTAGATGAAGAAACGAACGTTAGTTACTCTTGGATGTATTAATCTTGTGAATTGTGGTGAATTTTACGTCTACTGTGATATGAACTTTATTGTATTTAAACTTTTGTACTTCTGGACTGTGGTAGGAATTACATGTATATTGACTGTGATTTTTCTTATGCATTAATAGCTGCTGATTTTGATCTTGAAAGTTAGAATCTATGTTTCGGTTAATTACTGCAGATAATTCTCAGAGGAAAACTGAAAAATTGTTGATTTAAATAAAGGTTTAGACAGTTATATATGGGTATCTATCCATCATCTATCGTATAGTATTTTTAAATGGACATATTTTTACTATTACAATATCGTTCGATCACTTATTGTTAGTTCTTCTAATAAAGTGAATGCCACATTGAGTTTAAAATGGCTTCTTGGTTTCGAGTAGGGAAAGCGACATAATTATAAAATAATCATTTTAGAGAGTTTATGTGCGGGAGATCAGCAGTTTCACTCTACCGGTGCATGCTGAAATATATTCGTGCATTATTGGACTACTATTTTAATTCCCTTTCTGTAATGAAAATAAATCAGAAAATATATATTTTTCCTAAACATAAAAATATTATCTTCTAGAGAGTGTGTGTGATTGTGTGTGTGTATATCCTGTGTGTGTGTGTGTTGACTGGTTTGTGTATTTGCACGTGTGATTGAAAGATGAGCTAAAGAAGAATACCATGCGCCATATTTTTAAAACCAAGAACCGGTCAAGATCTGACCTGAGCTACTCGTATGTGTGTGCGTGTGTCTGTGTGCGCATATAGGCGTTCAGCTGTGCATGTATGTGTGCGTCTGTGTGCGTGTGTCTGTGTGCGCATATAGGCGTTCAGCTGTGCATGTATGTGTGCGTCTGTGTGCGTGTGTCTGTGTGCGCATATAGGCGTTCAGCTGTGCATGTATGTGTGCGTCTGTGTGCGTGTGTCTGTGTGCGCATATAGGCGTTCAGCTGTGCATGTATGTGTGCGTCTGTGTGCGTGTGTCTGTGTGCGTGTATGGGCGTTCAGCTGTGCGTGTATGTGTGCGTGTGTCTGTGTGCGAGAAGACAAAATAATATATATGGGCAAGCGTGGGTTAAATTGTTAAGAGAATAGTCTATATAACATATTTTTGTAGTCTATGTTAAACGAATAGACTACATAACGCATTTTAATGACTGTTTTCTGCTATGTACGCCGCACGGGTGTGTTTTCTGCTATGTGCGCCGCACGGTTGTGTTTTCTGTTATCTGCGCCGCACGGGTGTGTTTTCTGCTATCTGCGCCGCACGGGTGTGTTTTCTGCTGTGTACGCCGCACGGGCGTGTTTTCTGCGCAGATCTGTTTGATATGCGTTTTGCAGGCGCGTGCGCGTGAAATATGTCCAGATGAGAGTAACGTATGAGCAAGCGATGATAGTTTGCTGGAGGCTGCCTGAAGATTTCCTGACGCTGGTCAAACATATGTTAGAAATAAATAACTCTTCTTTCCTCACAAAAAATCCTTCCATCCAGCGTGTGTTTGAGAATTCCAGTAGAATCTAATTGACCATGAATATTTCTCAAAGTTAACGTCCTATTCTACGTTTATGCGCAAATGCAAAATTTTGTATGAATTTTTTAATACATCTTTTACGTCTAAGACTGCTATAATGTTCCTTAACCACTGTCTGCAGCCAGTGGTTGGAGCCACTGTCTGGAGCCAGTGGCTGGAGCCAGTGGCGATATCCGTAAGATATTCAACCGCGGATCAGTATGTGCGGGGTTCAAATCCTGGGCTCGCCTGTCACTGACATCGCTTTCGAGTGAGGAAACTGACGTTAACATTATCTTTTTTGCTTTTAACAATTTATTAGATATTACTTAACGAATACGTAAAGTTTAAATTAATTCTGCTACAATTTTTATGGCTTAATTTTTAGAGTTTCCGAAATTCTACAACAAACAACGTTTTTCTCTTAGTGCTCCAAATTCCTGTGTGTCTCCCGTATTGGCTAAAACTAATAACACAGTTTAATTTCAATTCTCGATTTGACAACTATACTAACAATTAGTGTTAGTTACAAGTTACAGAAATTATTAGTTAGTTTAACAGGTTACAGAGAGAAATAATTTAAGCAAAAGTCAGTTACTATCCAATATACCGGTTTAAGTCAATTCTACCATATACTCTGCATAGACTATCTATGCAAGACTAGACAGCTATTTTGGGCCTACTTTCTAATCAGACTGAGTTACAAAAACAGTTGCAGATTCATTCTAAAAAGGGCTTCCGCTAAAGATTTGTCTTTGACACGAGAAATTTTAGGTTATAAGCAATTTTGGTAGTAGTAGTACCTTGAAGCCTGTTGAAGACAAGGCATTTTAGTATCTTTTTAAGGGTTGGTGAAATAAAATGTTCGTGTAAAAAATAATTTACATTATTTCCGAAATTGATCTTAAAAGGCGAATAACGTGAACGAAGAAGACAAGCAGTCAGTTTACGAAATAGTAAACTCTCCAACCTTCTAAAATAAAAGTTAAATAGTGATCTCTTTCAAACTGTAGAACGAGGAGAACGTTTTAACGGAAGCCCTTGTTTAAGACTCTATTCCTTTCCTATAATATTTCTCTAGGCCTACTCATCGACATTCCTGCTTCCACTTCTGCCCGGAGAATGGCGCCCATCTTCGAAATTACATCACCAAACATCCTGTCTTCTGCAGAAAAATTAAACAAATAATATAATAACTAAATGAGTAAAAATCTTCCATTATTTACTATGTGAGGTTTGAATCTGCCATTTCACATTGCAGTACGGAGAGAGAGAGGGATATAAATTCAATGGTATAAGGCTAAAACTATTAGAAGACCATAAACAGGTATCAATCAATCACTTATTCAATCAATCTCAAATCCCAAATTGCAAATCCAAAAATCCGTAAAACTCTGTAAATCAATCAATCAAAATATTAATCAATCAATCAATCAAAGAATCATTACCATCATCCCTAGAATCCCAGTTTAACTTGGGTCGGGATTCGAATATACTGTCTCAAATTCTCTCTGTCCAACATCATATCATCAGTCAATCCCCTATTTGAGACTTTTCCATTCGTTTAAATTTTTGTTGCAATTTCTGGAGCCTAGGCGCTCACCAACCGAATGCCCTTTCTGACGTTGGTACGAATCTTAGTGCTTTAGTCGCATTCTACTACACGTGCAGTCACCGGTTCGTCACTTCTTCAAGCAACACGGACACAACACCGAGAAATCAATCAAGGCATCAATCAATAAATAACTAACTAATTGAATACAACCATCAATCGGGCAAAGTGTCCTAGGTCAACTATTTCATATTTTTGCAAATCGTTAGGGTAAGAATAAAGTACGTAATCATAATACAAGCAAAATGCAATCATATAGGACCAGTGCTCAAAAGTTAATTAAAACTTATTTCACTAACATATAATGGCCTGGACAGAACTGCACTAAAATATGGATTGAATAATAATAATAATAACAATTAGAGTGCTACAGTCATCAATGACAACATCGAGCACTATTGAGACAAAATCTAGCTGGCGAGCAAAAGAAGGTCCAAAAACGGTGCAAATTTCAAAATCCAGATAATCAGTCCAAAGTGAAATTCATAAATTAAATTGATAATTCATATAAAGAAAACCAAAGCGATGAGAGTGTCTAGAAAAGGAGGAGTCAATGTAGAATTAGACGGTAACAAGTTAGAATAGGTACAGACTTTCAGATATTTAAGACAGATATGAACGAAGATGAGAAATGTGGAAGAGAAATAAAATTTAGAATTGCTCAAGCAAGAGAGGCCTTCATTAATAGGAAAGAATTGCCAACGAAAGGTTTTAAGGAAGCCCGAAGCTAAAGACTGATAGAACTGTAAATAATATCAAATTTTTTGTAATTCGTATCCGACAATTATTGCTATTACTTTTTACTTTCGCAATACTTATTATCATGCATCTGTAACATTGTGCGTTTGTCCTGATGAATTTGCCAACAATCAGTTGCCGCAGATGTAGGCCATGGCAGACGGGCCGTTAAACTATTAAGCCCGCTCTGGTGTTATGTTTCTGCCTATTTTCATCTTTACACCGATATCTGATAGCCGGCTTTGTTTTTATAACCATGTAACATTTCTATAAATACCCACAGCTGCTTCCATCCGTCTATCTTACGCAGACTAAAGAAGTCAGGAAATATTTACGACTGTTTTGCTACAGCATTTCGTGACCTAGAATCTATTGGAGAGATCAATGGGACAAAATTTTAAAAATCATATTATATTGCATATTCATACTAAGAGTCTGCTTTCATTCTCCATAAAAACACTCCATTGAGCAGCAAGTTAATATCTTTTCAAAATGCTATACCTTATCCATAACTTATGCAGCCTAGAGAGTGGGAAAAATATGGCTTATGAGGTAGTTTCCCTTTTTTCCTCTACATTGTTTTGCTTTGTCGTCCCTGAAGACACACGCAGTTACCGGTCTATCTATTCTCAGTGTCCTGGACACAACAAAGAAAAACTTGTAATTTTTGATTACACTATACAATTTGGTTATAAAATTTGTAAGTTGCTGTAAGCAATGTCATTGTAAAATACAAAATTCAATCATAATAAGTGCACTATAATCACATAAAGACTAAACGTTTTATCGAATTACTAATTTAATTTTCAAATAATAAATGAAATAGGGTTAGATATTAATCAACAAAATCATATCTTGAGGAATTGCTTTTAAACAGGCACTTCAATAGAATTGTTAGACTGATTTGAAGGTGAACTGAAGGTGGACCGTGCGTTGTGGAATGCAAGCCAGTGCATAGTTTACTGTTTCACTTTTACTCAGGCACTTGTAATTTATCTTGTATCTCACTTGAGCATGCATTGCATTACTTAGCCTCTTCCACTGGATAAGATCAACATTGGCGGTATCTAGCGCGCTCCCTCAAATCTCTTCCAAAAGCTATCTCTTCCGTTGTACATTGAGCACACCTTTGCTAATCCTTCAACATTCTCAAGATCTTGCAGCACCTTACTTTCAATTTCGTAGGCTAGCCACCGAGTATAGTGAAATCTTTTTGCACTTAATTGTTATAATATTTGACATGATAACATTTTTTAGTTTTTTTTTCAAATAAGTTAAACGAATGCTGCAATGTGGTAAAATTGTTTTGTTGCGTTTTTAAGTTAAAGGGAATTTTCAGCTCATATTTTCCACCCATTTCTCCTAAAATATAAGTTATTCATTACTGACTTTTTAAGTTAATAGAGATGTTAGATTTAGACTCATATTCTATAACCCTTTCTCCTGGAAATAAAGTTTTTCAACTCTTCCAGCGGAAGAACCTATTGCCTCTACTGACTTACTCCACCAGTGATTTACAATGTACTACATAACATTATGACACCACTGCGCATTCTGACTGCTGCATACAAATTCATATCTAAACATTTCTGTTTTCTCGTTTTCTATCAGTTTCTGGACTTCTTTTCGCAAATTAGACCCATAAACAAAGTTGTATTCTTATTTCTTTGTTTATTTGAAGAGAAAAGTAGAAAATAGATAAATGTGTCTCAATAGCGCAAGGGGTAGCGTCATGAACTTTTAAATGACAGATCCTGAGGTGAATTGAACCCTCCTGGGTTCGAATCCCAGCCGCACTGATCTGAGAATAAAATCTCGGACATTGACTGGACTGGTTATACGGAAAATGGTCTAAATTGCCAAACGGATTAAACATGAGGTGTTAAAAGTGATAGATAACGACATAGTTGATCATTTAACTATAATGCGTGTTTATTTTTTATGTGGAAATAGACAGATTTATATGCCATGGGCCTGCCACAAGTCAGTACACTGAGAGATACATGTTGTTCACGTAATTCTAAATAATCCACTATTATCTGACTAACTTGATCGTCTACGAAGCTTTTTAGGACGGGGTTTGACGCATTAGCGTAGCTTTCGCCTCGTAGTCTTGATGCATGATTTCCAATCTCAGATCAGTCAACAACAAATAGATTCAAGGTGATAGAAGGTTATTCTCAAATCTATACTAGCTGCCCACGGCGCTAGTAAAAGTAGCAATTGATTATCTTCTCCTCTATCAACGGAGAGGAGAAAATAATAAAAATTGCGAAAACAGCAACTAATCAAGAAAACTTTGTAAACACGTGCGAAATGCTATGAGCATATCTAATAGCAAACTTTAATTCTTGATATGGCATAACCTTTAAATAAATTGAATATTACATAAGACTCAAGTATTTTATTAGAAAGATATTGGCCAAAAGTGTTCTACAGTGTATTACGAATCTTAAAAGATTTGCTTCACTTAGCGCTTGAGATCTATTTGAATCCATTTCACGATCAGTTCCATAGTGTAGTTTATTAAGGACATGTTCTTGAATGACTTTTTTTATGCTATTAACTAGGGGCAAATGTACCCTAGAAATGTCTAAGGTTTACACCTCTAGCAGCCATAACTACTTATTTAAAGAGTACGCCAGCGACATTCAAAGGACTAGTAATGCATGTAGCTAGAGTGTTCGACGTTGATTAAGCTGGTGAGTTGTTTTAATGATGCTCCTTTTTTAGATGAAGCTGCAGCTCAATTGAGCTTTATACATGGATTCTACCTAAGAACATATTGCTCGACCAGTTACGTAGATTACTTATTTCAGTTCCAAAGACAGTGAAATTTAGAGTTATATTGCTAGATATTGTAGTGGATGGCCGTTGTACAGCAGACGAATAATGTAATAATTGGTGACGGATGTTCTGAACTCACTCTGTACCTCGTCATATTAATACTACACTAAATTATAATCTATAACTACATGTATACTAGTCTATCTGCCTAGTACCGGTCTTGCGTATGAATTGGAAGTAGACCCTCTACTGATTGATTTCTGATGATCGATCGATCGAATAATAAATTAATTGAATTTTTACAAATTGTTGCCAATTGATTTAAAAACTTTTAAACGTAAATTTTTTATTTAGTAATAAAATCCAAGCTTACATCATCAGATTTTCCTGTCTTCTTGTCCTTTCTTTCCGCCTTCTGGTTGCCTGAAGAGCTAGGCGCCTCTGAACGTACTTCGCTTTTTGCCGCTGCTGGACCCTTTCCTTGTATCTCTGCCGGTGTGTTTGTCTGTCGTTTCCCAGACTCCGCCTCGGCTGTGGGATATTTTTCCGCTGACGGTCCTGCATTTTTAGACGCTATATTCTCCATATTTCTACCCAGTGCATCGTCACACTGCGAAGCAGGTCGAGAAGTGTTGCTATTGTTTACCTTATCAGCGTTGCAAGATGTGAGATCATCGTCAAAAGTCATCAAGTTGTCTGGGTAACCAGTATCAATCGACAGTGAATTTTTTTTCTGAAGAGCATCTCCATGGAAACTGCCTGACATCATGGTGTCGTCATCTTCTAGATCAGAAGTGGCGTCAACGTAAACAGAGATTGGTCTGACGCCACGGGCTGGGCTCAACAGTCCTTCTTCTTCGTTCAAAGCGGCGTCAATCTGAACAGATGGGATATTGAGATGTTGATTTGAGGCGGTGGAAGCGATGTTGTTTGAAGATACTGGTGATAAGATTCCTGAACCGCCTTCTGCGGAAGTATATTTAGGTGGAGTTAGTATCACATCCTTATTCGTTTGGCCTGCCACTTCCTGAGATGTGGAATAATTTTCTAATAGAGGAGCTTCCGGATTCGAACAAGCTGATGTAAAATCCAGACCAAGTAAGTCTGCAACTATGGCGTCTTGCCCAGTGGTCGATTTCTTGTTCGAATCTTTGCTGCTGTTCCAATCAGTTATTTTATTAAAATCAACTAGAAGGTCTTTTATTTGATCTTCAATCTTAAGAGTTTGATCATCATTACGTTCCTCTTTTACAGAATCCTTTTTATCTAAGCTTGTTGAAAGCTCTGAATTATTTGCAGTTGAGTTTATCGATTCTGAAACTTTTTCAGTAGTCTGATGCAGCTCCGTTGAGAAGGGAGCTTCCACCGCAAGGGAGAACTCATCAATATTTCCAGACTCCGTTCGAATGTGTGTGGCTAAAGGCGGTGAAATATCGATTTGTGGAGTAGATTGCTCTGAAGTAGATTTACAAGTTGCAGCAATCTGTATGACATCAGTTTCGTCAATGGATGATTTTCTTAACGTAGGCTCGACAATTCCAACCTGTCGACCTTTAGAATCAGAAGTGACTCCCCACTGATGGTGAGAATCGTTAAGTGATTGGTCTAGCTGTTGGTGATCCGGTAAATTTCTTGGCAAGTTTTGTTGATTTTGTATGTTATTTTCTTCAGTTTGTTCAGGTAACTTCTGTAGATGTTGATTAGGCACAGACTCTCGTGTGGTATCAACTTGCGAATCGTTTCGCAGTTTTCGACCTTCATTGTGATCTTCTTTTAAGCTCTCTTTCTCTTCGATGTTCATACGGTTTTCCTGATTTTCTTGAGCCTCCTCGTCTGTGTATTCTTCATCGTTAAAGTCCATATTGTCCACTTTGATTCCCTTCGCTTCTTCTATCTCAGCAATCCACTGCGGCTTGCTGCCTCTTTCCAGTCTTGACGTAGATGTCTTAGGAGCATTATACTCTACTTCCGTTGTCATCCAGTGCTTTAGGAGATTCTTCGTTCTTCCCGCTTCAAATACTGGCTCATCTTTCGCCTGGATTTCAGATCTCACGACATCAGAGCTGACCTCATCCGGTTGATTCTCGGCAAGAACTATGACATCTACCAGATCCTCTGATCTTCCGTCGTATGAAGCTCGCTCAATCCTTTCTTTGTGCCTCAGACTTGTTACTGGCTGACTTGTCTGTCTCACCAACCTCTGAGAAATATCCTTCACCTTGATCTTTGGTTGGTTGTCAATAGTTTCGTTTTCTTCATTTCGAATTTTCTCTCTATTCAGAACGGTTGATTGACTATTCTTTTGAATTAGTTTTTCAGAAATATCCTTAACCTTGACTTTTGGCTGTTTTTCGCCCGAATCATTCGAATCGTCGCTTCTAATGCGCTCGCGTTTTGATTCAACTGATTTCTGGCTAATCAGCTTTTCCGATATGTCCTTCACTTTGACTTTTGATTCGAAACACTCTTCGCTGTCTTCATCTGTGAGTCTTATAGGTGATTTCTTGACTGGAGCTGCTGATCCACGTTGCTGGAAGGTGCTTGCGATGTTTCTAGCTTTCCCTGGCTCCAATTCTATAGGCTTACTCCACTCTCCAGGGTCTTCAGCTCTTACCACCCCCTCCAATCTCTGTGGAGTGCTCTCCAACACTCCTCTTGTCTCCAGCGTTGATCCGTCTTCCGTTGCTAACGAATCCTGGAAAACGTTAACATTTTTAAATATTAGCGAAAGATAATCGTCATCGATCTGTAAATCCTAACTTTTAGCCTTCTTAGACAAGATTACTATTGATTGAGAGATAGGGAAATAGAGAGAGAGAATGAGAGAGAGATACATAGAGAGAGAGAGAGAGCTAGACAGGGAGAGAGAGAGAGAGAGAGAGAGGAGAGAAAGATGGAGAGAGATATATATGTATAGAGAGAGATATTGAGAGAGAGGCGCATAGATAGAGAGCTAGAGAGAGAGAGGTGCACAGAGAGAGAGAGAGAGAGAGAGATAGAGAGAGAGAGAGAGAGAGAAAAAGAGATAGAGAGAAAGAGGGTAAAATTAAGTAAATAATAAATGATTTTTGCAGCAGGTTCCTACAAATTCAATGAAATTGTCTACAAATAATTAGAAAATAAATTTTTAACATTTAAGCAGAGTAGGCTCCGTAGTCGGTCGAAAGTTGAGGGCGAAAGTAAAATAATATTAGAGGCCTATTAACAAAGAATAAGATTTGAAGTTCGTTTCGGTACACTAGGATGATGTGAGGGGCTTCATCTTCAGTTGACAATAAAACTGAAGGGCGCACAGCTTTTGGGTAATTTTCTTTAGACATCTTCTTGAACCCGATGAGATAAATTCGCCAGATTACAGGCATGGCATTTAAATTCAGCCAGTAGGTTTGATAACGTTAAGAAATGATTGAACCGTAGGCCGAACGTGATAAGAAAGGGTTAACAAAGCAGCAACCAGTGGGAAAGCATTGACAAATCACCGCTTCATTCACAAAACAATTTAGCTAAAACGACCTCACGTGGATAGGCTACTGATTGTGTTAATTTACTTGGTACATTCTGCACTAATACTAATATTTTTGCTGACTGTCCTAATTTTTCGACTTTGTACTAATCGTACTCATTTTACTAACTGTACTGTACTAATAAAGTAATAATTGTACTATCTATGCTAGTTGTACTAACTGTACAATTAATTGTGTTAATACTATAATTGTACTAATTCTACTAGCTATGCTTACTATACAATTTATACTAATTGTACTAACTACAGTTAACGGTAGGCCTAGTAATTGTAGTAACTTTACTAATTTCATTAATTGTAGATAGGCCTATGCGTATTGATTTCATATTATACGTGTACATGCTAGCTAGTCAAATATATACCATCTAGGAACAGTAAAATATTGAAATTTGCTTACATCAGCAATAAATCTCTTCTTCTTCACTACTTTCACTTCGTCATTTTGATTTGACCAAAATCCAGCCAATCCTTTAGTTTTTCCAGCACTCGGGGTTCCGCTGGAATTCTGAGATTCTTCAGGAGACTTTTCGGTTGATGGATTCCCGGAACCCTTACCTCCAGACTTTGAGCCAGAGTCGCTACCCACTTTGTCGATCTTAAGCTTACCTCGACCTGCAGGGGCATTTGGACCAGAAATTGCTTTGTTCTCCGCTGATGATGTTGAATCTAAATTCTTCAGGTTATTGGATACCCCTACCTGCTTTGAGCCAAATTTTGTTCCCATATTGACAGCTCCAGCAGCGTCAGAGTCAGGCTTCTTGCCAAACTTTCCGGCGACGCTCGTCACATTGCTGACTTTTGAGGCTGAAGGTGTACTAGAGGTATCCGCTGCCGACAACGATGAAGATATAGTTCCTGTTCCGGTCTTGCTGTTCTTGATCCAGCTTGCGGCATCGTTGTTGAGTGCAGCCGTCGTCCCTGACGTCTTATTTGTGGCAACGGTTTTGCCAGTGGTATGTTCTGCGAACTTTGAAATCTTTTCACTTCCTCCTGCATCTGATTTTGACCCAACCGAAGTTCCGATCTTTCCAGGTAATTCCTTCGCGCCAGCCGAGTACCTGCCGGCTAACTGAGGAATCCCTGAGCCATCTCTAGGCGTGGCTTTGTCCGGCGATCTTAGGCTTCCTCCGCCGGACATAGTCCAACAATGTTATTTACACAGAAAACTATACGGTCTATAGCAGAGTTACTGTTTCATGGTTATCAGTATCCCCTCACTGAGTCTACTTAATGATTCATAGCGAGTTGAATTTAAATATTTATATATTAATTTTTGTTCTGATAATTATCAATTCAATTAATTATTCGAGCTAAATATAGAGCAGTAATAATATTCATTGAATCGAGTAATTTAATAATCTCTAGCCTACTTGCAATAAGCTGTAACCAATGTGATTTAAATATTGTAGCATTGAAATTTAAATTTCAAATTTGAGCGACGCACAAGTCTTAATTGCATACAGTGCATGACGTAGACTACTAAATCCATTGCTAAATCCATTTAGTCAACTCTTGCGAAATATTTGATTTTTGTACATAATTTTGTATTGTCACTGTAATATTATTGAATTTACTCTCGGTAATACGCGGAACTATATGTAATGCAAGGAATAATTATATAGCTCTCAATTTCTCAGCAAGCTCATGTCAGGGACGTCCCAGACACAACAGATTGAGGTAAGATTTATCGTTTAGATAAATCTATTGCCACAAATTTATCCTTGGCATACAAATAGCAGTCTGATTAAAATTAACAATGTCTATTAAAGAATTTTTATAATAAAGGAGTCGCTAGTTTAATTTAAATTTAAAAACTGATTACAATTGTAATCATTTTTTTATTAAAATCAATTGTAATCATACCTCGCTTAATGCTTGATAGATTGTTTAAATTTATCAAGCTTGTGTAGCTAAAGGGATTCTTCTTACTTTAAAATTCATAAAAAATATTGTCTCATCTTTAAATGAAACCCACAAGTCTATCCTGGGCTCGCCCGTAACTGATATCGCTTTCGAACCAGGAAACTGACGTTAACACTAACATTACCAGCTTTAGTTTTTTAACATTCGCTACGCATTTAGATTTAATACTGATCACCGAGCAACAAGTAGCACAAGCTTATTCCCTACAGAATCCTACGAGCTGATAACAGGAAGAGCTTGTTATGATCATACCAGTTCTTTCCGCTCGGACTGCTGGTCTACCGGATCAGTGTTTTGCAGGCCTAGGCAGCGGTTGAGGGAGTAGGCCTTTTGGTCTGCTGCAGCGTAGGCTTCGACCAGTGGCGCCACCATTATTTCAAATTGAGTGTAACACGCATTATAGTGAAATGATCAGCTATGTTGATGCGTATCACTTTTTACACCACATGTTTCAACCGTTAGGCAATTTAGACCGTTTTCCGTGTAACCAGTCCAGTGAATGTCCGAGATTTTACTCTGAGATCAGCTCGGACGGGATTCGAACCCACGAGGATTCAAATCACCTCACGATTTGTCATTTAAAACTTCATGACGTTACCCCTACGCTATTTAGACATTATATAATAGGCTTCGAAAGTATCAAAGAAGAAAGTTTTATTCCTTGCCCCCCCTCCCACCCTCACGTTAGTCTGACGTTACCTCTACCTGGTTAGACCAGCAGACCAGAATGAGTGTCGGATCTGAGATGATATTAAATACTTTACGATGTGGATGTTTTGCTAAAGCTGCTGTAGCAGAACGTTTAGCTTTTTTGTTATTTAACTCTAAGCTATGCAGCACGTGCTCCACACTGTATTCCCAGTTCTCTTTCAAATATAGTCCTACAGTCTAAACCTCGTATTTCTAAGCTGTCCACTACAGTATTTCTAATTTTCGAATGGATTAGCATGTCCATATAAGAAGTGGCTATTTGGAGAGTGTAAGCAGAATCTGAGTATGAATATGTACCATGGACCTGTGGCGTTGAGGGTTACACTGTATGTAATTGATGGTAAAGGTATAGCTTTCGGGAATGGATCAGCCGATTTGTCTACACAACACTCTTATAGAGCTTGAAAGTAGACAGTAAGATTATGTACCTTGAATATGCCATTTAGCTGAGCACTAGAGAGTGAGAGAGAAAGAGAGAGACAGAGACAGATAGAAAGAGAGAGAGAGAGAGAGAGAAAGAAGGAGAGGTAGCCTACTGGTATAATGCAATATTTTCTTATAAACGTTTTGACACAATGGTGAATTTCGAGATTCAATCCTTTTGACAGTTAATATTGTAATTAATATTTGGCGTAAAAATTAATTACTGAGGAAATCTCTGCTTAAAAAAGTTTCAATTAGTTTATTTTTAATGTCAATTTTTGTTTCTCAATGTAGAGCAAACTCTGTTCACTGACTAGGTTATTGGGATAGGAGTGACTTACCGATGATTAACTTACACACTCGACTGAATTAATTTATTAGATTTGGTATTATTTACGATATTTACTTCACGAATTGCTGTGGTTTAAACTATCAACATCAAATGTACTATTTGTCCTGAAAAGAATTTCTAGCATCCGAGGCTTGCGGCTTACGTAATAACTCAACGTCTGTTTCTAATAATTTAATAATTCAAAACCAACCATCGCTCTAAATAACCTTGTCAGGTTTGTTGAGTAGTACCTTCAACTTGGCTGAATTATAGCAACGGTATTGAAGTAGCACTAGAAAATAACACTAGAGAATAACACTAGGAAATAACACTAGAAAACAACACTATGGAACAACACTAGGAAATGACATTAGAAAATAACACTAGAGAATATCACTAGGAAATAATAACACTAGGCGATAACGCTAGTAAAGGTACTAGGAATTAAATAACACTAGGAAATAATACTAGAGAATAGCGCTAGAAAAAACACTAGAAAATAGCACTAGAGAATAGCACTAGAGAATAATACTAGGAAATAACACTAGAAAACAACACCAGAAAGCAATAGTACTAGGCGATAGCCCTAGTAAAGACACTTTTGGAATTAGCATCAGCATATACGAGTATAAATTAACACTAGGAAATTGTGCAGTTTACTTAAAGCTCTGACAGTTTTGTCCGACATTAAGCAATTTGTCAGCCTTCTTATCAGTAAGAGTTGTGTTCTTAATCAATCAGTAAGTCAATGAACTATAAATCAGTCAGTCAGTCAATCAATAAATCAATAAAGTCATTAATTAATCAATAAATATATTAGTCAAATTTAAATGATGTAAGTCAATAAATATGAATTTTATAGTGCATTCCTGTTTAATATCTCTGAAGTCTAGCGTTAGGCTGTAACTAAAAACAAGAAGCAAAACAAGTAAATTCTGTGAATGTTTGGCAATGTGGAAATAAGGATTTCGAAAAATTAAGAAAATATATTTCTAATCGGATTTCACTAAAGAAATCAAATTACTAGTTAGAAGTTATATATTTATGACTGCAGACTGCGGTGCCTATAGGGGATCCAATGCATTGAATTTATTTATTTATTTCGTACTTTTTCATTTTATTTGATGACTTATGATTATTTCGCAATTGTTTGCAAGTTTTATTAATTAAGCAGTTTTGTTTCCAATGCTATTATATATTATTACTATTATTATTTTTACGGTAGTATTAATTGATTGCATGGTTCACAATACACTTAATCTGAAGATTTTGATTTACTGTCGAAGACTCTTATAGAGCCCTAAGGCCAGTGAGTCAAACATACACGTACAACTGAGTAGAACTTACAACTACGGCCTAGACACGGACACGCTTGAGGAGTTCTTGCACTAAATAGTTATTAAGGCGTTAGTCTATTTCCACGTAGTACAAAAATACAAAAGAAATTGGGAATGGTAGGCCCATATCTGTGGAATTATGAATTACAGTGACAGGGTCTTTAATTTAATCCTTTCCTTTAGTTCTACTCCTCAAGGCTGAGTTTTGCGATAAAGGATTTATGGTCCTCTGTATTTTTTGCTCATCAACTTGACTCTGATACTATAGCGCTCAGTGTTGTCTTGGACAACAATAGTACTTTACCTAATTGTATGTTTATTGTAGCTGTTGGTTTCTTAAGTTAACAATAAGGTTTTTCTTCGATGACGTATTTCCAAACGTGCCAACTAAAATAAGGAATACCTATAGGTTGCTGATCATTAGGCAGTGAATTGAGAATAACCCCCTGAAACTAGAAACTAACCATTAACTTATTTTTTTATGAAACTTCATCGGTAGCTTGATAGAGCTAAGATAGAGCAATGATAGAGCACAGATAGAGCAATGATAGAGCACTGATAGAGAAATGATAGAAAAATGATATGGTAATGACAGCAATGATAGAGAAATGATAGGGTAATGACAGAGCAATGATAGAGAAATGATAGGGTAATGACAGAGCAATGATAGAGAAATGATAGGGTAATGACAGAGCAATGAGAGAGTAATAATAAAGCAACAATAGAGCAAAGATAGAGCAATAATAGAGTAATTATAACGTAATCATCGAGCATTGATAGAGCTATGATAACGCAATGATGTGTAATTTCAAGTGCAATTTACCTTGTAAAAGGAATACAAATTAGATGGACAAGAAGAACATGTGTTAAAGCAATTAAATGCCACAGGGGCTCAATCCACTGCTCATGGTTCCTTCAGGAAGTATGAACTCCACTCCCAAACCTGAATTAGCATTTGTTTAAGTTTTAACCCTACAAATCTGCTTAAGTAGGCCTATGCTTGCTTGTACCTGTGGATGGACTTTTAAGTTAGTTCCATGTCACAGTGAGAGTTGTATGATTGCCATTGGCTGAAGACTTCACGGTGTTTTACATATACACCCATGAGCTTTGCATGTTCTCTGCGCGACTCTGAAATGCACCGTGACTATACCTGAAAGGCGAATGACTATTTTAAAAAGTGGGGCAAAATATATTTATTTTTTCAAAACTTTTATTACGCTTTTGCTTCTGCAAATTATATTAAGAAATGTCACGTTTAGCGTTAGTTTAACCTCTGTAAATGATATCAGTAACAGAAAAGCAATTTAAAAATTTTCACTTTCTTAATCCGTAGTCGGAAACCTAACCCTTCATACCACTAGCTTGAATAAATATGCAATTTATCTTCCTGGCAGTAGCTGACAGTAACTGACAGTACCGGATAGTATCTGACAGTACTTGACAGTACCTGACAGTATCTGACAGTACCTGAAAGTACCTGACAGTGCCTGACAGTACCTTAAAGTACCTGGCCGTGCATGCCAGTACCTGAAGTATCTGACAGTATCTAAAAGTACATGTCAATACCAGGCAGTATCTGGTAGTATCTGACAGTACCTTAAAGTATCTGGTAGTATCTGACAGTATCTTAAAGTACCTGATAATAGCAGGTAGTATCTAAAAATATCTGGTAGTATTTGACAGTACCTGAAAGTACTTGAGAGTAACTGACAGTACGTGACACTATCTGATAGGATCTGGCAGTATCTCATTGATTGAATGATTTCTAAACATTGAATTAAATACTGAGTTGGCTAAAAGTATTATTTGTAATTGTTAGTATTAATTCAGAAATGCAAATAAGTCATATATATATATATATATATATATATATATATATATATAATATATTATATATATATATATATATATATATATATATATATATATCAAGCTTTTAATAAACCAGCCAAAATTTACTTCATCTCATATCTAAACACTAGAAACTATCCAAAATGTTTCCTAGTGATTAACACTATCGTTACTGAATAATGCAGGAATGAAAGAGTTTATGGGGAGGGTTATACCCATCCTCCTCTTGAACCTTGGGGCCTACAACTAATAATGTTTAAAGCACCGCAAGGC
Source organism: Enchytraeus crypticus (assembly GCA_905160935.1). NCBI lineage: Eukaryota > Metazoa > Annelida > Clitellata > Enchytraeida > Enchytraeidae > Enchytraeus > Enchytraeus crypticus. The sequence goes on from CAJHZI010000183.1 coordinate 766,328, forward strand.
CCGCAGGCGGCGACACAGCGCTATTATAAGAACTTGTATAGAAAATGAATACCCGATCTACGTGGAACGATCTGATGTGCCGTACGTGTAGTATTCTTTACTTATTTACCTTTTGTTTTAATAGCGATTGCCTCTAGTTGTTACGCTGTTATGAACGAAGCAACTCTTTTTATAATGCAAATGTAGCATAGTTTTTGGATTTGTATGATTGCTAGGCGATGATGGTACATCTGGCAAATTAAGCAGGCATTATTCTTTACGGTTTATTACTTTTACGACACTAGATTTATTATATTACATTATTATTATTATTATTGCATTTTAATTTTATTACATTTCGGTTTAATTTCAGCTAATGAATACGCAGTATTGAAGTTGCTTCATGTAATTCTTAACCGGCAGTCATTTCTTGCATACATTTATGTATTCACACACACACACACACACACACACACACACACATATATATATATATATATATATATATATATATATATACATATACATATACATATACTGTATATAAATATATACTGTATATATATATATATATATATATATATATATATATATATATATATATATATATATATATACAGTATATAGGCCTACATATATGACTTTCTGACATTGCTTTATGGTGAGGAACCGGACGTTAAAATCTTATTGATTGATTGATATTTATTTAGTCATAATAAATTAGGTACGAAATGGTTGCTCGTTTTACTCAAGAATATAACAGTACAATCGTTAATTTTATTTATAAAATGTGATAATTAATTCGAGTGAAACTGCCATCTCTTTCGGCCATAGGTCTAAATTTTGACCCGCTTGCCTTGGATCTTGGACTTGCACTGTTTTGATCTCGCTTTCTTTTGTGGTCTCTGTGCACTCAGTCGTCATCGTGTGGTGCTTTGGCGCCTGTTTGTGTAGTGTCTGCAAGAGTCGTCCCTGACATTGCCCTATGGCGAGGAACCGGACGTTAAATTCTTATTGATTGATTGATTGATACGTGATAATAAATATTCCTTATTTCTATTTATACAGATTAATTGATCATTCCTTATTTTCCAGTTTTTCATTACCATGTTCTAAATAGTTTTAGTTTATAGTTGTTAAAGAAGCAGTGTTTCGCATCTGTATAGTTGACTGACCCACACGTGGCTTTCTGCAACTTGTATCGAGATATAAATTATTTCCTTTAATGAATAATAACAATTATAATAAGAATAATAATAATTATTATTATTATTATAGACTATATAATTATTAGTCCATATAATTATTATTATAGACTATTATTATAATAACCTCCCACAATTTCTATTGTGAAATCATGGCCGGTGTCCGTCTTCGAGACCGCTTTATAGGTTCCTGGACGGTTAGTATTAATCCATTCCATTTATAAAAGACTTCTTTCCGTTACTGTTCACCATCTGTAGTTTTTGTATTGTAGACGTCGTGATTATTTTAGTGCTAGTATAATGCTAGACATTGGAATAAATCATCAAAGATGACTCATAAAAACTTAATTTCTGAATTTATTTTCTTCTAAACAGCCTAAACTAGCAGCTTGAGTCACCTAATCGTCTACATCTCCTGGAGCTTCATTGGATATCTCTACTCTTAGTCCTTTGACTAAATCTCTAGAAATATGCCGGATACTAAACCGAGCTCAGACGCCGACAAGGTGAAGGCCAGGGAGAAAGTAAAACAGGTGCGTAGGGACACTGGTTGATTGATGTCCCCTAAAAGGTATTACCGGTGAGACGCATAATGTTACACTAGAGCAGCCGGGATGGGAACGACACCAATACAATACAATACAATACAATGCAATACAATACAATACAATACAATACAATACAATACAATACAATACAATACAATACAATAATACAATACAATGCAATGCAATACAATGCAATGCAATACAATGCAATACAATGCAATACTATGCAATTCGATTAAATGTATTGCATGCACTGCAATGCAATGCTATTCAATGCAGTGCAATATAATAAAGTACAAAACAATAAAATCAGAGTGTTATTGTTATCCATAACAACATTAAGCACAATTGAACTAAATCCAACCGACCGTCAGAGTGTGGAGAGGGGGTAATTAAACGGTGTGAACCAAAATTCGGATATTCAGTCATAGGGTTTATAAATTCTAATTAATGAAAATTAAATTAAGCTAAGATTATGGTCAGTTTTCGTACCAAAATTCTGTCGGAGGCAGTTCTGCAGAAATTCTAAACGTAGCCATCAGCTTTTCCGTGAAAGCGCGTTACTAATACTCCGCCACCTATAGTGGCGAAGTTATAGTAACGCGAATAGTTATAATAATAAATAATAGTTGTAAGACTAATAATACAACAATATAAACTTCACTTGGTGCGCCACAATATACATTAGCCTAGGCCTATTATGCTAAAAACCTTGATCAGTGTATGCGAATATTTCAAATATTTTGCAAAACACCTAACGCATCTCTCTCTTCAGTGCACTGCCAAGTGGTAGGCACAAGGTACATATTAATACTCAAAGTCTACTTTTCTCGCTTCATAAGTGCACTCTTAGATCAGCAAGTTAATCCCTTCAATGCCTTATCCATACCTTATGTAGCCTATAGTTTGGGAAGGTATGGTTTATGAGATGGTTTCCCGTTGCCTTCTTAACTTAATGCATATAATTCAATATTAACCGTGCAGCCTTCAGGAGATGCTGCGGGTAAGGGGACAGGGAAGGTCTCCAGCGAGAGAGGGGAGGGCGTGAGCGGGTCAGTGATGGATGAACTGTTCAAGGCGTGCAGGGAGGGAGATCTGGAGGGAGTTCAGAAAGTTCTAGAAGAGCATCCCCTACTTCATATCAACTACGCCAACGAGGTAAGTTTAAGTCTCTTAATTCTCGAACCTAGTAGTTACTTCGTCAGTAAAATTAATGTCAGCCATTAGACTTGTAAATCATCTGCTAGCCTTCTACTAAACTATTTAAAAATGATAACAACGACACTAGTAAATTGAAATTTGAAATGTCTGATTTACAACCTTACGATAAATTGTGTGATGCGGGTCGCCGGTTTCAAAATGTTTTTGAGTGGGTCGCCATGCTATAAAGTTTAAGAACCTCTGCATTAGAGTGTCATTGTCGTCAATGTCAACATCGAACACTATCATCGGATTATAAAGTCTATTCTATGAGTGAAATGGAAACGTAGACAATAACGAGTGCGTTAATCTTAGTTTTCTTTAACTGTTATGAAAATATAATACTGTCAAAAGCTAAAAAAGCTAATGCTAACGTCAGTTTCCTCACTCGAAAACGATGTCAGTGACGGGTGATCCAAGAATTTGAACACCGCACATACTGATCCGCGATCGAATATCATGTGCAATACACTTTTCCTGTAATTACTCTCTTCAACAGAGTATTAACATATTTCCTTATTTTAATTGATTTCACGAAAGGAGAATTATATTAATTTAAAAAATATTGTATTTGTTGGAACAAAAATGTACTATACTTTTTCTTTTTTATATTTATGTATTTCATTTATTTATTATATCTTTTGGTTTATTTAAATATGCATGTATTTATTAATATGTTTATATTTATATTCATGCAGCTAGGGGAGACTGCACTTCACGCAGCAGCTGCCGGAGGTCATATCTACATCGTTCAGTTCCTGGCAGGCAAGCAAGCTCTGCTTAATGTTGCCAACAGGGTGAGATGATTGATGGATTTCTAACTTCATCGATTTATTAATTAATCGTAATAATGTCATTAGTGTAAAAATGTTAATCTACTAAATCGAATATAACTCTTCGATTGGCTTGAGTAGAATTTTATCATTTGTGAATTTGTTGACTTTTTGAAATTTTGAAATTTTCCCGACCCTGATTAAACTGGGATTTAAGTGAGGATGATGATGATGATGATGCCTCATTGAATGTTTTAAAGTTCGATCATCGAGGAATAATAATGCTAATTAATCATTCATCTATCGATTAAGATTAATTAATTAACTATGTCAGAGATGTGCTAATGAATAATTGATTGATCGATTATTTGAATGAATGAATGCTTGAATTATTGACTAATTGATTGATTAATCGATTGATTGATTGACTGATTGACTGATTGATTGATTGATTGATTGATTGATTGATTGATTGATTGATAGAAAGGAGAAACTGCTCTACACATGTCCTGTAGAACTGGCAACATGTACGTCATCTCATACCTGTGTCACAACAGACTGGATCTGAACAAGCGTAATGAGGTAATTAATCAATAAATCAATCAATATCTATACTAGAAAGAACCGCGTTATGAAAATCCACAGTAGCTCTAAATGAATAGAATTAGTTGATTGATGACGTTATACCACAACCCGTGTATCTGCTAGATCTCTGAAAGTAGAGAAAACGAGCCTAAAACAGCAGCTTAATCACATAATCGTCCATATCTCTAGAATATCTAATATTTTCTATAAAATATTGTTATATAATATTTTCACGTCGTCCAAAAAACGTTTTATTTTGCACTGTATCGATACGTATTTTATTATATTGTATCTCATCGTATTGTACCGTATAGTACGTATTCCACTGTATTTTATTGTATTGTAGTCTCATCGTATCGTATTGTATAATAAGTATTCCACTTTATTATAGTGTATTGTATCTAATGGTATTACGTATTATAGTACGTATTGTACTGTATTGTAGCTGGGTGAGACTCCCCTACACCTGGCAGTACAAGGAGGTCACGCAGAGGCCGTGGAGTACCTGAGACTAGCTGGGGCTGATGTCAACGTGCAAAACCTCGTTAGTATCATTACATACAAGAGCTTAGGCTCTTTTGTGATAACCATATTCTACTTCTTTTTTTTCTAGTTAAGTAAAAAATAAACATATTGTAGTGTAATAGAATTTCTTTGTATTTCAGACTCAAGTAGACTCAGCTATAGCTGCTAATTACGGTATTACCGCACAGAGCTCTGGCTCTTTTATGGTTGCCTATTTAGTATTGCTTGTTTGTTTATCTCACTGCATGAATGTTCTATTTTTTGTATAATCTATGCTGAGATGAACGAATAAACGATGTGAAACAGAAAAAATATGTTTCAATTGACTATTATTGTTACGAGATAAACAAATAAAGAAATTTAAAGATAGAAATAAATATGTATGTGTACATGTATGCGTATGTGCAATGATATGTGCACAGAAAGGCTGTACGCCGCTGCACATAGCCTGTCAGAAGAGGCACACTACTGTGGCACACATACTCCTGCACCTAGGCTGTCGTATGGACCTAGTGGACCACGTGAGTCAATCAATTCTCACTTGTTAAAAATCAATTAATTCAGTCTATTGATCTATTGGTTGATATATCGATCTATTGGTCGAGTAATAAAAATGAAAATAAACAGCGAGAATTACAAATATCCATGTGGGAGGAAAGGATTACTAATAGCCGTATGGAGGGGAAAGGATTACTAATAGCCGTATGGAGGGGAAAGGGTTACTAATAGCCGTATGGAGGGGAAAGGATTACTAATAACCGTATGGAGGGGAAAGGATTACTAATTGCATATGAAGGGGGAAAGGATTACTAATTGCCATATGAAGGGGGAAAGGATTACTAACAGCCATATGAAGGGGGAAAGGATTACTAATAGCCGTATGGAGGGGAAAGAATTACTAATAGCCGTATGGAGGGAAAGGAGGAAATAACTAAAACTACAAAAGCAGGAACTAAGAAAGGAAACTATTTAGCACATGTGGTATGTCACGTGTGTAACTATACGAACTAAAAAAATTAGAATTAATTTGAGAATTATATTTGTCGTTACCGAGTAAATTTATCTGCTGAATATCGAGTTGGTTAGCACGTTTGTATGATAAGCAAGCGGCTGCGGATTCGGAACCCCATAGAATCGAATCTGATAGTAACTGCCATCCTGTGTTTCTGACATCCTGTGTTAATGTCACATACTTTAAACTTAGCTCTAATAAGTGCATCAGTCTATCGATTTTACCTAATATAAATATATCAATCGATCAAAAGAAGAAAAAAACAAGGACTTCAGGTCCATGATTCACATCCACAAAGTGGTGTGGTCCATGTCACGGTTTTCACAATCTTTATCTTTTTGATTGTCTTTATGTATAAAAATGACGTCCCTAACGTCATCCCTGGATGAGGAAACGGACGTTAAGCCTTTATTATTAGTATTATTATTATTATATGTCATTGCACTTCAGATGGATGAGATGGCACTGCACGATGCCTGCAGGGAGGGTCTGCTCTCCGTGGTGCAGACGATGTGCGCATACGGATGTCCGGTGGATATGGAAAATAAGGTCTGATATGTTAATTACTCCTCTACAGTAGTTATGACAACAAGGCTATAAGTCACGTATATATTCATCATATCTCACTCTAATGTTCTGCCAAGTGGCAGGTTCATAGTAAACATTTCTACTCATATGCTGCCTTTCACGCTTCAAAAAGAGAACCTTTTTGATCAACGAGCTAATCCATTCACAAAACGCTGTGCCTTATCCACATTAGCTATTGTAGCCTATAGCTGGGGAATAATATGGCTTCTGAAGTGGAGTCCCGTTGCATTCCTCGGTTATTGCTCGCCTCTTACGACACGTAAGAGGTGAAGTCATATGTCATACATAAATATTTTAATGCATATATTTTACTTATCGTAATCCTCTTAGAATTCTATTTAATTCACCCACTAAAACCGTAAAGACTAAGCTGGCCCGTTGATTATCCGTGACTCAGGCTGCGAATGAATGACTGGATCGAGAATTGAAGTCGGGACCTACGTCATATTGCACCATACGTCATAAATAGGTCATAATTATAAATTAATCTTGAGCGATATCAATGCAGCTCACTTAATAAATACCAATTAATTTATCATCCCTTGTTTAATTTTTTTTTTACTTCATTGTGTGGTAAAATGAAGATCAATATAGCTTTACCTCAATAAAAATAAAGCGAATAGAAATTTGCGTGACTAGTAATTAACATAAATAAATAGTGCAGATCACAAATAGACTAGCTTAGGAGAGTTAAGTGACGCGTTGTTAAAAGATCGGCAACATAGGCAAGGAAACTGCAGCAAATGCGTCTGTTAAGTGTGCAACAAAAAAGAAAATAATGTAATAAAATGTCGAATAAATGTTTTTTAAATTAATGCTAAAAGACGTTTTTCAGATGACTTAACAACGGTAGAAAAAAATTCTGTATTAAGCTTACAATTTGGAGAAAAATAATTAATGGAATCTTTATCATTTTAATTGTTGCATTAGTTATACTAATAATATTTTCATTAATATTTTTTACTTTTCCTTCCAGAGTGGTATGTCTCCTCTTCATTTGGCCGCTAAGACCGGAAATGCGGAAATTGTCAGATGTCTTCTTTTATCTAAAGCCGACATGGACAAGCAGAACAAGGTGAGGAATATATCAAATATCAAGAGATTAATGTATTAGGAAACTGGAGACATTGGAAAAGTGGATTTGGAGAAGAATGGAGAGGATTAGCTGGATTCAAAAGTTTACAAGTGAGAAAGTTCTGGAGAGAGTTGGTACAGATAGATAGTTGATAAATGTATTAAGAAATAGGACGATGAGTTGGATAGGACACATTCTAAGGGGGGAAGGTCTTTTAATAGAAGTCATAAAAGGTAGAATGGAAGGAAAGGAGGCAGGGGCTGGCTGAGATTAGGTATATTATATGATTTAAAGACCCACTCATATATGGAAATGACGAGGGAAACGGAGGACAGAGAAGAGTGGCGTTATATAACATGAACCTGCCAGTGGGCAGTGCAATAAGCGAGAGAGAAAGAGATTAAATCATCGTGACGATGATGAAGATTATTTAAACTATTTTCATTTCGTTGTAGCATTCTGCACTGAAATGGAGATAAAAATCACAAAACCTTATTTTAAAAATATCTTTCACTGTAATTGAGCTTTAGGTAGGTTGTAGTGTGTTTAAGGTTAAGGTTCAGAAGCACAAAGGCTTATTTTCTTGACGACTCGACATACTCGAGCTACCGTCTTAAATATTATCTTGAGCATAAGTTAACTATGATTACACTGGTCAACAGTGATTTTTCATCAAGCAAAATTATTGGGTCATCTACATGTATATAGGATTTTTGACGCTTATTCTAAATATGCAAACAGTTTTTCTCTATCACGTCTAGTTTTTGTGATGAGGCAGATTATATTTTAACATTATTCGCAATTCTTTGCGTGCATATTACGTACGCATTGACCTATACGGACCTCGCTTGAAATTTTTCTTCAAAAACCAATCAATATACCTCGATAATTTCGAAACCATCCTGATACATTTTGATTTGTGTGTGGTTCACTCACTCCGAAGTTGCAAAAGAGAACTATTACGAAGGATATTTAAAAACTTTACGGAGCGTCCTTCGGCTGTCCACTTAGAGACCAATATAAGGTTTGGGCGCCACTTATCATATGCACTGCTTGTTCAAATGTTTTACGCGACTGTTTAAACAAAGGAAGCTTTCCATGCCTTTCGTTGTACCTATGGTATGAAGAGAGCAAAGAGATCATCATGCGGACTACTATTTTTGTAGCGTCAACGAAATTGAGTTTTCTGTAAAGAACAAGCACAACATAAATTTATCCAGACCTTGACTCTGCACACCGACCAGTACCTCATGATGATTCTTTGTCGGTTCCCATAACTCCACAAGAGCGACTTGATTCTATCGACAGCGAAACGGAAGCGGATGATGATGCAGCAGCAGCACATAGCCCATTATCTTCAAATGATCCTGATTATTTACTCGAGGAGAGTCTAGAATCATAGACGCTCAACCAAGATGAGTTGAATGATCTCGTCCGAGACTTGGCTCTCTCGAAAGAAAAGCGGAACTTCTTGCGTCCCGGCTGAAAGAAAAGAACTTACTTAAGAACGATGTTCGCATAAGTCATTACAGAAAAAGAAACCTTGATTTGGCAGTATTCTTCATAGTAGACGGTCCATTGTGGTATTGCAATGACATTAATGGGCGTTTCACAAGATTAATGCAGGCACATGTACCAACTTAGTGGCGGCTATATATCGATTCTTCTAAGCGAAGCTTGAAAACCGTTCTTCTGCATAATGGAAATGTAAAATCGTGTATTCCGATAGCCCACTCCGTACACCTCAAGGAATCCTACGAGAATATGAATATAGTTCTGGATGCCATCCAGTTCAAAAGCCATCAGTGGCATATCTGTGGCGATCTCAAGGTAATTGGTATGTTGATGGGAATGCAATGTGGTTTCACAAAAACATTGCTGCTTCCTGTGCCTCAAAACCCCAGAACGAAAAGCATGGCAAGCCTTTAGATGGATTTGTGAAAACTTCTTAGAAATCAATGTCTCCGGACTACAGACAAGGAATCCAGCATTTGCTAGGTGCTTAGAAAGAGATGGATTGTAGAATGTCTTTGAAGATTCATTTTTCATTAACACCTAGATTTCTTCTCAGAAAACCTTGGTGCAGTCAGTGATGAACAGGGTGAGCAGTTTCACTAAGATATTAAAGGAATGGAAAATCGTTATCAAGACTTCTGGAATGAGAGTATGATGGCAGACTACTGCTGGATGTTGCACCGAGATAATCCAAAACGAATCACACAAGAGAATATCGTACGCACAATGGTTATAATTAAGTAATATTCACTCAATGACAGTAGAAGATGTGATGAGTGACAAATGAGACCAGCTACGCATATTTTTATTTGCATTGACTGAAAGGTGTTGTAAGAAAATGATGCTGATGCGTTTATTCTAAGCTTAGTATTGTTAAAGTTGAATCAGTCATAACTCAAAAACTATACGTGCTATAAACATTCTGGTTACAGATTTGTAATCAGCGTCAAAAGTACTTAAGAAAGGTGCATTTTAATCTCTGATAAGGAAAAAAGTTTCATTTTGTTGACTTGTGTTATTGTCATTTCTTTATTCTTCAAAAACAGACAGGATCAAGATGCAACACAAAATACATATATACACATACATACAAACATACACATAAGATCACAGAACAATCAAAATGAATTATAAGAAACTTAATATAGTGTTTCTACTAATTCTAGCACTAGCATTAAACGCTTCGTAAACCAAATTTATTTACTGTACATTAAGATATAAAATATGTACATAGTTGAACTTCAAAAGAATAACTAAACTAAGTAGAGAAAGTAAGTTGGATAAATATTTAGATGTTAATTTTCTCAAATTCTTTCCAAAAAAAGGTGTTTCAGATATATATATATATATATATATATATATATATATATATATATAATACTGAATTGCCTAACTATTGTAAATGTTATTCTTTGAGTTTTGACATTGGCCTGTATAGCTTTAGTTATCTGTCCTTTCTGTAGTTCCTTAGAATAGTTCCCTATTGGAGTTCTTTAAAAGTTATGTTCTCTAGTTCAATTTAAATGTTATTAGATTTTAAAGCTAAGCATGCCTCTCGCATGATATAAATATTAATTTATGCTATTATTTTACTTCCCTGCTAATCTGATAACTTTTAACAACCTTCTGAATTAGGTAGTTCTGGGCCAGGAACGTCCCTGATATTATCGTAAGACCGATTTGATTCAATTCTTAATATTGTCATGGACGACTGCGACAATTTAATTGTGTCCTTATTGAACGTAATTCCAAACCTAACATTTGTAAATTTTGTTTTACTGCCATACATTATTGATTCATTGAATCGTTGTTCCGATTAAACGATTTGTATTGATTTATGATTTTTGATTGATTTTTCCATTGCTGTGATGAAAAATCTACTGGCTAATTTAATATGATTAACTGTATGATTGATAAATGATTGATGCCTGAATTGATTGATGGAGTGGTTTAAGGATGAAATGAGAGATGTTTAACTGTATGATTGATACCTGAATTGATTGCCTGATTGATTGATGGATTGATTTAGGACGGAGTGAGAGCTGAGGACATAGCCATTGCTCAGGGTCATACTGATATTGCTGACATGTTGTCATACCTTACTTCGGTAATGTTTCCAAAGTTTGATTCTTTCCTTTTTTTTTTTGATGATTTTTTATTTTATCGTTTTGAATAATTTTCTTGGAGCGAGAGGCGAAGTCGGTAAGATATTCGACCGCGGATCAGTATGTACGGGGTTCAAATCCTGGGCTCGCCTGTCACTGACATCGCTTTCGATTAAGGAAACTGACGTTAACCTTAGCTTCTTAGCTTTTTTAATGTTTCCAAAGTTTGATTTTTGTAAAGTTTCGACTGAGTAACGGTTTGAGAATTTTATGAAGTTTGCATCCCTTAATATTAATTGTAAATTAATGATTTTGTTTAAACGAAACCATTCAGCTTAAGAGTTCTACGAATGTAACTCTATAGAGTTGACGTTACGATATCCCAGCTTTTTCAGTGATGTGGACTATTTAAAGACTAAAGAACAGTTTAACGCCAGTTTCCTTTGTCGAAAGCATATATCAGTCACCGAATTTTAACACTGCACCTACTGATCGTTGTCGGACAACTAAAAGATTACATACTACTAATTACTTATTACATATTACTTATTACATACAACGTATTACATACTACTTATTACATATTACATGTTACATATTACATATTAAATATTACATATTACATATTACATATGACATATTACATATTATATATTACATATTAATGATTCTTATGTTATATAATATTCACATATTACATATTACATATTACTTACTACTACATATGACATATTACACATTACTCATTACTATATATTACATATTGCATATTACTACGGCTCAGCCTTCTTCCTGCAAGGAGGAAGAATCTCACAGGAGAGTTTTCAAAGATTGCACTTACATGTACTGTGCGCTCTCCACATGGATCGCTTGTATTGATTTAATTGATTGATTCGATCAGAACTGGATCCCATTCTTTTGTCAATATAGTCTAAAACAATTTTTCTAACTATAAGTTGGTTGAAATTTCTAACAAAATCGTAGCTAATTGATTTAGCTGATTGATTGTTGTTGACACAGATCGTCAACAACGAATCTGTCAATAACTCAATTATAGTTTTTTAAAAGTATTCCCGTATTTTTACAGTAATATTACGGTCTCGTTGTTATTAATTCATCAATCGATCTGCAGATCGATTAAAAGATTTCTCAATCGATTAATTGTTTGGATGACTGATCGATCAATCAATAAATTCTTAGATCAATCGCTTCATTGACACCTCATCATCATCATCATCATCTTCTTCTTCCCTTAAAGCCCAGTTTAACTAGGGTCGGGATACGAATAAATCTTCCCCAATCCCTGACATCATCCTTGTATGAGGAAACGGACGTTAAATCTTTATTATTTACTTAATCTTCTCTGTCACACACCATATCATCCGTCAATCCCCTATTTTTCATGTCCATCATCGTATCCCACATCAATTGTGGTCGACTTCTCTCTAACTTAACATCCAGCTCTTCCCTCCAAGCTCTATTTACTACATCCTCATCTCCTCGTCGTTCAAATGACAGCTACACAGATTTATGAACTGATAAATTCAATCAGTTTATTTATTAATTATTGATACAGTCGCTAACTCGTGACAAGAGAGAGCCGTTCATTCAGCAACTGCTGCCGAGCAACAAGCCTCTCTCTCGCATTATCATCAAGGTGCTGGGAAGTAGCGGAGTGGGTAAGACGACCCTGATAGAGTCTCTCAAATGTGGCTACATCAAGAGTCTCTTCCGCAAAGCCTCCCAACTGGCTGGGTACGGGACGCTGCCTCCAGTTAAACCTCTGGCTCCAGCTCATCCTTCTATATGTATGTATTGCGTGTAAAAAGCTGGTAAAGCTAATCTTAACGTAAGTTTCCTCACTCGAAAGCGATGTCAGTGACGGGAGAGCTAAGAATTTGAACCCCGCACATACTGATCCGCGGTCGAATCCGACATCGCCACTGGCTTCAGCCAGTGTTTGAGTGTGTTATAAAAAATAAACACGCACTATAGTGAAATGATTATGTTGATATCTATCACTTTTTATTACCACATGTTTAATCCGTTAGGCAATTTAGTCGATTTTCCGTATAATCAGTCCAGTGAATATACGAGATTTTACTCTCAGATCAGCGCGGCTGGGATTCGAACCATCGAAGTTTCAATTCATCTCAGAGTCTGTCATTTAAAACTTCACAACGTTACCCCCCTATGCTATTAAGACATTCTAATTGTTGCCAAGCAGTTTGAGAAGCAGTTGGTGAAGAATTCAAATCCAATCCTCCAAGTCGCTGGCACGCGTTGGATAGAAAAATGGCCCTGAAATAAGCTTTAGTATTTGGTCGTCTTATCCTTTATTTACTAATATTTTTGTTATTGCTATCACTATTGCTACTGCTATTGTTATTGCTATTGCTATAACTATTACTATTACTACTATTAATTTCTAGACAACGAACAGTTTTTGTTAAAAATCTCAGCTTGCGTGGTATATGATATCAATAAATATAAATTTGTCGCCCTATTTACATGTACATATATTTACATGTCTAAATATTTATTTGTCACCGTATTTACACGTATATATATATATATATATATATATATATATAGATATATATAATATATCTATATATATATATATATATAATATAGATATGTCTATATATCTATTTGTCACCCTATTTACATGTGCATATATTTATATATATATATACTATATATAGTATATATATATATATATATAATATATATATATAATTATCTATATATATATATATATAATATAGATATATATGTCTATATATCTATTTGTCACCCTATTTACATGTGCATATATTTATGTGTCTATATATTTATTTGTCTCCCTATTTACATGTACATATATATACATGTCTAGATATTTATTTGTCACCGTATTTACATGTACACATCTTTACATGTCTAGATATTTATTCGCCAGATATTTATATGTACATACATGTACATGTACATATATTTTCATGTATAAATTTATTGTCGCCCTATTTGTATGTGTTGCATAGTGGTATGTTACTTTGTATCTCCATATCCTGGATTTAATCGTCACTCTTAGTGCACTGCCTACTGGCAGGTCCATGGTAGTCCAGAGTTAATCGTACGTCGTTGTATTTCAGTGAAACAGAGCAATGGAGACGCTGACGATGGAAAGGGAAGGTCACATGACGATGAGGATGTAGGAAAAACCCAAGCTGTGCCTCTTTCCACCTATACAAAGGGCATTCACATACAACAATGTGTTCTCAACGGTAAAATTTATAAAACATTAATATATGAAACATTAATATATATACATAAATTTGTTTAAATTATTTTAAAAAAACATTAATTTATAAAACATTAATTAATAAAACATTAATTTCCATCAATTAAAATCATCTATAATTGTGATTTAAGAACGGCTGAATGAATTGGTTTAAATAATTAACCGTAAATGGGAAATTCGAGTGTTTTCAAATTTTCAGCTGTGGACGATATCTTTCAACAATTATGTATGGTTCGTGATGATTGACGGATTAGATTAATAAAAATTTATATTTAAGCATATGATCGAAAGACCTACAGACAAATGATCCTGAGATCGGAGGACTTGACAGCAGCCTATAGCTTTTTTGTTAAATAACTTAAATGTCATAGGCTACTTTTTAGATGTTTTTGTTTTTAATAGTAGCATAAACTGATTGATTCATTGAAAGTAATTAATTAATTAATTAATAATCAAGTGATCGATTGAACGACGGACCAGAGAAAGAAAAGTGTCTTTCTAATAGTCGATAGATCTTTCTGGACTTCTGTCCTAGAATAATTTTTGAAAATTTTAAATTAGAGATCTACTGAATGATCAGTTAAATTATAGGATATAATATTAAATAGTTGATTGAGTGATTCATTGATAGAGTGGAGTGATTGATGGAGTGATTCATAGATGAAAAAACATTTTTTATGTTTTTTATATCTGTTAAAAAAACTTTTTTTTACGTTTTTTATTTTTTATAAAATAAAAAACTTTAAAAAAACTGTAAAAAAAACCGTTAACGTCAAACGTAAAAATTAACGTGGACTGCACATAAATTGACGAGGCCTGCACATAAATATTGAGAAATTGCCGTTAGTTTCGTGCCATAAACATCACCATATAAAAGGTAATTCATTACATTTTTGATTTTCCTAGTTAGGCAGATGTTCTAATTTTTAAGACATTGTCTATTCTTAATTTCTTACGGATTTAAATTTTCTTGTATTGATAATTATGTACAACTGACAGTGTGGCTGTATGTGACCTGAAAGTATTTGTTTATATTTGTATGAAGTCTATGGACATACTTTAGGACTTTAGTTCTAAAAATTAATTGATTGATTAATTGATTGATTGATGGACTGACTGATTGATTGATTGATTTGATAGAGGTTGGAGACGTGAGCCTGTGGGAGTTCTCAAGCTACGAGCCGTACCTCTCTATCTATGGCAGGTTTGTGGGAAACACTAACACGATATACCTGGTGGTGGTGAATATGATGGACTCGCTGGAAGAAAGAACGAGGCAGCTTAACTTCTGGCTTAACTACATCAGGACGAGAGTTACACCAACTGAACCGATCGGTTGGTACTGAACACAATCAATTATATTATTATAGTAATATAAGGATTTTTTGTTTGTCTATTGAGTAGTTTTTTTACTGTTCTACCTCTGCTATCCATCCAGTGTACATGTACATGAACTGAGATCAACACTTAAACCTTTATCATTCCGCTGGCACCTTTTCCAGGACTGAATTCCCGGATTTTGACTAGTACCGTTTATTGACACAGCGATCCTTTCATTGATTGTATTTTGTTCCATAGTGCTCTATATTGTAAAGAACAACATTAGCACTCTAGTTGTGTTGTTGGTGCTGTAGTAGTAGTTTTTAATACCAAGCCATGTTTAGCTATACTACTTGTTCAGTAAATTAGTCTTATAAGTTCCTTAAAATGATTTCTTGCACAGTTCACTTCATAATAAATCAACCTGATGCGATGCATATCGTAAGAGGCGTCTAAGCATGAATTTATACCCTGAACCCCATCTCTAATTGCACCGTGTTGATCGATTAACTGATTTAAATTTAATATTTTCCAGGGGGTCTACACAAATGAGCACCTAACGACTTAGATTGAACATTTTCCAGGTCCGGGGGCCTCCACTAATGGGCACCTAACGATTTAGATTTAATATTTTCAAGGTCCGGGGGCCTCCACCAATGGGCACCTAACGACTTAGATTTAATATTTTCCAGGACCGGGGGGCCTCCACCAATGGGCCCCGCAGGTGGCAGTCATTGCGACACACGCTGACGTGGCCGGATGCACGAAGAATGCTACGGGGGAGTGGGAGACAGAGAAGATTGGAGAGATCATGCAAGATCTCCAGTACGAGTTCAACTCTGAGCTGATGCTCGTGCAACGAATGTTCCTAGTGGACGCCAATCAACCAATGAGCATCGAAATGAGATATCTGCGCGTGGCTCTAACTGAAATGAAAACCGTTATCATTCAGGTCTGTCAATCAATTAATTAATTTACGTAGTTAGTTAATTAGTCATTTAAGAAACTGAGCAGTATTTAATTAATGGTATAAAATGGTAAAGTTAAGGTAAACGTCAGTTTACTCACTCGAAAGCGATGTCAGTGACGGACAAGCTCAAGATTCATAATAATAATGATTGAATAATGAATCTACTGTATATAGGAAACAGTTATTGCTGATATTACCAAGGCTATTAAGTGTCCTTCGGATACAATCAATCGATTAATTAATCAATCAAGGAGTCAGTCTATGATTTAGAACTGAAATTAAAACCGTTACCAATCAAGTTTTAGCAATCCATTAATTAATTATACAGCCTGTTCATTAGTAATTCAAGCAAAGGAATCGTTAATGCATACTATTTAATCTTGTTTAATTTAAGTCTATTTTAGAGAAGATGTTCTTCTTTTTCTTAGCTTATGTCGCACATATTTAACTATAATTTAGACATCATTTGTTTGTTGACTATGTTAAGATTTTCTTAACATAACAGAACTTTTAATTGATAGTCCTGCTGTCTATCTTCACTGCAGGGATTGCCACCAAGTCTCGGAATCCTGGACGTCACGGTGTCCGACCTGATAACCTGGAACAAGAACCTGACAGGATTTCCGGTCATCAGCTGGAAGAGCTTCGCGGAATACATCAGAACTAAAGTCAACCTGCTCGCCACTGACGATCATCTCAAAGAGCTCTTGTGCCAACTCCATCTCATAGGAGAGGTAAGTGTGTGTACGTGCATATGTCATGTTGTGCAGTATTTGTATGAACTTTATCTAACAAGAGAGGTAAGTGTGAGTGCGTGCGTATGACAATTTGTGCAGTATTTGTATGAACTACATCTTATGGAGAGGTCAGTGAAAAAACGTGCGTATGTCAGGATGTGAAGTATCGGGTATATGAAGTACCTGATACTTCACATACTGATAGGGTACTTCATATACTTATAGGGTATATCAGTATATGAAGTACCCATTAGATGACAGGTGAAATATCGGTTTTACCGTATGGACCCCGTGCGTTATGATTTCATTGTTTCTCCTAGCTACAGCTTTTGCTTTTTGTAAGCTTGTAACAATGCAATATACATGTATATACATATATACTGTGTGTGTATGTGTGTGTGTGTGCAAATCTCCAATATTGCGTTGCTCAGGCTATACCGATGAACTCAGGAGGTAAGGAAGTGAAGGTGGTATTGAACCCGCAGTGGTTGGGCTCAGAGTTCCTTGGACCCCTAATGAGCTACGAGAACATACACAGTTACCCCGCTACTGGTAGGCTCACCTCTGAGCACCTCAAAGCTATCTTTCCAAACTACGCTCCATCTGATGTAGCAGAGCTTCTAGACCTCATGAATATTTGCACAGTATATCGGGTGAGAAATTTACTTATTTTAATTTCTGTTTTAAATTTTTATTTTATTTTATTATTTTTATTTTTGTTTTTTTATATTTTCCCGATGTTGTGTCTGGATTGTTTGAAGAATTGACCAACTGGTGACTGCACGTGTCGTAGAAGGCGGCTAAAGAGCTAAGATCCATACCAACGTCAGAAAGGGCATTAGGTTGGTGAGCGCCTAGGCTCCAGAAATTGCTATAAAATTTAAACGAATGGAAAAGTCTCAAATAGGGGATTGACTGATGGGATTTATATGATGGGATTGATATGTTGGATTGATACGATGGATGGATATATGATGGATTGATATGATGGGATTGATATGATGGGATTGTTATGATGGGTTTGATATGATGGGTTTGATATGATGGATTGATATGATGGATTGATATGATGGGATTGATATGATGGGATTGATATGATGGGATTGACATGATGGGATTGATATGATGGGACTGATATGAAGAGTCATCTACAGCAATTCAAGGACAAACGCAGTTTAAATTTAAATGTCTATTCATCATTTACCAACGGGTTACTGGTTGCTAAAATATCTCAACCAATTCACTAAATTTTATCTAATACGTCAACTAATTCAATACAATATGCCATCAAATACTAAATATTTTCAAACTTCGAGATACAAATGCAAGAAACGAGATACAAAAGCAAATATTTTTGTATAGCCTATTCATCGTAGATTGAAGCAAAATTATTATTAGAGAAAATAATATATTTAAAATTGTACTAACTGGCAATGCACGATAATTTTAATTGATTTGTAGATCTCTGATTTAATATTAAATCATCTCAAACCATATTAATGTCCCTGACGTCATCCTTATATGAGGAAATGGACGTTAAACCGTTATTTTTTATTTAACAGGTGAACGGAGAGCCCCAGTGCGATTTCCCATGTCTCAACTTTATCGAGGAGCCGGAAAATGTTTGGGGGGAAGAGGGGGCGGACGTCCCAGAGTATCTCACGACAGTGTCTGCTAAGACAGTCTGCGGGGGGCTGAGGGTGACGGTGCCCCCCGGTCAGGGAACACAATTTTTCTACATCTTCCCCGACATTCAGCAGAGTTTTCAGCGCCAACTGCTCATCAGGCGCGATGGTCAGTTCCGTATAATAGTAATAATAATAATAAAAATAAATAATAATAGTAATAATTATGATAATGATAATAATAATAATAATAATTATTCTTATTATTATTATTATTATTAATATTATTATTATTGGGAAAGCATAAGGGCCCACCTCTTCATAAGCAGAATCCCCTAAGAATAATGGTATGTCAAAAGAAATGCTATAGTTGATTTAAAGAGCCACTGGTAGTGAGCCAAGCCATAGATAGTAAGATACTTGAGGATATGGTCAGTATTGAATGAGATAAACCATAGATACTAAGACACTTGATCATAGGATCAGTATTGACTGAGATAAACCATAGATACTAAGACACTTGATCATAGGATCAGTATTGAATGAGATAAACCATAGATACTAAGACACTTGATCATAGGATCAGTATTGAATGAGATAAACCATAGATACTAAGATATTAGGATCAGTATTGAAGCATATGAACTCTAGTTTTTCTGTATTTGCAGGATATCGAATGTGTCAGTGGAGGCGTGGCTTTAGAGTGACGTTTGAAGGGTTGGCTGCCGTCATCTCATTGGTTGATAAGAATCACGTGATCATTATGAGATTTAGAGGTCCAATCGATCAGAGGGATCAACTGTTTGCTATGCAGGTTGTACAATACGCCTACAATAAGATAATAATACGAGACGAATGGAATGCAATACAAAAAATTATGTATATATAATATGTACAATACTAATAAAATGCAATACCGTTAATGCGTTATTATTACGATACTAATGTAGTAACCTAACTGTAAGAGTCTTAAACCAACAATTGTTTGTTAAAGATTCACAAAAGGCATAAATACATTATACAGTTATACTATTTCATTAACATGGATATAATTATCATTGATTTTCAACGCAATATGACGTTATATGGCAATAATGAACATCGCAATATTACCTAATAATATAATAGCCTACAACTCTGTATGACATAATAATGCAGTTATCGTAAAGTGCTATAATGTAATGCGGCTGGAGCCATGCATTGGCCATGTCGGTAAGATACTCGATCGCGGATAAGTATGTTCAAATCCTGGGCTCGCCCGTCACTCACATCGCTTTTGAGTGAAGAAACTGACGTTAACATGAGCTTATTTAGCTTTTTACCAATGTGACGCAATATTGCAGTAAGGTAATGTGCAATGTGACGTAATATTGCAGATAACGTACAACGCAGATGTGACGTAATATGCAATAACGTAAAACTCTATATGGCGTAATATTGTATTAACGTTCAACTCAAAAAACCTACCTGTTAGAGTACTAGCGTCCCCAGAGAGCAGACAAGACTTGAGAGGCTGAGTGATAAATTAGAGGCAAGTAGCATTGCTAGAAAGCTATAGTTCAGTCAATTAACATGTCGGCCTGCTTAATCCTTGATTTAGCAACTTTAGCCACACGCAAAACAATTTAGAGAGAGATATATACATGTATATGTTTATTCAACAACCTCTGTGTGAAGTCGCATGCGTACAAAGTGTAAAAAGAGAAATAAAAGTACAAACTTACAGCAAACATAATCAATGATGCAATTAATTAAAACAAACCCAATACCGTTCAATCGGTCCCAAGTCAGAACTCTATCTAGCTAGTCGCCGAGATGGTACGGGAAATAGAATCTACCAGTGGTTTTATTTTAATGTTTGAACTGGTACCAGGAATACCTGTGCGAGGTACTCTACACAGCTGTGGAAGAGAGTTCACCAGGACTGTATCTGGAGAGGTCACCTCTTAGTGTTCATGATCTGAGGAAGGATGTTCAAGAACCGACTGCATACAGCCCTTCAGTGATCTTCACGACATCTCTAGATGGCAAAGATAAGGTCTAAATTTCAATTCTCCTCTGTGTCTTTTTCTTCTGTGAGGGGCAGCGGTGCCCTCCACGGGGGCACCCTGAGGATGCCCGGGGAGAGGGCATCCCCAGTGTAAGGGGAGAGGGCACCCACACCCAGTGCCCGGGGAGAGGGCACCCCTAATGCCTCTTTCTGTAGGAGCCCGGACGAGGGCAATCCCCCCAGTGCCCCGCTGGGGGTACCCCGGGGGGTACCCGGGGCAGTGTTGGGATTCCCGGGGCACTGGGGGATTCCCGGGGCACCGGAGGTGCCCTGAAGGCACATTGTAACGTAGAGAATTAGAATTATTTGTATTGGGACAAAAACTTAAATTAGGCTGTGTAATTGAACAACTTGTGATCAATCATCACAACTCTTGATAATTTTGACAAATTAATGCTATATAGCAAGCTTGAGAGAATGATATTATTAAGTTTGTAGTACTTTACAAACTTAACTTAATTTACTTATCACAGACACACTAAGCAGCCAAAAGACAGGTTCACTATTTCTTAATTGTTTGTCAACAGGTGGACCACCCGGAGGACCCTAAGATCAGCGAGAAGCTCCTAGATCTACTTGCCTACGGGTCTAAGACCATATTCTCATCCATGATGTTTGGCCCTGACCTTCACGTATCCTACCTCTCCCTCTACACCCGTTCAAAGCTCGCTTTCATCCTGGATGAACCGGACAAGCCCGGTAAAGACTGGGCGGCCCTGGCTACCAAGTTCGATCTTCCCCAAGACAGGATTGCCAGGCTAAACGTTGGGGAGGAGGCCAAGTCTCTCAGCAAGACAGATCGACTGTTGGCTCTGTGGTCCCGCAATCCGGCAGCCACTGTCAGGCTGTTGAAAACTAAACTAGAGGATATCGATCGAGCGGAAGACGCGGGCGGTGTGCTGACAAATCACGCGCCTCTGTTCTTCTACGCCCCGCCCAAACAAGCTGATGCTGATGCAGGAGAGGCGGGCTCTGCTGCGACTGGCTCCGCCTCCGCTAGCGGTGTTGGCGGGAAAATGGGCGTGGCTAAAGTTTGAATGATGTTAATTGACTTTCAGAGATTATGATTTATGGAAGATTACGATTTTAATTATCGCGCTGTCGCAATATTTATGCAAATTTGTTCTCTGTTTCTATTTTCTATACGTCATTCCGGATTTGGGTGTAAGTAAAGCTTAATTAATATTTAATAAATTAATTTATTAAATTTTAGACTATGTTGTTATTATAGACGGAAATTTTTAGTATTGTTTTAGATTGTTCCAGCCATACCTGTAGTTATCATTCAATCTGTCAATGATTCCCTGCTCTTAGTTGCCTACTTTCTTTATTCACGGTATGAACTTGTCTTCAAGTTAAATTAGCATAAGATGCAAACGAGTGTCTAAAATTAGAGGGCAATATAATAACTGTGCAGAGTGTTAATAGTTTATTTTGTAATTTTATATTCTTGTTGCATTTAGCCTTTTGTTTATTTAATTTATGTTTATATAATTTATGTTCTATTTGATTATTTATGTTTATTTAATTTTGTTATTTAATTTCGCTTGTTCTGCAAGATGCAATACTAATTTAAATAAACACTGATCAAAATTTAAATATAATCTGTTTTTATGATTTCATTTATTCTTAACTTTGCCATCTCTCTCTCTCTTTCTCTCTCTCTCAAGTGTTCCATAAAGAAGGTGTCCAAGGTACATATTAATACTCAGAGTCTGCTTTCATTCTCCATCAAGATTACTAGCCGTAGATCAACAAGGTAATCACTTAATAAAAGCTAATACCTTATCCATACCTTATGTCGCCTATAGCTGCGGCAAAAAGAGGCTTCTGAGGTGATTTCCCTTTGCCTTTCTCAGTTCTTGCCTAGTTGCCTCTTACGAGTTGTGCAGTTAACGGTTGATTTATTCTTCAGTGTCCCGGACATAACACGAGAATTGTGTCATATATATGACATAGCCTAAAAGTTTCTAATGATTGCCTTACGTCTGAACAAAGTTTTTATGATTGAAATAAATTGTTCTACAGGTTCAGCGGTTTACAGGCTCCAAGTAGGCCTAGTGCTTAGTCACCTCTTACGACACGTGCAGCTAAAAGTTTTCAAATACTCTGCAGTGGCAATGAAACCACGAGACGAAATGAAGTAACTGTATTGGAAGTTATGAATTCTTGATGCGGTGAACACGGAAATGATTTGCATTCATATTACATTTGAGATCAGAAATAGTGTGAATCGTGAGGATGTAAAAGTAAATATTCTGCATTAGGCTTGATACAAAATCATCAACAAGAATTTAATAATCAAATCATTCTACAAAATAGTTAAACATAATTAAACAATTTGGACTCAAGGATTAGCATCAAACAATTTTTACGTAAATTCTATAAAAAGGTAGTCCGTGGACAGTGACAAATGTAACTATTTAATACTCTTTAGAATAAAAAATTGAAATATATAATACTGTTACTTTGAAAAAATGTTAATTAGAGTTAACATCACGATTAGTAAAACGGTTAATACATTTAAATATTTTTCAAAGAAACACTAAAGCAAAAATGTGACAGCTTTAGAGCCATCTCAAAATGAAGCTAAACATCTTTTGATCTGACTAAAACCATTAAAATGATTTAATATTAAAGCACATTTCATATATTTCAATGTATGGCTAAAATTTCACAGTTCTACAATTTTTCACATTTCCATCACTATAAAAAGCATGGTTTTTACGCGGATTAGTTTATGCGCCGTTGTGCGGGGTTCAAATACTGGGCTCTCACTTCGCAGACATTGCTTCAGAGTGAGGAAACTGACGTTAACCTTAGCTTTATCAGCTTTTTTACACAAGATGGCGCCACAGGAAGTAACATAGGTTTGATACACGTAAATACATGTATTTGATAATTTCGCTTTCTTAACTTTAACTCTCAGGATACTGAATTTGTGCTTTCTTTCGATTGATTAGCTCGTTGCTCGTTGGCTTGACTTTGATTCTTGGTGCTCGATGTTGTTCAAGACGACTGTAGAACTGCAATAGTCGCTGCTATGTACAGTTTCCTCATACTTTTTATTCCATTCCCAACAAGACCTTAAACCGGCTTCACATAGCGGCTTCACATAGCGCCTCGAGGATCTGGAATCCAACTGTATTGATGCACCATCATCATCGCTCGCTTACTTTAGAAATGAAACAATTATATATTGCACATATACATAAAACAATAGGCAGAGGCAGGCCGAGACTAGGTATGTTAGATAATTTAAAGACCCACTCATACGTAGAAATGAAGAGGAAAGCTGAGGACAGAGAAGAGTGGAGGCGTTATATACCATGGACATGCCAGTAGGCAGTGCACTAACGGATCAGAGATACATAAAATACAATGAGAAGCTAGCAACAAGGAAAAGATTACAGACGTACAACAGAGACAGACTCTATATGGAAATTCAAATGTCAAAATGATAAATATCTTACCAATGAGGAGAAAGAAAAGATAGTGGACTCTTTAACAATCATAAAGAACTCAAATGACAGTTAGGCATCACAGTATCGAATATTGAAATGATTTATAAATAGTGGAATCATTTAAAGAAGAAAGAAATGGGCTTGACATGTTATGCGCATGGAAGATAACAGAAAACCTCGAAAGATATTTAACTATAAAGCAGTTGGCAAGAGATAAGTGGGAAGCCCTAAAAGAAGATGGAAGGACTGCCTCAAAGAAGACTTGAAGGCTGCTGGGGTTAGCATTTACGGAAGAACAGAAGGAAGAAAAAGAATGAACATCGAGGAAATGGCAAAGAATAGTTTTGTGGAGGAACTTCGTAGAGAAATATTTAGCTGGAACCAGTCACAGGATGATCACATGACATGAGAATCATTTAACATCACACTGGAATCATGATTATTTTACTCCAATCAATATAGCAAAATAGAAAACTTTTCACATAGGTCGAGTCATAGCTATAGATGGAATAGTGGATGATAAAAGACCCAAAATGAAGCAATAAATAATTCTCTGTGTATTGAATCAGTGTTACTAACTTTTCGTTCGACTATATTTTAATTCCACTTTCATAAATTTTTCATAAAGAATCATACAAAATAGAAAAATAATTAACTTCATTGAAATATAAATTAAAATAACACAAAAATCATAAAAATATACATGTATGTAGCATATAAAGCTGCTGCAGCTGTTACTACTGCTAGATCTTCTCAGCAGTGACGCAGCTGTTAATACTGCTCTCTGCTGATCTTCTCAGCAGTGACGCAGCTGTTAATACTGCTCTCTGCTGATCTTCTCAGCAGTGACGCAGCTGTTAATACTGCTCTCTGCTGATCTTCTCAGCAGTGACGCAGCTGTTAATACTGCTCTCTGCTGATCTTCTCAGCAGTGATGCAGCTGTTAATACTGCTCTCTGCTGATCTTCTCAGCAGTGACGCAGCTGTTAATACTGCTCTCTAGATCCAGCTTTGTTCTTGGAGCTTTCTGTTGTCATATCCACGAATCAGCTGTTCAATATTCATGTGCCGTTGTGATGATGATGATGAGTTATCCATTCAGTCAAGGCCGACTCTTGGACACTTTATGAACCACCTGTCTCCATGTATCACGATTTCTTACCGCCTCCCTCAAATCCGCTATGCTGGTGTTGAGGTCAAATTCTACAGTATCAAGCCAACGCATTCTTTGATGACCTTTCCACCTTTTTCCACTGACATGTCCTAGCATAATTGATGTCTCAATTGAATACGCTCGCATGACATGTCCAAAGTATGACAACCTTTGCTTTGTGATCTTCCCTTCAAGAGAAATACTTGGTTTTATGCGATCTAGTACATCTCTATTGGTAACTTTAGCCATCCACGGGACTCGTAACATGCGTCTCCAACACCAAAGCTCGAAAGCGTCGATTCTCCTTCAATCCGCCTTTTTAAGCATCCAACTTTCGCATCCATAGGTGGCAATTGGGAAGACTATTGGATTGACTATCCTGCATTTGGTAACGAGGCTTATGTCTTTACTCTTCCAAATTTTCATCATGCCAGTCATCGCAGTGCGCCCCATTGCTATCCGTCGTTTTATCTCTGGTCTTGATTCTCCGTCACGGACAATTTTGGAACCAAGAAAGACGAAATCGTTGACTGTCTCAATATCTTCATTGTCAATTTTGATTTTGGTTTCAGCAATATCAGTTGTCAAGATCTTGGTTTTCTTAATGTTGAGGAACAAACCAGCTTTTTCGCTTTCTTCTTTAACCTTCAATATTAATTGTTCCAGACCTTCCCTGCTCTCTGCAAGGAGAGTGGTGTCATCCGCATACCTCAGGTTGTTGATGTTTCTCCCACCAATTTTCACACCTACAGTTGATTCAATCATATCTACCTTCCACAATACTGCTTCTGCGTACATATTAAATAAAGATGGCGACAAAATACAGCCTTGACGCACACCTCTATTGATTCCAAACCAATCTGCGTCTCCGCAAGAAGTCCTTACTGTAGCCTCTTGATTTTCATAATTTTCATACAGTGCTTTTATTAAGCGAATTATGTGTGATGGTATACCCATTTCTTATAGACATATCCACAGTTTGTTGTGTTCAACGCAATCGAAAGCCTTGATGTAATCAATGAAAGAAAGGTAAATTTTCTTTTGCTATTCCCGCGATTTTTCCAAGATCCACCGCAAATTTGCAATGTGATCACGAGTGCCTCTACCACGACGGAAACCCGCCTGCACATCTGGCATTTCATGATCTATGATTGTACTCATGCGTTGCTGAATAATTTTTAGAAGGACCTTGCTTGCGTGTGGGTTAAAGAGACCGTACGGTAGTTTGCGCAGTCTTTGGAATCGCCCTTTTTCGGTATTGGTATGAAGACTGACCGTGCCAGTCGCTTGGCCAAGATCCTGCCGCTGTACCAGTTAGTATATGAATCAGACCCTGCAATAGTCATAAAATATATAAATAACTATAGTAAATAACAAAAAATATAGTAAATAAATATATATATATATAATATAGTAAATATATATATATTATAGTAAATAACTATCTCTGATACAATAGGATTCAATCCATAATGTATATATTTCTGTCTGGTGCACAGCTAGATAGCATGTCAAGGCACAACATTTTCAAAGCAAAACATTTTTGAGTCACCTATTTTACTATCACGCACACCTTAGATCACCAATATCATTCAACAGCTAAGATTCTTTTACCATGTCCACTACTTCACTGTTTTGTATAGAGAAATCCATGAAGAATCTGATATTATGAATTTAGCATGATATCTACCCTCTTTATGATGCCTAATAACCAACAATAAATCCACACTAGTTAAGCCTTGTAATCAGGCTGTGCCAATGACACATTGGTTAGGTGTCTAATTGACTTCAAAGGTGATGTCTACACCTTGATCTCTACTGACATAGCCTACAGTTGTGGAAATTAAGTTAAACAACTTTTCAATGTTTCAGATTAAAGGTTTGTCTACGAAGATAGAAAGCAGCATCTCTATTCATCTACTGTAGAATGTAACCAGTCCTCATCTAGTCTTCCAGTTGCGAATCTGACGTGCATTGGCTGGAGCAGATGGCGAAGTCGGTAAGATATTTGACTGCGGATCAGTAAGTGCGGGTTCAAATCCTGGGCTCACCCATCACTGACATCGCTTTTGAGTGAGGAAACATACGTTAACCTTGGCTTTTTAAACACCAATTTCATTCAATTAATTGAACTGAAGCTTTATATCCGCACCACACACCTTTCAATGCCTAATAGAGTCCTGGTCCAGAGGGTTTCCTCTTAGACACAGCTTATGTAGTCTGTCCAATGCTAGCAATAAATCATCAGGCAGTCTTTTAATCTGATTCCAGCCTAGGCCAACACACCCAAGCTCTGATAGGCCGGCAAAGGCAGCGAGGTACTACCGTCATCTCATTGTGTTCCAGTTTAAGAACTCGCAGTCTTTTGAGACTGCCTATCGCAGGATGAACAGCTTCATCTCCAAAGTGATTTGACGAAAGATGGAGCCAGTGAAGTGAGGTGAGGGAAGAAAAAGACGGAGGGAGAGAGGAGATATGATTGGAGTGAGGCGAGAGAAGTTGAAGGTCACGAAGGTCACCGATGTTTGTTGGAAGAGATTCGAGCTCTGCCTCAGACACCTATAGTAAAATTAGAAATGAATATAAACACCACAAGTAAATATGAAATAGTATGTAAAGGGAGCAGAATTTGTGCCTAGGCTTCACAAAATTAAAACAATACAGGTCATGATGATTCATAAATTTATGCTACTCTAAAGTTAAAAATGCCTCCATTATAAAACATGACTTAATTTAATTAAATTTAATTATACTACAGAGAGGATTATCTATAACAAATTTGTCAGGAACATTAAGGCACACTTGTCTAAGAAGACAAGCACATCAGCAAAATATCGAAGAATATATTTAAGATTACTATTTGCCATTTAATAGAATAATAATAATAATATAGTAATTAATAAGGGTCAATTTTAAAATGTAACACACCAGTAGACGTTGATGAGACAAAAGCTGACAGAGTTCTGAAGGTAGTACAGTCAGCGGGTTGCAAAATATTAAGGTATCTTAAGCTCTTCAGTCTACCTATTCCCGTTGGTATGAGAGTCAGACAATTATTATCCAACGACAATACAACCAACTGTGTCAACTGGCAGATTTCTTCCGAAGGCATCACAAGGCGATTGTCATTGAGCAGTAGATGAACGACAGAGGCACCGCCGACGAATTCTATGCAGAGTCGACGAGAGATAACTGTGAGATCTCTATGGCTCAAATTTAAAATTTCTGAAGTATTTCAAATGGCCGACTCAATGATCAGATCAGCTTGCTCAGTTATGCTGGACATAATGACCACACTGCATTCAAAGTTAATTTACTAAAATCTTTGACTTTTAATAAATTTTTTGTACAATAGAAAATATAAAAAATATATTATAGTGAAATGATCATCTAAGATAGTATAGATATATCAATTATAATACCTCATGTTAAACCATTAGACAGTTTAGTCAAATATTCACGCTACCAGTGCTGCAAAAGTATGAGAATTTACTCTCTGATCAACTTTATCGGGAATTGATCTCTGGATCCCGGAAAAAGGTATTTATATTTTCACGGCGTTGGTATAATTAAAAATTAGTGAAAAGTTTGACACCAACCCTAAACAAAACTCTATCGGAATTTTTCTAAAAATTAGAAACAAAGCCAAGTTTGAGCATTCGTTTGGTTTGTGAAACCTGTAATGCTAGCAGCTAGCAGGAGTGCATTAAATTAGTAAGTGCTAATTACTTTATAAAATTTAGATTGATATACGGTTAACAATTCTCTACAGCAATCTAAGGTTTAAGTATTGCACCATTTAATCTTAAATAACAAGTTGCAATGTGTTCAAAAATTCCTTTCAATGTGCAATTTTTACAAACACAAATACCAAATCCGAAGTCTTGAAACTGAATATTCTAGTTTTACTCTTTACGCGTAATAGTAGCAGCCTGTTAAAAGCATATTATGGCAGTCTAAAGTCTTCCTTCTATAAGACATTCATTGCCGCATAAGTAATTTTAACGCAGTAATGATTATTAAAAGCAAAATTAAAATGATTTTATAATAGAACAACTTATTTCAATTATTATAAACTTATTAACAAAACATATTATCTAATCAGCTGCTAGTTTTGTTTACATTGGCGACAACAAGAATAAGCAACAAGGCATTGCACATCTTGTTGTTTTACTCTTGCTTGCATACTAATGCTCTACAAAAACATCCGGTTTGGTTTTCTGATCAAACCTTATGTATTTTGAGCTCCGAAAATGTTACTTTTGAGGTGAATATTTTTGCTTACTGAGAAATGCATTAAATATAATGTCTTCAAAATTCCACTCAAGTCTCTAAGATGTATGGCAGCACTGCGAATGTGATTATTTGTAAACAAAGCAAAACGTAAACAATTTATTTGATAATATAAGTAAACGAAATTGTTTGTAATAATTAGGTTTACAAAATTAATCTATTGCAATTAAAATTGCTGGTATGGTGCGTAGTATAGCGATAAGAATAAATAGCACGAATGTGCAAGAAAATTAAAATAGGCACTTAGTATTTTAGCGGCCTTCTGATTCTCGTATATAAGGAAGCTTAGGGTGTACCGGATTTGATTTTTTCATATCCTAAGGAGCTGGAATCGAATTTAAAACCCAATTTCAATATATATATATATACATATATAATTGAGGATTCTCTTTTATCCGTATATGTTTTTCTAGAATGGCAACCAGTGAAACAAAATCAGCTCTGCAGTTCGCTCCATTCTGCAGTGCTCTAGAAATTGGATTCTGGCACCGACTGTCGCAGCTTATTCTAGATGTCTATGGTCTCAATGACCAACCGCGAGATATTTTTGGCTATTACTCAAATCGTAAGTGTATGGGTGTGATTCTTAAAAATTTCAGTCGTTAGAACTGTTAGATTTGTTTAAATGGTTAATCAACGAAGTTCATGAAAGAGACTTTAAACGGAAGTATGTCATCACTGGACAGTTTGCGTTAAATAGCTTTTAATATGTAAAATAAAATTTCTAAGAGAGTGCATTTTGTTGTCTGATAAAGTCAAAGAGGCGTAACACAAATTTGTGATAAGAAAGTTTACGTCATTCATCGTAGACTTTACATATACGTATATATATGATACAGGATGTCTTTCATAAGTCTACCTTCAATTTTTACTTTATTTTTCTTCAATGCTATCCATTGCATCCATCATCACTTCCTCTGCAAAGGGAATATATTCAATAATAAGTTTTGTATTACCAGTTGTGATAATACTTTCTTATTTGTTTAAATTGTATTTCTTAAAGCAAATACAGCTAAAAAACCTTGGATCACAAGCGAGATGCTTGACAAAATGGATGAAAGGAAAACGAAATGGATGAAATGGAGGAAATGGAAAAGTATTGACACCAGTTATGGCTGAAGGAAATATAGAAGCTTAAACAGTGAACTTAGAAGAATTACAGACA